>VXBQ01005608.1:76159-114578 GCA_013400175.1 Phainopepla nitens
ATAAGAGCAATAATAATGCTGTGGGACTTTTTTTTTCCTAGAAAAGCTCATCTCCTTATTAATAAACTTTTTGAAGTGAAAAATGTCCAGCATAAATTTCACAAAGTAATCTCTGATTGGACTTCCTACAATAGAAAGAACTGCTTTTTCCTAAGGACTGTATAGTATTTTCATGCACAAAAATACGCAGCCTGCCCATAACCCTAGCAAAATTCAATTACTCTGAGAAGTGTAAACTACATTTTATGAAAGCAATAAGACATGACTCTTGATGATTTCTGTTGAAGACTGCTACACAATTTAGAAATGTTTGCAGCTCCACACTGAAGGCTGAGTGGATTTAACCAGCTGAGAAGCACAGTAATCTCTCAGAAGCATATTACTTAGAATATATCTTTGCTATTCATTTAAAACTGTTTGCAAGAGCAACGAATTGGAATTATCAGAACGGTAATAAATTTAGCAAAATCAATAATGTGTTTCTAGTGATTTTTACATGGAATATTGATGCAGGCATTAGGTTGCTAACAACTCACTTGACGAATGTCCAGTATAGTGAGAAATTCCAGAATTGTTTATTGTCTGTGTGATCTGTCACCCGAAATCTCTATCCAGTCATGAAAGTATGAACTATTCTAGGAGTATCTTGTCTTTTAAATTAAAAAGAATCAAATGACAAAACTACCTCAAAAAATAATGGGTAAGATTAAACTTAAAAACAATTAAAAATTGATTGGTGTCTGCCTTCCCTTATTTAGGTCAAATGTCTATGAAATAATTTTAAGAATTTGTAGAAATTATTCTATTTTTTACTTTATCTGTGAGTGAAAAAAATCTTCCTCTAATAAAAATCTTTTTTTTCTGCTGCTCTGCTGCATTGATAACAGGAAAGACATTGAAGCCGATACTTTATTAGTGGTATCTGGTGTCTCGATAAAAAAGGAGTGGTTTTAATTTTCATTCAGGTGAGCAGTGCTAGACCTTTCAACTCAGAATTATGGGATCAGTCATGATTTACCTTTGTAAGAAGATTTACAAATGAAAGCAGAATTTCCAGCAGACCAATCAATCCAGCCTTTCCTATTCCTCACAGAGCTTTATCCCTCACATGAACATTTATATATATGTATGTACACTGTGAGGCAAATCCAGGAAGAAGAATTTCTCTTATTAGCATTGAAATGGGATAGAGGTTGGTGCTAAAAATATATCTACTACCATTTTGGATACGGAATGTTTCTGTAATAATTGGCCTAAATTTATTCATTCTAATAATAAAGTTGTATCAGTTATAATCATTAAAAACCCTGAAGCATAGACATAATTGCACCCCCCAAAAAAAAGCCCAACACATGAGTGTCATTAGATAATATAGATGTATTAGTTGGTCTGTAATTTTAGTTTTTCTTGCTTTGTAAGGAACTCCATGGTGGCTGCAGCTGCAGTTCTGGGTGTAGTATGGCTGCTTCTCTCTGGCTGTGATCTATTCGTTGCTGGAACGAAGTGAAGCTGCTGCATTTCAAAATAGAATATAAGACCCCCTGCTGAGTTATTTAGCAGCTAACCTTCAGAATGTGATGCAAAAAGTGTATTCTACTACACAAATGTCACCTGTATGCGAACATATAATGTGATTCTATTTTTATTGAAGGAACAGTTTTATTTTCCACTAGATTCTCGAATAGACACCAGGAAATAACTGAACTGTAACAAAATACAGAGAATAATTACAGCATCCTGGGCTGCATGAGGAGGAGAATTGTCAACAAGTTGAGGTAGTGGAACCTTTCCCTCTGCTCAGCCCTTGGTCTGACACTTGGGACCTCAGTGCAAAACCATTCGGTCTGACTGGAGCAACTCTGGTGCAGGGCCACAGGAAGGATTCAGGGATTCAGCTTGTCAGGTAGTGATTCTGAATATTTCTAACCTTTGCTGTTAATGCTGTTACTACTTCTAAACACATCAGAGTAGATCTCAAACAGAGCTGTGACTGTCTCATTCATCACAAACCCATTGCAGCAACCTCTTTGCAGAAGAGGTCTCAAGTTATATCTCCCTCTGTTATCTCTGCACTCAGTTCTTTCAGCCAACTTGGGTTAAATGAACTGCTATGAATACAAGAATGGGGTCCCCACCAGCTATGTGATGCTTGAAATTTTTTTCTACTTGTCAGCTTTTCTACAGCTCAAAATTAAGACCAGAAAATGGCCTGGATTTTCCCCCTACTTATTTAAGAAAAGTCTGGCATTTCACATTCTTCTTCTGTTTCTAAATTAAACCATACACCAAAACTAACAGTAAAATTATGTTTTGAATGCTTCTCAAAAGGAGAGGATATTGATTTTTACACGCTAAAAAAAACCCCAACAAAACAAAACAACAAAAAACAAACCAAAACATAATCTCTATTTTTCCCCAGCTTTAAAACTTAATAAGTAAGTCAGACCCTGGGACATGAGAATAAGTGAGGTAATGCTGCAAAAAGAACTCCTTTGTCTTTGCAGTTTAAGAAAGTAGGAGCTGAAAATAATGACTTTCTGCAGTCAGGAACTGTATATTTCCTGCTTTAGGAGTGGCTTCTTTCCATAAAGTTGCAAGATCTTTACATGGGTCTCCTTGATGCTTTTGTCAAACCTTGTTGCAGTCATCAACTGTTCCAAAAGTTATTCAAGGACTTTCATAAATGCATAGAGGCAGCAGTGGTTTAGTTTAATCATATTGGCATCATTTCCTTAGCAATCAAGCTCAAATAAATAAATGTTCTTTGTTTGGCAAGTCACTTCAGAATGGCAAATCAATAAATTCCTACAGGAAAACATCAACATTTTTGAGAACTGAGGAACATTTTGCTCTTGATTATTTTGAACAGACTTGATTAAAAATTGATGAACCTTTTCCTTTCAAGAAGAATGGCATTCTTTTTTTTTTTTTAATTCTTGGTGACCCAAACATGGAAGCATTCAACTGGGGAGGATAAGGCAAAGTATGAGGACATATGATAAGTCACTTGTATCCTGAGAGAATAAATGACATAGGAAGGAGTCAGTAGCTCTTCATTTGATGTGTTTACTGCAAACTGGGATATTAATCTTCAAAAATTCACTGTAGGTAACAGACTGACCTGGTTGTGGGCAGAGTATGTGATTTGCTATTCCTTTGCTCCACTCTTTTTAAATACTATGTATTCATGCACATATGTGAATTTGAACTGAGTGCACATACTATTTTAAATGTGGGAGGAAGATTCTCCTATAGTAGTGTCTCTATGGCTTTTTTTGTTGAAATACTGATTTTCACCCAACTTCTAACAAAATGACATAATGACATATTATCCTAAGTACATTTCTCCTAACTTGTAATTGTACTTTCCTGGTCGTTCCTGTGTGCATATCAGTACATTATAATTTTCTATTGACATGCTTGTTTCTTTGGATTGGGTTTTTGTGGGGTTGTTGTCTGTTTGTTTGTTTTGGGGTTTTTGGGTGTTTTGTTAATTGTTTTTGTTTTTAAAATCTGTTCTGCTTGAAACCTGATTGACATATTAAGCATTAGGTAGGGTGTTTTATGTTTTAGCAAATTTTTTTTGAAAGAATTTACACTACACAGAGACAAATCTGCCAACCTTATTTCTGTATTTTAAACAGGAACAAAAATTGTGAAATTATGTTTCCAAATAAGTTATTATGCAGAAGGGCACCATATTTTCCTCTTTTATTGATCCAGCAGACTACAAAGATGCTCAGTAGGCTGAGAGCAGACCAACACACTAGGAGAGAACCCATAAACACTGTAGAGCACTCTTGGGTTGCTCTGTTACTATGAAATATAACTTACAAGTTTAGTTGGTAGTTCTAACCTGCTAATACAGTACAGTCTTAAAGTGCATAACTATTTTTCCAGTGAATCTGTGTGCCTGGCAACAGTCATTAGCAGCACACAAAATGTGATCAGAACAAATATACTCAGTGATTTCGTGCAGCTGTGTCAAATCTTACTCATGTGAGTATAATTCATGAAGATTGTCTTCAACTTTTGCCATCAGTTTGAGAAAGGAACAAAAGAGTATTTCCAAAGTGACAACATGCAAAAAAGAAACCACCTTAGAGTCTGATTTTGTACCTATCTGTGTGGTTCACCACCTTCTAATACTTGCAACCCTTTGTTTCCCACCATACAAGATAACATAAGGAAATTAGCAGTATACTGAAATTTGATCTTGAAAACTATTTGTGGTTTGGAATAGGGCTGCACACGTCACCTATGAGAGCTGGAAAATGTAGTGCATAGACAGCGATAGCAAGTAGAATGCAAAGGCATGATTAGGGCATAAGGCATAATTTATGTTTTCTGGCTTTCTTGTAATTTGCAAAGTCCTATTTTTTCAATTGCAAAAAATATGTGAGGAAGATGTTAAAATATCAAGATTGCCAAATGGTATGTAAAGCCTTATTCAAATTGGAGAGATTTATCTATTTGAAGAAAAATTTCTCTTAATAGCAGCAACATTGCCAGATGTCCTGGATATTTAGGAAAACGGTCATTATCTCCATTAATATTTTTCAGCATATTTTACATGCAGCTCTGTACTCTATCTTGTGCCCTACCAACCCTTGCAATTCTCCACAGTCATTCCTACAACATCCTTGTTTTCACTCTTCTGGAACACCACTGTTCAAGTATTTATCTTACTTAGACACCTGAAGGAAATGCATTTCTTCTGTGCAAGAGGGGACAGGAGAGGTTACAAATGGGGAAGGAAACAATATAGATCTCCAGTTTGAATAAAGATCTGTCCAAAGGCAGCTCATGACATTTTGCTTCCAAATCTCTTGGACGAGTGTATGCTTTCATCTAAATTAAATGAAAATTATTATTAATTTTGCAGATTGATTTCTAAGACCATTTGCATTGAACTGATGTTAAAAAAAATTAAAAATCTTTATAGCTGAATAGAAATTAAAATTTTCCTCAATGTTGTAAGGTAAGCCTTTGAAAAGTGTCTAATATTGCTTGTTTCTTCTAAGAAGATTTTGGATTTCTGAGGTTTTAGAATTCTTTTGATTGTCCAAGTGCTATTTCAAGTATTTTTTTCTCACATGCAAAAAATTGCACAAGAGAAAAGTATGCATTTCACAGAAAAACATGCTTGAATTTTTTGGGGGGATTTTTTTGTTTTAGTCAAGTGTAAGGTTTAAGGTTTGCTGCTTTCAACCCAAACTATGAATATCTACAGTCTACATCTTCAATAAAAACTGTATTGTTCTTTCTAATGTTTGTCTTATTTACTTGATATTATATAGGTAAAGTATATAAAATGAACATTCAGAAAAGGGGAAGATACCAGTTTATTAAAAAAACTTCTCTTCCGTTGTAATATACTAGAAAAAAGTGCCTTTTACATGCTAGTCATAAAGTGAGTACTAAAGTAAGAAAAAGAAAAAATGCAATTATATTATAAGCTAGTTTTAGTAGTCTTTATAACATACTTTCTTTATGCAAGTAATTTAATGTTACAGAATATTTGCACACACATAAGGGTGGTTATCTTAGTATGTTGGGGAATTGATATATGCAGGTCCTGCTCTATGGTATTAACTTGATAGACATAACTGTGCTGCAATTTTACACTGCTTATGGGTGAAACTGGGAAAAAAAGAAGGGAAAGAATTAACGAAAACTCCCCAGATCTCCCACTCAGCAAGGGAAATACCTCACACTCAGGCCCACTTAGATTAGTAAAGACTGAACATGATAATATGTCACACAGAGGAGGATCATATTTTCTGAGCTGTGTTGTATCAGCTCTTTAAACAAGGGAAGAGGTCAGCTCCTGGAACCTATGCTTTTGCAGTGCATGGAGGCTGGGTAGTGGTTGTTCTGTGGTTAGGTGACTTTTAGCGCTGAAGTTTTAAGGTGAGGCGAGGCTGTGAGTGTTGTGTTATCAGTGGCTATACAATGTCATCAACCACTGAAACACCAGTGTGTTAGCAATGTCATACTAAATGAAAATCTCATACCACATGAAAAATGCAGCACTCTACCACCCATGAGGAAGGAAACTAATTCTATCCCAGCTAAAACAAGGACACTTGCAGTTTACAACTGTCTCCAATCTTTCTTCCTTGTGAGCGTAACTGAATATACTTGGCTTCAATTTGGTATGTGGCTGAAGGCAGCCATAGGAGTGCCCAGGATAAAGCAATGATTAACTGGTAGAAATAACAATAATAATGTATTCCTTATTACTTTCCTATATTTTACCCTGAGGTGTTAGTGTAGTGTGGTCAGAGAGGAAAGGAAAAAAGGGTGTTCACTGTTCCTCTAAAGATATTATTAAATCAATGCTCTGTTTAAAACCAAATTTATGAGAATGTGTTTATATAGATTATAGTATAAGTAAATTACAATAGGTTTATGTGAAATGCAAGCATATTACTATACCTTGCTTAGTTATCTTTTAGGAATTACAGCTGTAATGGCGTAAGTTATTTCTTTGCCTTAATGTTAGATCCTGATTAATGAAACACTATGCATTGTGCTCTGTATGATCTAAGATCCTAAACAATATGTGGTCCAATATTCCAAGGGAAAGTTGTAGATGAGGCTTCTGCTTAACTTTAGTGGATACCTCTTTTAAAGCAGCAAGCTATTTAAAATTTATGACTTACATAACTCTGTCAATATGTATACTTAAACTTCTGTAGGCAGTAACCCTTATATTCATGCATCTGGAAATCACAGACTTGAACTGATAAGGATATTACTATATTGCTCTTGCAGATTATTCAGACAAAATTTTCTTTGCCAGATCCTTTGTTGCTCTGTGCAGTCAGTTTTTGACATCTCTCTCAAAAGAAGGTTGATTGTTCGGTTTAGAAAGAAAGAAGCTTCTTTACTATATTTTCAGGTACTTATTCAATATGTGCATTTGCAGAGGTATGTTTTGCACTGAAGACAATAAAGAAGGGTGTCAGTATTCTAAGGACATTGAGTGTTTACTGGACACAGCAAATATCCCTTCAGTCCTGTCAGCTGAATGACAATCTAATGTTTTTAAGGAAATAAACAAAGAACTAACTTGTAATGAAGCAACCTGAAGATCAGAGAGTGCTGCTGTCTAAGGCTACAGAATGTACATCTCAGCCAAGAAGGGCACAAATACATCTGGGAAATGGAGGCCAGTGAGGGCTGCTTGGACACACAAGAATGTTACAGACTGATCATGCGCTGACTTAACAAACCATACAGGCTACGATCCTATATTGTTGTGTGAACTTCTTTTGACAGCTCTCCAGAGGCCCTTCTGTCTATTTGAATTCTTCAGCCATTGAAGTTGCTCTGAACTCTGCAGAATATGACACCAAATGATTTTATGCTTACAGAACTATCTCGAATATCCCATCCTGCTGCTTCCTTTCTGCATGCTTCAGTTGTCTCCATAAATCCTACAGTAAAGTCCTCCCCTAAAAAGCTGGTACCTACTTTCCAATCTGTATTCTGCAAGACAGAATGGCAAGAGAATTCAGCACTATTTATGCAACCCTATAGACAGAGAACTGATTTTCTCATGACTTGAAGTACCATACAAACATGCTTATTTCAAATACAGGGTAGTTCTGGAAAACTGTCTCTGAGGATTGTAGGGAGTAATCAAGTTATCTCAAATTTTTAAGACTCTCATTCAGTTAAAGTGTCTTTTAATAAAGTGTGTAAGGGAGGGAAGATAGTTCTGACTGACTCAGAGACTTGAAGTTTTGTGATACAATGCTGTTAATGTGAATGAGATAGAGGTATAAATACAAAGTGATTAAAATGTACTGAAAGTGGCTGAGGTGTTGTTTATTTTTCTGTATGATGTGATGTACAGTTAAGTTGTTTTGTGAGGAACAAAATAAATGGAGCTTGGCATCCTATCTCCCCGGTTCAAAACTTCCCCAGAGAATAAACTTACCTCCTGCTCTTTTGTTGCACAAGACAGAAGACACACCTTGGCATGCCTGCATACAAGGTGACTTACTGACTGGTGTCGGTACACTTCCTAATTAACTGGTTTACAGCTGTCAAAATTATTGTATAAAGGCTGAAGTTCTCCTAATTTGCATGTCCATTATCCAGCTGCAAATCCCCATGGCAAATAATAATGTCTTAGTTTTCTGCCATACTTTTAAATGTGTCTGATATTAGCAAGTGAGTTCAAAGGTGACAGGAAAGAGGTGAGTAGGAACAGACTACATGGACCTGGAATCACTCCCCTTCTCCATTGCCACTCAGTTTGACTTGAACAAGACCAGTCTACATGACACAATATATGTGAAAACTGCAAAATTCCTCTCTGTTTGTGGTAACATGGCTATGCATTTTTAACGTGGAGCAACAGGTATTTTGCATTGAATTTCCTTATATTTGATCTTAATACAACTATTTCCTCCTATTTTCTAAAATATCATAAGAAGAAAAGATTTTTTTCCTGGCTATCACCATGAAAAGTGACCAGGGCTAAAAATATGAATGACTTTATGTTAAAGCTATCATTTCTCTCTATCAAGAAAATGCTTAATCTCTTCTCTGATTTCAAAATGCTTGTGACACTGCCAAGCCTCAAGTGTTCAGACTGGAAATTTCAATGCTAAGTGTGTCTCTCAGCAGGTTTTTTTTTAATGATTGTTCATCATTCTGTGATTTCAGAGATGATGATGCAGGAAAAATATCTCAAGCCTGACTGGGAGAGAGAGGAAGAAAAAAGTTGGGTTTTTTTGTGTTTTTTTTTTTTTTTTAACTGTAGAACTTTAAAACAAAATCTTAAAATCTAGCACCAATTCTAAATAAACTATCAAAAACTTGCAGTTTTAGAAAGAAAATGTATTTTTCATAGAAAATATTTGCAAGGGACTGAATTAAAGTAATTCAGGACAATAAACTAAGAAATAAGATTCACTAAATATCAGAAATAAAAATGCTACTTATTTATATTCTGGTCTTGTTGGTAGTAGATACTGAATTTCCCTTTAGACTTTGTTTAATCAAAGTGCAGTGCGCTGTCTTTGGTGATCAATATCTAGCAACTTTATAACATTACTGAGCATAAAATCAGTAAAAAGTATTAAGTTTTATAAAACATACAGACTCTTCCTCTGGTCTGTATACTACTAATCTGCTCCAACTCACTATTGTGTGAAAAGCCAAGAAGAAAGGGTGTTAATGGTGCATTTATCAATGTATTTATTTGCATGTAGCTGACATTTTCAAATACTGACATGTTGGTAAGAAAAAAATCAGAGTCTTAAGGCTAAAATAGTGCTTCCTGGCAAACAATATCATGGAAAATTGCAAACTCCTCTTTTGACTGTGGTAAAGAGCAAAGTAAAAGCACATTGGCAGTCTCAGTCAGACACATTCTCCATCTGTGGGCACACTTTCTCATGCCTGGTTTCTATTGCAGTCTCAGGGTGCTGAGAACTCTCAATTTATGACACATCATGATGTTAGTGAATATTTTCATCACTAGAACTGTAAGTGAAACCTGTGTCTAAGCAGTTACATTTGGTGAAATGCTTCTTTTGGAGGACTGGAGAATGGGCCTCTCTTGGATTATTCATGGAGACTCGACTGTGAATGTTCATCTTTCATCATGTGGCTTTGAAACGAAATGTCTATTCAAATCTTTTCTGATGAGTGTATATGAACATAGCCAGTCAGAATTTGCCTCAGATCAGTTGAAAGGGATCCTAACTGTTTGCTTTTAAATGAAAATTAATATACAGTCTCTATGGGTATAGTACAGAAATTCTGTTTTTCTTGTATGTACTTAACAGATGAGTGCAAGGATTTTATTACAGGCATTACACAAATCTAGTACTTTAATACAATACTACTTGAAAACCCAGTAGCCTGAAATTTAATGGATTAGTCTATGTCATGCAAGTGGGGGGAAAAAAAATCTTCAGCTGTGTCTGTATATAAAAGGAGTGTGCCTCTGTTCAGGGAGGAAGGGAAAACATGTTGCTGTCACCTTTTAAGGATCAAGCAATTAGGGCTGGAAGAAGATGTGGTTGGAGTGTTACGGTTTTTGGCCCGTGTGGCCCTGCTTGTGTCACACCGTGTGTGCCCTCAGCTGCTGGTTGTTGGCTGGGGCCATGGCAGAGCTGCTGCCCTGCATGGGCATGGCAGAGCTGGGAGGAGCTCAGGAACCGAGCCAGGCCGCCAGAACAGCCACCTTGCAGGGGCAGGGGAAATGCCCGAGGAGCTGCTTGGCAGTCACTTGGGCAGTTGAGAGGGAAAAAGGGAATGTAGGCAGATGTGGATGGCAGAGGGGGAGTTGGGCTGTGGGCAGGTGTCACTTCAGCCCTTGCCACCTGGCCAGCAGCTGCCCAGCTGATGCCCACGCTCCACGTGCTTTAACTGGAGCTAGTTAATGTCAGTGACTGACTGCAAATGACTCTTTTCTGTCGCTGAATGCATGTGTTCTGGTTGTCTCTCTGCAGAAGGACTAGGGGGCCTTGAGAAGCAGCTCAGGGAAGATTCCGTGTGCATTTGGGGGATGCCAAACTGCAGCTGGTGCTTGGCAGGTGACGTGGGGATGGGCCTACTTGTCCCTCTCTGTGAGGGTTTTCTTCCTAAAGCATGGGAAAATATTAGGTTCACTGTTATGTAATCCTTACTTACAGGTGATTTAAAGTTACTCAGGTCCCCGTTACTCAGTAGGAAGCTGTGCTCAGATCAGCACTTTTTGCCCATGGGTAACCTCATGAGTAGCGGCTTCCTGCAAGGGAAGTGATGCTCTGTGATGAAAAAGAATGGCAGGGATGGAAATGATGCTGAAAAAAAATGTTTACCCAATCTACATGCTGCTAATTATTCTGTTATTACTACTAGTTATTTTCCTACCCCACCATCAGCACTTTTATTGATTGTTTTAGTGTATGAATGGAGATGCTTCTACTAATGTGTGTTTAACATTTTAAAATAAATATTTGGTATTTATTATAGCCCATATTCTTATGCCTATAACTTTTAGACACTGGTAAAAAGAAAAAGAATACTGAGGACCTCAAAGAGCAAATGGCAAATAGTGAATCATAATGTAAGCAATAAAAATGTTACCAATTTCCTTGCAAAATTCAACTTCTGTCTATAGAGACATACATTTCTCATTTTGAAAGCTGTCATAATGTTTCCAAGGGACTATGATTCACACTGAATTTCTGTTGAAGTTCTCAATGATCACTTCACATTCCCTATGATACTGTGGTCTGCTGTGCTTTGGTAAAGATGCACCAACTTTGAGAAAAAAGAAAATGGGGAGAAATTGTGTGGTCCACAGTAAAAAAGCTGAATCAATATACTTGCAATTTGGAACAAATAATGTTTTATCTGGGGCAAATTTAAAAGCAGACATTTTTCAGAAAGAGTATATTTGAATTCAGCTTTTTACAGAAACACATTTTTCATACCTGTGTGGCAATATAAATATTAAAAGTGCTTAATGATGGCAAAAAATATTGAGGCATAAAAACTTTTGATAATTCTTATTATGTAAAATTCTTTTGTTCTTTTATGTCAACTGATATTCAGTTCATGGCAATATCAAAGCTAATATTAATGTAGTTGTATGGGATTTTGAATTCGCTATTAGAGCTTGGCTTTTGCAGATGATGGTTACTGAGATTTGCTGAAATTGTTTTGTACCACTATGTGGCCAAATAACCTGTCATCCAATGTGAGTTCATTCTAAGCATTTGTGGAGTAATATGCCTACCTCTCACACCTCTGAATTTGAATTTTGTGCAGCATAGCTGTGCAATGAATGTGCTGCTTGCATATATCTTTCCAGATGTGCATCTCTTATCTTGTAGAGAAGCCACTGAAATGTCCTGCTTTCACTGGCCTGTCTTACAGAGCTGTTTATCAGAGGGCAATGTTTAAAACTGCTTTTTTTCTCCCCATCTGGTGTGGTAACACTTAAAAGAATCAAAGCTCATGAGAGACACAAAATCCTAACACTCTCCTTGATATATATGAGATAATAGGCAGCATGTGTGCAGAGCTGACTTTGGATGGAGTAGTCTGTATCTTGTAATAAAATAGTTTCTTGTGACCTCTTGATTCACAGATTGTATTAATTCCTGATGAATAGTATAAGCCAAGATAGAGTAATCATGGTAACAAAAAGTCTGATGTGGAGATATTTTTAGAGTGAGAAAGGCACAGTTTCAGTCTCCAAATAAATTGAGAGGATTGGAAGCCACTGACTGGGTCATAAGGTCCACCAGGGACACTGGCCAGGGCAACTGCAGCAAAGTGATAGAAGATCTATCTCCTGTCCTGGAGATGTGGTCTCCCATCCATAACCCTGAGAGAGCAGGGTAAAGCCTGGACATTCCACAGGCCTGATCGCTACTTCAAGAGTCCTGAAGATATTGTTAGCAGAGAACTACTCTGTAGCAGGTGAGGGAACTGTGAGAGACTGAAAAGATTAATAGCTCAAACACGGTCAAAATTACTGAAGAACTTTGCCCACTGTAGCAAACTGTGCAAAACAGTGATTGCTCTTCTGAGACCATCAAAGGCCACCCTCCTGAATATGCCTCGTGATGGAAGTTTGGACAGTAAGTTAAGCCACCTGACAGCAATTTGAGATAAGATAAAGGAGGCACTACTGTCCAATTACCTCAGGTCTAGGAAGAAGTAAACAAGGCTGGAGGAGAGGAATGCATTCACAAAGAAAGCCAAACTCAGCAGCTGTGCTGAAAATCAGCTCTGGCTGTGTTTGAGGGGGAGGCCATAGCCCACAAATTTGTTTGATCAGAGTGGATTTACACACTTTCTCCCCACAACCAAGGCCGAGAAAGAGAGGTTTTGGGTGTGTGACCATGAAACCTGTGGTTCAGAGAGGTGAACACCCATCACCAGAGGCTACAATCCAGATAAGAAGGAGACTCTCTGGAGAGTACTCCCCTACACAAAATGGCTCAGTTTTAGAAGTCTCTGCCCTGTTCCACTCTCACCATGAAGGTCACATTTATGAGGGACATTCAGGTGAGGGGCACCTGTCTTAGAAGTTGTCATAAACTATCAAAGATACCTGAAGCATCCCACAGCCTCATTTCTGAGGTCTTCCATCAGAGGACAGCACGTGATCCAAAGTGTTGCAACAGATCCAGAGTGTGTTGCAAAAGACTGTAAAAAATCCCCCACAGGGCAAGTGTTTGGACATTCTCATGTATACCTTTACATATATTAATCCACTGTATATTAATTCATATATTTTGCAGGAACTGCCCTGCCCCTCCAGTTCTCACTGAGAAGACCAGAAGAAGATGATCAATGGGATGCCATTAGATCCACAGGGGAGGTAATCATCTTACTTCTTAATCTCTGTCACTCCCTTTCTCTTCCCCTTCTCTCTTTTTACTATTTCTTTCTATCTCTACCTCACATTTGCTGTTAAATAACATCCATACTATCGACTTCAACACAGTATCTCATTTGTACCTTAATTTGGACAGAAGCATCTCTCAATAAACATAATAATCAGATAATAACACAAAATTACTGTGAGGCATTCTGCAGATTGTCATGCAGAAATGGGCCTTGAGGAAAGTGTTATTGATGTGGGCAGGTGGACTGTATTATTTATCTTATCTCATTTATGCAAAGAATATTAAGATCACATGATGAAAATGTTACTTCTTCAATCAAGCACTTCTGGCCATACAGATTCTGGAAAATCTTTGTTGTAAATTATGTTATGATTGCATTCAAGCAGGTATTCAATGAAGGTAAAAATGTGAGCTCTCTGAGATATACTACTAGAAGAAAATGAAAAGGTTGATGAAGGAGCTAGTAGTGTGTTAAGTAAAGAGAAGATAGGTACAGTTAAGTTCCCAGTAAATCAATACAATAATAGCAAAGAGTGGAGAAGAAAAAGGAAGAAACACTGTGGGAAAAAAAAAAAAAAGAAAAGAAATCAGGATATCAAGGAGAGGAAGGGTGGATAAGAACACCTCCTGGCAAGAGATTATTAGAAAAGGAATGTAGCTGTGACATTGTGAGAAGGTCAGTTTCATCTGAAGAAATACCTAAACATAAATCCAAGAATTTCCACTTACTGATTTTCCTTCACTGTTCATAAGGATGTTATACTAACTTTAGGAATCACAATTTGAATTTTACATATGAGCACAGAATGGAAAAAAAGGTTTTATCTAAGCCTGTATATTGTCCCTGCGAAGTCATAAATAGAAAAGAGCCAACTACATTGCACTTGCCTATCCCTACTGATAAAGTTGTTTCCCACATCATCTACTCTTTTTAATGACTTCAGTTTTTTTAACTGACAATCTCCTGCAACATTATGTCTGCCTATGCACTATAGTCCAATTCCAGAAAAAAGAAAGGACAAAATTAACTTCCAGTTTTCATAATACAAAACAAAACCATTTTTTTTATACTATAGCCAGTAATATACTTCCAGTTCTTGCTGAATGCTAGGATAATCTCTGAGATATTTAAAGAAAGTGGAGCTCAGTACTTTCCTGCTTTTACTGGAGCTGAGTAAAGAGCTTCCCAGGGGCCCCTTTAAAAGCAAATATATCAGCTTTCCTTCTTTCTTGAGTTACTGTACTGCTGTTTAATCTTTAGGCTTTGTAAACTGAGAGTCAGAACCAGGAAGCCACAAACCTTTGCAAATCAAGCCGTGTTAATAAAACAAAATTTGGGAGACAGAATCTCCATAATTTCTTCCCTCTGAACAATTATTTGAGCTGTTCAAATACAATCAGAACTGTCATTATACTACTAGAATTGGTCTGGCTAGTAGACATTAAAGTCAAGAGTGGAAGTTAAAAGGAGGCAAGGTTTAATCCTGCGTCTGTGATTAATTAGGTTTCTGATAGATTTACTCCATAAACACAAGCAAGTAGTGACTGGTGATTGTCATTACATGTGTTTTTAACGTGCATAGCCCAGCGCTTGTGCAAATTTTTCTAGTGAAATGCAGTAAACAGGTTGCTTCTGAATTTCTTGCAGGTAAATGCTATCAGGATCAATTTTAGAAAATTTTCTTCTTCTCTTTTTCTTAACTAAAGAAAATGACAAATTATTTGAAGTAAAAAATGGCAACGACTTTGGAAGTGGTTTTTGAAAGGAGCAAGTGAGATGCCCTAAACTGAACTACATAGCAATCAAAGCAAATCCATGGGTAATGAGAAAATAACAGTCTAACGCAATAACCTTTGTCACATCTGATGTAAATTGTCACTGAATTCTTACCTATATGTTTCTGTAGGTTTTAAGATGAATATTAGGCATAGTGTTAATTATATTTGTTTTCTTCTGATCCTCAAGTAATGCTTTCCACCTACTTTTTATTTTAGAATTACTCAACTGCAATAGTTAGATATGCAATATTTTCACGATATTTGAATACCTGAGTCTGTGTCTTTTTGTTGACTGTGTCTGTAAAAAGTCTTCTGCCTTTCATGTTTTTCTTGAGAGCTGTGATAACCGAAAACTCCCATTTGTCATGTTCCTTCTTTCTGATCCCCCATGCTGACAAAGGCCTTTACATTAGAGAGGCTTCTTGTGGAGAACTGTATCAGTGACACTTTTTGACTGAGAATACAGTTCATGCTACTACAAGAGAGTTCTGGTGCAGCAAGTTCATAAATAACTTTGATTACATATTCAACTTTCTCTGCAAGTCATTTGCAAACACATCCTTCAGGTCCCACACGCCATGTCAGTTCTAACGACTAAGAAATAAGAGCACTGTGTATTAGAAATGTATGATGCTTAGAGGCTCAAACTAGCTCTTTTCTTGCTCTTTCTTTTGCTATAACAATTCTTAATGCTGGAGATTAATGCCAAAGAAGTAAGTAGACAAATCTCACTGTTGCAAAGGAATTACCAGGGAATGGAATGCTTTGGCATATTAGTGTTAAATTTCAATACTGTGCATGCACAAAATGTTGTGCCAGGAGGAAAGGGAGTTGAAATATCCATATGCAAATCTGAGTGCATATTTTCAGTATGAACTTCAACTCTCCATTTGAATATATAAGAAGCAATATTTTGGCTTTTTTAGGATTTTTTTAGAGTAACAAAACAACAAAATTGTACTTTCTTCTTATTATTATTTCATAGATATGATATGCAGATATGCATGGCACAATGTACCTATTATGGTTTGAATTACTGCATTTTTTCAATTGCCTGAGATAAAAAGGTGAACTTTAAAAATATCAGAAAAAGCTGTTTTGTTCTCACTCTAATTTTTGAATGTCTGTATATACACAAGAAAAGTTTAATTTTGCAATACTTAAAGAGCTTGCTTTGGATTCAGAAATTTGGGAACTGGATTAAATTCTTTACTCGCTTGCATTGCAACCCAGAACATAATGCAAGACATGGTTGAGACATACTTGAAACCACAATTGTCTTATACTATGACATAATGCATTAAAAAGAAGTCAGGGATATAATGAGCCTCCTTATTTCACGTATTCATGAAAACCACACATAAAATATGTATTTTGCTGTATTTGGGAATATTTAGACTTCATCAGTTCTGACCTATTAATTTCTATTTATGCACTTTAGGCTGAAAACCTTGCACATCATAAATTGTGTAAATGGATCACGAAGGACTATAAAACGTAGACCAGTCAGAGATTAATAAAGTCAGTGTGGTATCCAGAAGCAGAAAGTCATGATTTGATTATGCTACCTGTTTTTTTCAAATAATTTTATTCTAAATCCATTATTCTGCTAAAAAAGTGATACTAAAAAGAAGAAATTCTTTAGAAGTATTCTAAGTCACCGTTACATCTTCAGCGACATGCATTGAACAAAATCTTTATTGTCTAGGGGCTTTGCCATATTGAATAAAGCAAAATGCTTTTTTATTTGGTTGGTTTTTGATTGTTTTGATTTGTTTGAGTTTTGGGAGATTTTGGTTGGGTTTGGTTTTCTGGGGGGGAGTTTTGGGGTTCTTTTAGGTTTGGTTTGGGTTTTTGGTTAAACAGAAAACCAAGCAACTGAGCAAATAAAGCATGTGTCATGCAATTATTCTGCACATATACAACCTGTAAAGTTTGGAAAAGTCAAATAGCTTTATACAGAAATTTGTCTTCACCTTTTACTCTTTCATTTCACCCTTTATGTAGCCTTGTCAGAGGCAACAGAAGAATAACTAACCTTGATAAATTATAAATAACAAACTAATAAGAAAAGTGTATATATTATTAAAACTAATTTTTACCGCTGTGTTTTACACACTTTTAAATCCATTCCACCTCAAAATTATGCAATGCATATCCTCTCTTTGCAAATTTATCAAGTGTGAAGTGTTATGTCATGTTATAAATATTGTAATTTGGCCCAAGGATGAGGGTGAGCTGTGAGTTTTGAACAGAGAGCTCTGGAGCAATATCTTAATAGAGCACAGACATTAAATATTAATTACTGTCAATATTATGATTATTAATACTTTATGCCGCTCAATCAAGATGTAAATTTTCCAAAGGTATAAAGAAAGGGAGAGAAAGACATGAAGGTCTGATTCAGCCATAGGAAAATTTAAAGCTGAGACAGCCAAAAGAACAGAACTACAACTCTTAGTAACCTAAAATCTCTATAGTAATATAGAAAAAGTGGGATAGGTCTACCATGTGTTTAATAATTTCTATTCTACACTCAGAGACATAACACCAATATAAACCATCAAGTGGCTTCCGCACAGTGGTAGCAGTAACCAGCACCATGGACTTGGGGAAAGAGGACACTTGCTCCAGATAGTTGATGGGTCTGGTTCCTAGCTGGTGGCCAGCCCTTTATGCACAGTGGACTTTGCTCAGGCTTCTGCTCACTCTTGGACATCAGCTTTCCAAAGTGGTTGTTATTTCTACCACTAATTGCTATCCAGTCTAGGTGGTTGGTATAAGCAGCCCATGGCCTTGTTGATCACCCCAAGTAAATTTTCTTGGATTTTGCCATAACTAAACCAAGCAGCTGTTACCACCATCCAACATGGTATAAGCATCTAAAATTCTTCAATCTTCATTGTTCATCTTTATTTCTTTGTCATGAATGGTTAAACAGGGGCAGATACAGTAGAGAGCTTTTGAGAAAGGTTTTCCTGCAGCAATTGCCTGAATGTTGCTTGTTTTATTAAGACATACCAGAATCATCAAACACATTAGACCTGGGCAGATGTATTCAAGGTTTTATTTATCTGAGCACCAATTTTGGGTAGGCTTCATCCCATAATATTTTTACACTAAGTGTCTTATTTTTCTTGATTTTAAAACTTCCCAATCTTCAGAGTGAAAGACACAGAGAGTAAAATTTTCTATGAACTTCTTCCATATTTTGATCAGGTCCATGTATGGTCTAAAAAGTCATTAAGCAGCATAAAGATCTAGATGACATAAAACCATATGTAACAACCACATGACTCTCTATTAGGAAAACGAATGATTTCCTGCATCTGAAAGGCTGCCCCTAACTAATTGGTAGAGAGCTTAAAGTTATCACCACTAAGCTCTGCCTATTACAAAGTGTGTAGTTTGAGCTGCTAAAACAGAGTGTCACAGTCAGAAGAAACTTGGCTAGGATATCTGAGCTTTTTGGCAGAAATATACTGGTATGTTTATAGACAGCTGCCCTTGCTTAAAAAAATGAAGTTTTTTCAGCTTGAAACAGATAAATGAGGACACCTGTCTTTTAAAATGTAACAAAACTATTATATTCCAGTTATTGTTGAAAGTGCAACATTTCCCATATAGGAAAAGACAAGAAAATAGGAATAAAGATTACATACCGTTCATGCACACACACACATGAAAGTTAAAATAAGGGTAAATTTTCCAAGTTTTTTTGCTTACAAGCATGTTTTATATTTTATTGATGACAAAAGACTTGAGAGGAAAAGATGGTGTGTGCATGATTCTAGATGAGGTGTCAGACATGTTGACATAAAAATACACACTTTTCTATGTGGTGGAGAAATCTGAACTTCCACTGAAGTTTGTATAATTCCAGTCCGAATAACTGCATTACTGTCAGCAACTCTCTGTTTCCATAAGAGAGATCAACCTTCTCATTTTCCTCCCAACAACTTTCTGTCCAGAATATCTATGTGTACACTATTTTCAAAAGCTTAAAGTGGCTCCTCACTCTTCCATTGTGCATTTTCAGTCAAATTTTAAATTTTTAGCCACCATATGGGTGGTTTTTTTTGTCTAAGGCTTAAAATAT
The DNA here is from genome assembly GCA_013400175.1 of Phainopepla nitens. Taxonomy (NCBI): domain Eukaryota; kingdom Metazoa; phylum Chordata; class Aves; order Passeriformes; family Bombycillidae; genus Phainopepla; species Phainopepla nitens. The sequence goes on from VXBQ01005608.1 coordinate 95,417, forward strand.
CTGATAGAAAATGGCTTATATTTGCTTTTAAAGTTCCTTCTTGTAAAATGTTCTGGCAAGCTGGCTGAGATGGCCTTGGAGAATAATATTCCATTGAAGAGTCCTTTCGTATTCCTTTTACAAGAATTGTCCAGAAATGATCTGCTTCCTGTTATTGACTGAAGTAAACACTGAAGTAGGTACAGTCACAAGGGTACACATCCACTGTGCAGTAAAGACCAACAACATACTCACAACTCCTCTGCACAGTTTTGGTAAACTAAGCTCATTTTAACCTCCAGTTTCCTTCTTGTCACAGGAAACAGACCTTTGTTACCTTAAAATCTGGTTTCTTCCTATCCAAGGTGTTTAAATTCATTGAGTTCTCTTACAAAATATGATTTGTTTTAGAATGTTCCTCTGTAGTAACTTCATCTGAAAAGAATCAGGCTTCAAAGGCAAAGAATCAAAGTTTGTTTCTTTTCAGGAGGAATCAAAGCTTGTTTCCTTTCCATGAGTCCTTTACTTCAAATATTCCTGGTGTTTACAGTCTATGGGAAGTGTTGCTTGACACTTGATTTAGTTTGACAGTCTGCATCTGAAAGGTGAGATTCTTTTTTGTGCGTCCAAAGTTTCAGATTGAGATCAGCAGGCTGAGTGAATGAGGATGGAACATGAGGGTGAAACAGATTTGTTTATACCATTCTGAGATTTCTTGACTTCTCTGTGGCTTTGGAAGGCAAAAAAAAAAAAAAAAAAAAAAAAAAAATCATATACACATGGAAAAGAAAAAAAGAAGAGGAAAAAAAAATCAGTGTTCACTTGTAAATTTCCAGTATAAAAATGTTGCACATAGAACAAAAAGTATGTTTTTCTAGTCATTAAAGGTATGAATTTGATAGAAACTTAATATTTCTTTTGCATTGTTTTTATTTTTTTTTACTTCTGATGCATACCTAGATGCTTTTCATGCTAAAAATATGGGCTATTTTAGGCTAACTCAGTCTTTACTGACTCCATGGAAAACAAGTCACTAGCTCTTGGCTTGTCTATTTGGTAACTTTTCTGGCAGTCTCTAATTGGATCCCTCTAATAGAAATTACAAACAATAAGTTAAATTCAGTTCCAGTATTATTAAATGCAAAAAATGTATTCCCACAAAGATGCTAAATTTCTAATTGAACTTTTATGCATATGTTTGATTTTGATTATAGCAAATTACTCTTGCCAGAGCACTCAGCAAAAGCAGAGCAGAAAGCCCTAATTAAAAGGGTAAAACATAGAACTTCATTGAAGCCATGTCTAGACATGCTTGATAACAACATAAATATGGGAATGTGTCATGATTTAAAGCATTGTAAAATATATGAATGCTATTAGTCATTCGCTTCCAGAAGGAGAAATCCAATTTAATTAAATGTTGATCCCATTTTAGTGGACTTCACAGGCTTTGATTCTTACTTCAATCACCATATTTATTTTGCATTCTGTGTCTTTTGATAACATTGTCCTCCAAATGCACCACATTTATTATAGTAATTATTTACAGAAAAATGATACAAATTTTTAATAAATGAGCTATTTTTAAAGGTACTGAAGCATGACAATTTTTAAAATTATTTTCAAAGGAACATAGAGATAAAAGGAATAAAAATATTCATCTGGGTTCAGGTGTTGCTGGATATGGTACAATCACCTTGATATATTTGTGACTTGTCTCTAGTATTTGATTGCACAGCTGGCATTAGCTGCCTCAGAACAAAAGAGTATCATTCTAAGAATAAAACTTTCTTGCAGTGAGCAAGAAACAAGCTCTATAAGCTTGTGAAGTGACATTGTTGGCTCTTTCTGTCATCTAGCTGGAGCATTTCAGTGACAATGGGGGAGACTAGAGGTACTTTTCCAATTTAGGCCTAGGGTGCTTTCCCAGTGGTGCCACTATACCCAGAACTTCAGATGCTGTGTCTCAGAATTAAGTAAAAAAGTTTTGAATATTTAAATACATATGACTGATAACATATATGATTTTTGTAATACACTGAGCCAAGGAAAAAGCACAGACACAAAGACATATCTTCTTCTTAGCTGACTAGCAGATGAAAAGTAAACATGAAAGACAAATAACAGTGCAGAATAGCTCAATGTCTTCCTTAAACAGTACACTTGTTAAGTAGAATAAGTCATCCTGTATGACTCCTGTAAAATAATCTCTTAAATTATTGCATTTTTGTATTGTGCTTTGTATAGTGCTTTCAAAATAATATGCTCATTTTAGAAAAACTTACCAGACAGCTTCAAGGCTGACTTAAGTTTACAGGTTACTAGGATTAATAGGTAATGCAGAAAGATCTATATGATGGTCTAACGAAAATATGGACTGAAATAATTTTGTATTGATACTTAAGTGCGGGACTTAAATTTCTTATTAAATATAATTATAATTTACGAAGTCTGTTTGCTACCAAAGTAGTATTAATCTGATGTAGAATATCTCCTTGAGCGGGGACACGGAGTGTTTTTGCAGAGGTTGGACAATCCAGCCCTGTCCGAACTGTGGCCTAATTGGGGCCCGCAAAAGCCTGTAAAGGCCTGAGTCTGTGGCGCAGTTAAAATTAGTCCAATCTATGTTTTCTGTAAAGTATGCCAATTATAGAGTGTGTTAGAGACGGGCTGAAATAATGAGCCAATAAGGCAGAACCTTGGTAACAATTGGAATGTAAACTATTTTATCATTTATAAGAGAGAAGCACAACAAATAAACGGGATTTCGCCATTTTCACTGTATCAGTGCAGGCGTCTTCCTCTTCTTCTCCCTCCATCTTTGCCAGCTCCTCGTTGAAGGTACCCTATTTCATCTACTATCTGATATTTTTAAGATTTGGCATTTAATGTTAAAAGGTCAATGCAATCTACTTTACTTGGGTCTAATGGTTCATATGAAAATTCTTTTCCTGGGTATTTCTGTTCTTTCTCTTTTAGGTATATTTCAATTCTTTAATTCTGTCATGCATTTCTAACTTTTGCTCAAAAATAGTAAAACAACTTCAACCCAAAATATTTTCTAGAATATCTGTTTAACTTGTATTTGAAAGAGACATAGAGGAAGACCATTGGTAGCTTTGAAGAAGTATCAAATATAGGAAGAATTTATACTTAGTAGATACCTAACATTAAACAATAGAAACTTTGTATTGCCATATTCACAGTAGAATAAATATTTAGCTTCAATTTTTATATATTCAGATATACACACATATACATATACCTATACATATACATAAAATTTGTGACTCATCTTCCATATTTCTTCTGGAGAATTAGTGTTCTGTGGTTTACCGAAACTCAATTTTTTGACAATTTCATAGTTCAGAACTCCTTCAACTCTTGCTTCCAAGGTTACCAAAGACCATAATTTTTTATTTAACACTAAACTGCTTTCCTGCTCTGATATCACAAAATGAATTAGTTCAAGAATAACATCCTCCGATAGCACCATAGGTATAATACTTTAGCTTAGATGCTTTAGACCTTTATTAGATGCTTTTTTTGCAGGACAGTGAATTCACTAGGCAACAGCTGGAGTACAAAATTGTGCTGCAGGTAGCCATATCTTAAAAGTAACATTTCTATCTTGCATTTTTCAAGAACTCAGTCTAAAATTGACTGGTTTACAATGCTTTGACTTTAAAATGCTTTTCTTTTCTTAAGGAATCTGTACATATTTCTGATTGTTACAAGAATTTTGCAATGAAATCAGTATTAATACGGACTTTCCAAATTAGAGTCAATAGAAAGATCCCCAAGGATCTCTGGGAACTTTAAGTCAAGGTTATAGTTACTGCATCTTATATTTCCGACAAATTAAACAAATATTTCTCCTGATTCTTGGATGTAATTTATCAAGTATGAATTTATTACAGTGGTTTAAGATAATATTCCTGGTGAAAAATAAAAAGAAAATCCTTACCCCCAAAATATTTTTTGTTCTTTCTAAAGCACCAAATAATTGATCTCTAGTAACCCTAAAGGGTTTTCAAGCTTTGAAATAGGCTGTCCAGAGAAGAAGCTGAGTCACCATCTTTGGAGGTATTAAAAAGACATGTGGATGCGACCCTTAGGAATATGTTTAATGTGGTGCACTTGACATTTCTGGATTAACTGTTGGACTCTGTGGTCTTGAGGGTCCTTTCCAACCTAAACAATTCTGTGGTATTAAAAAAATGGACAAATATTTAATAGGATTTTCAGTCCCTGGATGAAATTTCCATTCATAGGGGAATGAAAGCATATGGTCCTGGGACTGAAGCCTTAGTAGCACCTAACAAAGTCTCTACTTGATAATGAAGGATAATTTGAAAGGCATTTCAGAAGCTTGTATTTGGCATTACAAACACATGCATAAGGGAAATTCTGTTCTATACAGTAACACTTTGAAAGTGCCTTGCTTGTTTAAACATACCATTGGGAGAAACAATCTGTTTTGCTAATGTCTTAAGCTCTTCAAAGAAACCCAAGCTTCCTAGTATAAAATTCATGGTGTTTTTTTAATGATACCTCACTTCTGGGAAATGGGGAGTCTGCTCTAGTGCTTTGGTGCAGAGCTTATTTGGGAAGTGCTGACAGGCAACCTACTTTTTCATTCCCAGAAAGCACTTGGAAAAAAGAGACACAATTTCATTAGTGCTAAGTGGTATCTGTTTCAACACTGATTCTCTTTTTCTTATTAACTGTGAACCGAAAACTTCCAAAACACTCAGCCCTAGATATGATGGCCCTGGATTAGATTTTCATTCTCTCATATGAAGACCTATAGAAAATAATAGAATCATTTTGCTCAGAAGAAACCTTTAAGATCATGGAGTTAAACCATTAATCCTACCAAGACCACCACTAAATCATGTCCCTCAGTGCCACATCCAAACATCTTCTAAATATCTTTGGGGATGGTGACTCAACCAGACAGCTTGTGCTAATGGTTGACAAATCTGATAAATGATAAACCTACTCACAGAGAAAGAAAAATTCTAGTTTAAATAAAGGTATCATGGTGCGGCCCCAACAGTTTCTGATTGATTTTTCCCTTTATGCATTTATTAAATACTTGCAGTTGAGTTTCTGCACTGTTTCCCTGATTGAAGGAGAACTAGAGGGTGTGTTTGTGGCTGATTGCAACTCCTGATTGATAGAGAGAACGACAGATTGCTATTAATATCAAGTCAACTCTTTTTAGGGAAATATGCCTGACAAATACTAACAGTTCCTATCAAGAGAGTCTCTTGTTTACTGCAAGACTGATTGCTTTAAAACCCACACTGAGAAAAAAATAATTTTGATACTTGTATTATCTTTTTATATAAGCTCTTCCAAAAACTGTTTAATATGATGGTCGAGTGGAAAACTTGTAATATAGAGATGACAGACAAGAATGGTATCAGGACTGTGTACTTTGATTTTAATGAAAATATGCTTTAAAAGAAAAGGCACAATGTTTAGGAAATGTTAGACCCTAGTAACCTGTACTATTTAAAATATAAGGATATTGATTGGTGCTGTAGCTCACATGTTTTTGACCAGAAGAGTCTGATTATTTAAATGATATTACATAGCAGAGCAGGGAAGGAAAAAAAAAAGTTATTTTCAGAGTTGTAAATGGGAAACTAGAAATTTGTATTAATTCTCAGGTTATGTTAGGTTCATTTGTCTGTTTTCTGATCAACGAGTTCATGCTTCCAATTTAATTTCTATAGCTACTAGACTAAACACTGTCAGATTTACAGTCAAAATACTTATATATTTTTACCCTGGAAATTATTTGAGCCTCCCTACACATGATGAGAATCTCAGCAAAATACAGATTTAGAGGAAGAACCTGAGTTTTCAACTGCATGGCAAAAACTCACTTGTACCTTGGGCAAGGGGGCACGTGTCTGAGGAAATCCTCTGGTTCTGGTGCCCGCACACCCATCATAGGGGTCACCCCAAATCCCAAATTCAGTGTTAGAGGTCTGGTTGTAAATCAATGGACTGTGTGCAGGTGATCTGGATATTTGTGTGGTTTCCATTACATGATGGACTCCTGCATGCTCTGTAGGGGTTTTTGGTTGAGTAATGACACAGCGAGGGCAGCTCTTCCCTGGGTGAAAGGAGAAAGAAATGCAGTTTTAGTAGGGCTGTGTGTTTTCTAAATGGACAAACAGACATAAGAAATTATGCTCAGACATTCCTATTGCACATGTAAGTGCTGAGAAATAAAAAAAAAATCCTCAGGAATCCCCAACATGGAGAAGGTTTTATCTGACATATGATGATAAAAGAGGATGACCCACTGCCAAATATCTAGACAGAAAAACAACCTAATTTAAATGTGCCAGCATGTATTCCTGAATATGGGATGTATAGGTTCTGATGAAAAATGATGACAACAGGTGGTAGTACATCCAGAAATGATATCACACCATCTGGATCCTGGTCTGTATACAGCCAGCACTCAATTTTGAGAGTCTCTTACTTGTTCTGGGAAATGTACCCCAGAGGCCTTGTCTTTGGATTAAAGAGTGCTGGACATCCAGTGGAAAGTGCATTTGTTTTTGTACTGCTTGCGGGCATAAAAGCTCATGGGAGACATGTTCCTGTGCTGTGACTTCCACAAAAGATTTTGCTGGAGCAAAAAATTGTAGAGTGTATAAATCAGCTGTGCTGCTTCCTCCCACTCCTTTTCCCACAGGATTAGATAATGATGAGAGAAACAATTTTATAACTGCTATCATTTCAGGTATCTTGAGTACTTCTCAGAAGTTATCATACCAAAATAAAAGGAAATTGTTAGGGATACATTTAAGAATTAGAACTCAAGTGACTTGGGACACCTTAGAGCAGTCATCCAGTACCTGAAGGGGGACTACAAGAAAGGTGGAGAGAGATGTTTTACAAGGACCTATAGTGATAGAACAAAGGGCTTTAAACTGAAAGACAGTAGGTTTAGAAAGGAAGAAATTTTTTTTTCATTGAGTGTGGTGAGGCACTGCAGCAGGTTGCCCAGAGAAGTTGTGAATACACCATCCCTGGAAATATTCAAGGCCAGGCTGGATGGGGACTCTAAACATCCGTGTCTAGTGAAGGTGTTCATGCCTATTGCAAGGGGGGAACTAGATGATCTTTAAGGTTGCTTCCAAACCTAAATCATTCTATGATTTTTATGGCCCACAATGTATTAAGTCATGTCAAGACCATAATCAGTTAAAAAGATATTCCTAAAAATTGCTAGTTCATTTGGAGCTGTAGGTGCCTCCTTGGAGTCAAAGATTCCTGAAATTGAAATGCTTTTTAAACTGCATTTACATCCTGAGTTCAGTTTGGTAATAAGTGTGGTTCTTGCTCAGTTTTAATTTGTGACATTGGTCTATTTCTCATTTGTTTAGTGATATTGTCTGTGCTTATGTGTGTGTGGTGGGGAGTATTGTCAGATAAATGTAACCCAGAGTTAAGTTTCTGACATGCAATAGTTTGTACCAGGGACTGTAATCCACTGCTTTGGAAATGGATGGTGCTTTGACAGAACCATGCCTGTGAAATACTTTCTTTAAAAAATTTCTTGTCATTCCCCCATGGGTACTGACAGTATATAGTATTTAACCCTGACTACATCCTATTTGACTAAACAAATTCCAGTATGGGCAGTTTGGCGTTTATCAGGTTGGTAACTTCAGCACTCAAAGGGCTGAAGACAGTGAGTATTTGCTATCAATTACAAGTAAAATTTTTTTTGTGGTTGTGGTAGAAAGAAAAACATTTAGACTGTAAAACTAGCTACTTAATGGTAATGGCAGATGTATGTTTTGATGACTCTACATTTCCATAGTGATTTTTGTTTTCCCCCCATGGCCTCCTTTCTCTCAGTCCCTCTGTATGAATTTAATTGCTAGTGCTTGTCCTGTTCATAAGCCATCCAACTTAAGGCAGTCTTGCCCCCATTAATGATGGGCTGCATGAATTACATTCCCCACTGCTATTTCTAAAGAGTGATTGGGCAAATATAGGAGATATATACACACAGACAGAAATAAAATGCTTCTTGATAAAGATTAATTTGGTTTCATTTCATAGAGAGGAAATGATACCTTAAACAGACCTCAAAATTTACACTGAAGCATTGAGAACCACTGAGTTGAAATCAATCTGTTTTCTTTACCTGCTCAGAGGTATTTCTAGAGTTGACAATCAAAGTAGGGGGCTTCAGACCTGAAGGAGAGTGAAATTTTTACTTTCTCACTATAAACAGTGGGGGATATTAGAGCAGTCACCTGAATAAGTAGATGCTTATAATAATCAGTCTTTCAGATCATCAGGGCTGAAGATCTGAACTCACAAGAAACTGCTGACTTTTGGATCTAATTGATCCAGAAGGAAATAGATGTTCAGTAAGTAACAATACACATATTTAGTTTTATACAAGATATTTGTGAAAGATCAAAGTGAAATTTGAAATCTCATACAAACAACCTATTTCCACTTACTAGAAAAATAAACAACCAAACAAAACAAAACATTCCCCTCCCCCAAATCCCCAAACAATAAAACATGAAATGAGTTGTAGATATACCACAATAAAGAGGAAAGGAAAGAATTTCTCTTCCTCCAAATTTGGTGTTCTTCATCAGTAGATCAGCTCTTCTTATTAATGTTTTCTAAATCTATAAAACTTAAAATTTGTGGGTCAGTAGATAATTAAACATATGTCATTGTGGGGTTTTTGGGTTTTTTTCTTACATGTCCTCTCTTTCATTTCCAGTCCTGGTGTGAGCCAAGGTTTTCCTGGTCTTGTTTAACTTGGAGCTATTCTTGTCTTTCCCTGGTCTTTTGAAGATAGGTACTAGTGATAAAAATATTTCTGTCGTTATGGAACTCATCAGCAAAAGATGTTGTTGGCATCCTTTGGTATATGACTGAAGATGCTTAGATTCATAGTTGAGATTCCACTGGCTTGGAGTGAGGGGATAGGGAAGGAGAGGAAATTATATTTAATTCATTTGAATCAGTCATACTATTTGATTACTAATGAAAATATATAAGAAGGGAATTTTCTTCTTATGGTATCTAGAGCTTCTACTAGCAAAGAGATATAGCTTTAAAAATGCAGTAATTTGACAACAATAGCAGGAATAATTGATCTGAAATGGAAAAAAATAGTGTCATTCTTTTTGCAAAGTGTCATAAAATAATCTAGTGCTTTTTGACTAATCATTTCTTTAGGAACATTAGCATTTTTGTTGTTAAATGTAGATGGCTGTCTTTTAGCTTGTGTTTGGATAACATATTTTTATTGGTGTTAGAAGATCCTGAGGGATTCAGAGTACCTAAAATATTAGTGTTCATGAAAAAGCTAGTGAGAATAAACATTTTGATTCAAGTATTGCTTTGCTGCTGGCTCTTGGACATTTTTTTAAATAATGATAAAATATGATCCTTTGCTTTTAATTCTATGTCACATCTGCCCCAGAAATCCAAACTAATAAAAGATAGGTGGTGGAGGTTTATTTTTTAAGTGAAAACTTGTTTGCCTCCTAACATTTTGTGAATATAGTGAATAAACCTTTTCTTGGAAGAAATTTCTTGGTAGGAATTTGTTTGGTTTTTTTTTTTTTCAAGACTTCCTGCAGTGTGAGTGCAAGGGGTAGATATCTTAACAGCTGTTGAGGAACTCTGTTAGTTTTGAACACTCCGTCCCACAGCTGTGTGTGTATCAACATCACTCATGCTCAGACTGCTTATGAAATGTTCTCTAGGACTCTGTGTTTCTAGGTAAACTTCACCATTCGTGATGCCATGTTTTATATTTTTGGAATCCTGGCGAGAAATATTCAGTCTTTTCAAGATACATACAAAATAGGATCATCTTCTTTTAACCAATCGAAGACTTTTACAATTGTTTTCCTGCGTTTTATTCTGCTGGCTTCTGAGGAAATACATAAAGAAGTGATCATAACGTTATGGAAACTCATGGTTACTTACTTCTCTAAAGGTATATGTATATGCCTTTTCTTATATCCACATACTTAAGCTAACTTTATATAAATAGCATTTTTGAAAAAAAAGACAAATGTATCCTTTCTAGACTTTATTATACACTTTCTACTCATACAGTATATTTTGTAATAATATAACAAAAAAAAATTTAAATGCATTTCATTAGCAATGAGTAAAACATTGAAACGACCAATGCCCAATCTATAAATAAAATCTTAAAAACCTCATCAGAACATCTGCAGGGTATCTCTTCCCTTCCCAATTGTGCTCTGATGTTCTTGTCTGACCCTGGCTGATGCACAGCTTATGTGCTCCTGACATTCACCTCTAAAAATGAGAGAGAGCACTCTATTTTTCTGATTTCTTGGAGAAATCTGAAGCTGTATTTCAGCTATGTGATGCATTTAGAGAGGTTCAGCTATGAGTATCTATTGTAATATTGTTGACCAAAGGTGAAAAGAATGAATTGAACTGCAAGTATGACAAAAGAAAAATGCCAAGTAAAGATGAAAAAGAAAAAGAGGAAATAAAAATATGAAAGACAGGAAATTGGAAATGAAAGAAAACTTAAATCTGACAGAAAAGACAGAAAATACTATGCTATTGATTATTTCAATTTGCTCATAATAATTTCCACTTCCCAAGTAGAAAAATTTAGAAACTTTCTAGAAAGCAACTTAAAGTTTCTTTTCCTCAATAATATGGCTTTGAAAGATCTATCAGGTAGACCAGAACTGTTATATTTCCTGTATGGGTTGTGACTGCTAAGCTTGTTGCTCTTGCTGATTCCAAGTTTTCCTGTGGGACTCCTCCCCCTATTATTCTGGAGCATCTTAACAGCACCTGATGCCTGAGTCTTTGCCTCGAAGGTGGGATCACTGCAGTGTAAATGGAAAGCAGTAGAAAGAAGATAAAGATAGTGAGTTTTTTTTCCATTTGCTTGGTTGGTTGGGTGTTCTGTTGTTTTTTGCGTGGTTTTGTTTTTGTCTGGGCTTTTTTTTAAACTTGTTGATATTGGTTGGCATTATTCTTCTCTTCCTGCAGTTTCTTCATGCAGAAATCTCACTTTGCCTGACATTACCTTTGCAAATACCACTCAACATGCTGTACATGTTTATTGTGTCTCATATAATCTGTGCTTGAACAATCTGCACACTTCATGTTACGCTTCTGTAAGATTTCAGGGATAAGAACAAAACATTTAAATAGTGTCAAAAGTAACATACTGTTGCTGAAGTACATACCTCAGTGATGCCAGTATTTCTTCTCACTGAAGTAGGCATGCAGGTGGTGTGGCATCGCAGTGACAAGAAGGACAGAATTTACCTTCTTCTTTAATACACAGTTTTTTGCTGCTTCCTGGACTTCATTCGTGTGTGAATCAGCTTACAATGCTTTTTGCTGACAAATGCCATTTCAGAAGGCACTAGCAAAAGATGAATTTCAGTGACCCTCTGCCACAGCTTAACTCCCATCAGCAACCAAGCCCTGTGCAGGCCCTCACTCACTTCCCCACCAGCAGGGAGAAAACACAAAAGGTAAACACATAGGTTGAGATAAAGGCAGTTAAATAGGGAAAACAAAAGTCACTCACACAAGCTAAGCAAAACAAGGAATTAATTCAGAGCTTCCAACGGGCAGGCAGGTGTGCAGCCATCTCCAGGAGAGCAGGGCCCCATCACATGTAATAGTTACCTGGGAAGACAAACGTCATCACTCCAAATGTCTCCTCCTCCTTCCCCCTCAATTTATGTAGTGAGCATGATGTCATATGGTCTGGAATATCCCATTGGTCAGCTGGGGTCACTTGTCCTGGCTGTGTCTCCTCCCAGCTCCCCATGCAACCCCAACTTCCTTGCCAGCATGGCCGTGTGAAAAGTAGAAAAGGCCTTTGCCCTGTATAAGCCCTGCTCAGCAATAACAAAATCATCTCTGTATTGCCAACACTGTGTTCAGCACAAATCCAAAACACAGCCCCATACCAGCCACTGTGAAGACAATTAATTCTACCCCAGAACACCCTGATTTGTATTATGAACTTTTTGGAGACCCAGGAGAGTTACTAGAATATTGGCAGGGTGCAGTCTGTACAGAATTATGGGTGAACAAAATTGTTATATGAGCTGTGATACTCAAGATTTTTAATAAGTGACATTTTTTCATTTACTGGAAATCTGCACCTTAGCTGTTACAACAGAGACCACAATAAAAGTGTGAGTTACGAGTTGAACTAAAGGGAGATGTGAGTGTGAACGTACTGCTGGTCAATGTAACAAAAAAAGAGAAATATTTTATGTTTCCTAACTGGTAGGTTGTATTCAGGTTAATTTCTCATTAGCATTAGCATTTGAGTTTAATATAAAATCATCTTAAACATTTTTGGTCTCATTACCATCAAATTAAATAAAATTAACATTATTTCTTACTTTTAAGAATGCAGAACCAACTTATTTTTGAAAAATATTTCCACAAATATGAAAAAAATATTCTACAAAGAAAAGGACAATTTTAAATTACTTGTGGCATGTGGTGATGTTGAAGATTGCTCTAGATACTTCACAAAAGCATTTTATGGTGAATTTATTACTAGCTTGCTGAAAGATGCATGCAAAGATAACTACTCTCACTCAAAGATCTCAAAGATCCATACTCCCCACTTTCACTAGAAACTTCCTACATGGAATAACCTTTTCCTTCTGGATGACTATGTCTCTATGCTTCTGTCTGACATTAGGGCAAAGCATGGAACAGATAAAGCAGATAGGTACCCTTTAGTTAAAGAAAAAAATACCTTCTGATGATTAACAGACGTAAGCAGGCAATCCCAACTATTTTGGAAATAATTTACAGCCAATATTAAGCTCAACACTCTAGATGCTGCCATATACTCATTCTTTCTGTTCTGTTTATTTCTGAGGCAGCCTATATGGACATGGGCTTCTTGACACAGCAATGCTTTTGCTGTCAGACAGTCTGCTTTTTCTGGTCTTGCCATGCCTCAGATCAATAGACTCTGCCTAAAATAACAAGGCAAAACAGTTTCATGCTACTCATCTCTATCCCTTTTAGGAACTGTAGCATATCTTCACCATAGATAAAGGATCACATATTGGTGAAATTATCCAGTTTATGGGTTGGGCAGATTTTTATATTTCTTTATTAGTTAAATTGGGAGTTTTTTCCCCTCACTTCTTTTGAGAAAAACGTACAGTCTTCTATATGTTCTTCCTAGGAATAGATATAGTCTAACAAATATATGTCCTCTCACATTGTGAGAAATAGATAATTTGAAAGATAAATATGGAAGAAAACAAAGAAACAAACAAAGATACAACCACACACACACATGCACAAAACCACAAAACCCCCAACCAACCAAACACAAAAAAAACCTCCAAACCAAAAAAAGCACACAGAATCACTGTAAATTCAGCAGTGAAGCAGAAAATGGAAACCTCAACATCTCCTGACACTGTTTATGTTTTTGGAATGTGATGATTCCAAATTCTAATCAAGAAGCCTTGTCCTGAGTTAATAATTTGATATTTGGTACTTCTGAACAGACAGCACTTGCAAAGCAACAAAACCTCCATTTAACTTGGTTATAAAAAAAACATTATTAATAGCTGTCTGGAAATGGAGAGTTATTAGAGAATGTGTGATTTGTCATTTGGATTGCAGCTGCTTTGTTGGTGTAAAATTCTCTTCACAGACCTGTAATTGCATGACCTTAAGTATGCCTAACTTAATTATAATTTTAAACAAGTTAATTAGATTATTTGATGAATTATGGTATGTGGAGAACTTGGCACGGTGTTCAGGATGAATGGAAGTGAGCCTTGACCTTTACTTCCATCAGGAGGTTCTGCATTTTCTAGCAATGCTTCTTTATGCTATGAGTACAAAAAGTCTTGTTAAATTTTTATGAGGAAATTTAAAATTCCTCCAGTTTATGGAGTAATAAACAAAAAGCCTACACTCTATTTTTCTTTTTTTCTGATTAAGCCTACTGTATCACCCAAGTTGTACTTATGTCAGCATATATGATAACCTACATGAATGAAATCAGTCCAGTTTAGTTACTTCCCTCAAGTGCATGCTGAATATAAAAGCAGGCCTTAACATGCACTTGCTGGGTACAAACATTTTTGCAGGGATTTCTATAAGGATTGATCTCTGCATAGTGGGATGCTCATTTTACATGTTATATAGTGATAAAATTTTACAAAATGGAAATAAGGAAAAATCAGAAAATGTATGAATTCAATTGAAGGAGCATAGAAAGAAGGATTCATCACACATTTATTTAAAAAAACAATTTCCTCAAGGTGAATCATGAATTTGGATAGAGAAAGGGAGGCAATATTCTGCAATACTGCAATACTCTTAGTACATCAAGCTTGGTATAATCTTCAAATCTGTTTTTGTAATTAGGCTATGAGAAAAAACATGATAATCTGAATATATAGTTAATTATAGTTAATTGTAATATTCAATTACAGGACTTATTTTGTACATTGGTAAAACTGGAAGTACATTTGTACGTTCTAACGATAAAGCATGTAGATATATTTTACCCAGTCTGAGAGATTGTTGGATTTTGGCTCCTTCCTTTGGATGAGTTTCAGCCATGATACTAAAGCTACCCAGCTCAAATTACTCTATTTTATCCCTGTTGGAGTGATTCTTTCTGTAAGATCTGATCGGTAATGTGGACCAAAAGATCCATGTCTTTTTTAAAAGAAATAAAAAATCGCACATGTCAATGACTTTGAGGTGCTGGGATCTGAGAACGTAGTTCTTTGTACTTAAAGTGGTAAAACAGTGTTATTGCTTTTAAGTATTATGATCAAGAGGTGCATAAAATAAATTACACAAGAATATCTACTTCAATATATTTAGTAGTTCAGGCCCATAATAATAAAATATTGAACTTCTTGACACTTTCAGATCAGATAGTAATAGTAACAGATGGCCCACAGCAGGATTTGTTGGGTGAAAAGTGTATTTGTTCCCTGTCGGGTGTGGATAGTCCTCTGAAAATGGCTATAAACACTCTTACACATATATGTATGCCAAGTCTAAGTCTCCTAGGGCCCAAACCTCTGAAATAAAAAGTAACTCTTCCATTCACTTGAGCCATGGATGGATTTGTCGCATAGAAAATACTCTCAGTAAACAGCATCTACTGATACAAAGAGTTAATTCTGCTGATGACTTTTTTACTTGATGACATTAAAACAGGGCTTTGTCTGGTCTTATTTTTTAGAGCTGTAGTATTTGTACATATGGAGAGACAAGTGTACATGTGAATTAAAAAAAGCTTGTGGGGATTTTTGTATGCATTTCTTCTCAAGATTTGCTGTTGAAAAATTAAGATTGTATGCAGGAGAAAACCCTTCATAAAAGAAAAATCTCACTTATTTCTTTTATCTTTCCAATTATGTGTATTTATTTTCAGAAGGTGGTGTAAATAGTCTGCAGTTTTGAAAAAAGACTAGAACATATAGAACTCTAGAAAACAAATAATATATACCAATAGAGTTTTTTTAGTTGCTTGAAGCTGCACATTATTAGTTCTCAAAATGTAATCAATCACTTTTCCTCTGCTGCAACATAAATGTTCAGCATCATCTTTATAGATAAAAAGTTTGGAATAGTTACTCCTCTTAGTAAGTGCAAGCACCAACTTTTGAATCAAGAATATTTTAATATAAGCACATGTAATGTTAACTCTTAGTAACATACTTAATGAAAACGTTTTTATTGATAGTTACTTATATCACTGGAAGCAGAGAGAAAATGTACTTTTTGTTAATATGTTTGCATTTAATGCTGCCTTTGATAATAAGAATGCGATTCAAAATGTGACCTTCCCAATAATGACAAGCCCAGACTATTGTTTAAATGTTCTCTGGTGAGTTTTGACCATAGAGAAAAGTACTTTTACTGTTAGTCTGTGCTGTCCTTGAAATTCAAGGAAATTTAAGCCGTGTATTTGTAAAAATGTCTTTCAATTTTAGGTAGGTTCGGTCCTAGCTGGACCTTGTGTTGGTGGCTCTCAAGGTAAAACCTCTGTCTCCTGTGCTGGATTTTTTCCTGAGCTGTCTGTGATACCCATGGGCACAAGATCACATTAAGATCCCAGCAAATATTAAACTTCAGCTACTGGACTTTCTCTACTGGCAGACAAATCCCTGTCGTTGAGTGAAAAATTGTTTTCAGTGTTTTTCCTGAATCTGAGCCATCTAATACTCTTTGATTTGTTCAAGCTGGAGCACTTTAAGAAATGTAGTGATTTCTGGCTATTTATCTCACTTCCTCCTTCTTACATTTTCAAATTATTATCCAAGGCTTGCATTTCTTGGTTTTTCAAGTTTCAAATGCAACAAACCAACCAAATCAGAGCTGTACTTGAGCGCAAAGACTGGTGACCTGAGGAACAAATTACTCCTGATAATTTATGTGGTTCTCTCCAAGTAGGCAGCAGGGCTCAAGCTGATGAAGCTTTTTGCACAGTTTCTTCAATACATAGTTGATCACAGGTTTCTTCTCATGCACAGACTGTATTTCTCTTGTAATGGTTTGCCTAGGAGCAAGATTGAAAGAATATTTGCTACATAATTATTGGGACAAGTTGCTAAGTAATTAAACTTATGAGACACTTCCAGTTTTTATCATGTCTATTCCTTGGAAGGAATATAGCTTAGAAAAGGAGGGTTAAGGCATTCCTTAACAGCATGCAAAATTCAGTACCAAATCTTGTATTGAAGATTGGAGCAAGGTTGGAGCATTGCTATTTTGGTGATTTTCCCTGGTATATTTTGCAGTGATTATATAAATTTTGAAAGTTTAGTGATACTAAATGCAGTTAAGCTATTTATTGTGGCTTGGCATTTGCTGAGTTTGTTGGGTCATAAATAAGCCATTGCAATTTTTAAGAACAAGAATCCAAATGCCCTACCATTTAATGTATTCATGCAGAAGACTTCTGTTGGGCTTGAATTTACCAATAATTTGACAAATTATTAGTTAGGGAAGGAACTAATAAATTTACTTATGTTAACCATTCTACCTATATGTCTGTCTCATCCTTCACTTTATGTGAGGGGCTTTTTTAGTAGTTTCTTCCCTGATAGTACAGTCGCTAGAGATGTGAAGGTGCAAAAATGGGTTTAAAGAAAATTGGAGCCTTGTTAATTTTACTGTATTTCTCAACGTATTGCTGTTAAATTCGGTGTTGGAAATATAGAGATGCTGGAGCTGTCTTAGACTTACACTGCATAAGATACCATCTATGTAAATAAGTGGGTTTATGATTACAGACCTTAAACAGACTGACAGCTCATCAACGTGAAGATTAATGGTAGGATGTTTGAATATCGTTAAATATGTTGATGAATATGCATTCCAGTTCTGAAACCAATTCACTGCATCCATGTTTATTTCTTTTCTGAATTCGGGTTTTGCACGCACTTAAATGATTGTTTTCCTGTCTGGGAAGCAGATTTTAAAATTACCCATATATGTATTTATAGAAAGTATTTTATAATTTGATATACTTGAATATGCATGCCAGAAATGTACTGTGTACTAATTCAGTACACTGAAGAGTACTTCAGTGAAGTCTTAAGATGCATCTGTTCCACCCTACCTATGAAAAGAAACATTGAATTGTGGAGAAAAATTATCTTGGAGATATTAAATTAAACAAACAAACAAAAAGATCCTTTAAAATGGTAAATAATTGCATACCAAAAAAACCCCACATTCCAATAAACTGATATTGGTATTCCAGGAAGAAAAAAAATCAACAAAAAAAGTAGGTTTTCTGTTAAATTTTTTCTTAGATCTTGGAATCTGAGATAACATTTCTGTAACTTTCTAACACATTTGAGCAACAGTACTGATGATGATGATCAAATACTGTTCCAGTATTAAGTATTTCTCACAAAGTACTTTTATGTAGACTAAGACTGTATTGGAGACACAGAAGCTAAGGTCACTTGAATAGATGAAATTTTAAGCTCTATCAGCTACAAATATCCAGAGCAGCTCTTCAGATGGGAAGTCATGCAAGATGTATTGTACTGAGTGCTGTAATCTCCCCAAAGTCATCAGACATCTCCTGCAGAGATTTATTTCCTTCTAATACTGAAATTATTAAATTATTTTTAAACTAGTGGATAAAATTTTGCAGCATCAGTAATTTAAATAAAATTACCATGAGTAGAATTTTTTGTTTGTAATTAAGTATTCAACAGGGAGTGTTATTAGAGTGGAAAGTTTAAAATAAAGAGAATGCATAGAATAACATCTAGTCTAAATATGTTGAATTAAAATGATGCGCTGAATAACTTTGGCTGAAGAGTTCAGAGAGCTGTGATAATAGAACTTAACCACAGCGCTGGAGGAAATATTTACATTAACATAATCTCATGAGTGACAACTATACTGTCAACTTTAAATGAGATCCTAGCTTCTGTGAACAAGTATGAAAAATAATATCATAATTTCAACAGAAAGAATTGCTTCCATGAACATTAGTTTTTCTAATTTCTTGCAATTGTTTTCTAGGAAATATAAAATACACTAAAGGAGGTTAGGGAGAAGAATGAAACATAAAAAAAGAGCTTCAGGACCAGAACTGTGAATTTGAAAACAGTTCTATATAGAAGGTGCATTTGTTCCACACAGTTTAGTGAGTGAAGTGTAAGAAAAACAGATTTGCTGGTTTCCAGGATTTTTTGTGTAGATTTTTATGGATTCTATGAAAAGTTTATTCCCACAGATAGCTTTTTCTTAACACTTTGTGCAAAAAAAAGAGTCTTGATAGTATAGTTGAACCAAGAGTCAAATACTTCTAGTATGTGTATATGCTCAGTATGTTTGATATAAAGCAACATTGTATAATTTTATAAACATTGAGAATAGTGGCCTATGAGTTGTGTGAAAAACAGAAAAGGAGAAGAAACCCACAGAATTGTGAAAATACCCCCTATCTATTTTGAAAAAAAAGCTTTTTTCTTTCCTAGCCTGGAAATACTTGAAGAAGATCTGGTGAAAATCTTTTCAAAGAGTACCATGACAAAAGTGGGCTAAAAAATCAGAAAGTGTGGACAAGTAAAATATAGATTGGTCCAAATACATCTTTTTTTTT
>VXBQ01005608.1:114606-213914 GCA_013400175.1 Phainopepla nitens
TTTTTTTTTTTTTTTTTAATTGTAGTAACAAATGGATTCAACATTGAAAATCTTCAAGTTTTATAGTAATTTTTCTTGTCCGTTCTCTTGACCTTTCTGTTTTATTCTGCTTGTTTGTAGTTAGGTTTATTGCACCATAAATTTTGCAGTCTAAATTAGCTGATCTATGTCAAATGCTCTTTTTAGCACTATACTATTTCAAACATCAACGAAAAATCACCTTCCTAAAATTCTATTGAACGTGTATTATCTCTTTGTTCCTCTGTTTCATTTAATTTCTGTAATTGTCCTATTTCTTTTTTACCTGTCTGCTCCAAATGTTCTAATTTTCTACTTTACCACAAGCTGAGAGTCATCATCATTGCAGTTCTAGAATTAGAGGTAGTGATGTATCAACCAGTACACAATAATACTTTATAGGTCTTTAATATTTTAAAAATCCTGAATCTCCCTTTTTTTTTTGTTTTTACAGATCCTTCTAATTTTTCAGCAGCAGAAGAAAGGTCTGTCAAATTACAGAGCAGGTTGAAATAAATATAAGAAACTGTATCAAAACCAAATAAATACTGAAAAGGGTAAAATACCATCGAAATCCTAGTTTCAAATAGAGTGAAGAGATATCTTGGAAGTAGGAAGAATAATATTTAATACCTCATAAGAATTTGATGTACCTTGTATACTTGTAACAGAAGAATAGTTTCATTGCCTGTGTCCAGGAAAGGGCACTCTGGTTTGAAATGCAATCTTAAACAAGGTTGATTCGTTATCCTATGCAGCAGATTCACTGTGAATAAAAATTCTTCAAATGTTGAGAGATGCTACAAGATGGGAACTTGATAGGAATAAAATCTTGTGCTTTGTTAAAATAAAGTGAACAAATATTGTCAGGTATCACAAGCATTTTTTTTCACATATGAGTACAGAGATTCTTATGTTCACCTCACCACCATTAACTATCACAATCAAAAGTTCACAAGCAGTTTTGAAATCCTCTGACTACATCTGAAAAAACCAATGAAATCATTGGGAGGAGCTGTAGGTGTTCTTCATCCACTTAACTATAACAGCACAGTTATAATTACAGCAGATTTTCTTAACTCTGATAAGTATAAACCAGCTTTCCTTTATCTGAAAAATTAATATGTATATATTATAGTTATTTGCAGAGAAATTACTCATAAAACCCAAACATTAAATTTTGTGAAAAGTCATACCTGGGTATCTGGAATAAAAAAATTATGCACAGTGTATAAACTTAATGGACACTGATAGCTTGTCATGCCTGAATAACTATTCCATTACTAAAATAGTCGTGAAATACAGAATGAAGACCAATGTCACTCTTCTTTAAAACAGTAATATAAATGAAGGACAGTTAAAAGCTGTATGTATATATATATACTGGTACAACTAAGAGCTCAGACGAGATTTCCATTTGTGGAAATTTGGATTTTTGTGAACTATGGAATTTAGTTTTAAATTAAGGTATTTTGGCTAATCTAATTGGTAGACAGATTTAAATTTAGCAGGGCTTGAAAAGCATCCATGTGTGTGAGTTTTCCATGACAGAAAGAAGAAAAAAATTTCAAATTTAGCAAAGAAAATATTTTGGAAAAAATAACAACATAAATGCAACACTTATAACACATGTACCTGAGAGAAAGATCCCCCAAATATCCACTGTAAAAGCAGCTTGGCACAGTATCAAAACTGTTATCTTTCTTCACTGTTTGGTAATCTTTGTGTGGCAAAATTATATTCAATTTCCAATGTGTCAGAAATTGTCATATGACTGCTTCTCTATCTAGTTTTTAAAATTTAATTTAATCTAGTATGCATTACCTTTAAATCATATCCTGATCTCTAAAGAAATTGACAAGTTATGACCTTCTCACTCCTTATATAAACAAGGAATTTCAATTCTAATACTGTATTCTGGCTGAGTTGGAGCAAGAGACTGTGCAAAACTGGTTTCAAGCCTTCATTTTTTTTTCTGTTGTCACAGAATGAGAGAGTTATGTATTGTAAGTACCCAAAATAGTTTTGAGCAGCCTCAGAACTGTGTTCTGAAACATCTAATCATTTGTGCTTTATGAAATACTATGTGCCCTGTTCTGGAGAGTGAAATACTTCAACCAGATATGCGATTCATCAGTAAATTATTCTTCTACATCCTGTCCACTGAAAATAAGATACTGTGAACTAAAATGACTTCCTCTGTGTGTGAAAAAACAATGACTATTTTACTCTTTGGGCCCTGATTTTATCACATGGGGATATTAAGATGTATTTTAGGAATGTAGAAGCTGTGCACCAAGTTGTTTTTCATCAAAGGCAAGCAATGCTGAGGTAACGACATAACGGCTGAGTAATTTGGCAGGTTGAATCCATTGTCTGGGTACAAGAGGCAGATAAAAATACTTCACTTTGAGGAAACATGGAACAACGGTTTCTCCAAAGCTCTTTGTGTTTGAAAGGTGCATGCAAGAATACAAAAATAATGCTATCTCTGAAATTTAGGCTTTACTATTTACTATTACTTGTTTCCTACTAGATTTTTAAGGTTAATTGGCTAGTTTTTTATCTGTGGCTCTTGTCTTGAGTGAAGGATGTCAAAGTGCATATTAGAAGTAGCACAGAAGCAACAATTTGTAATATGTATGTCAGTACAAATCTGAGTTGACTTTTCTCTTCTTCCTTTTGATTTAATGATCTGTGTGTTACTTCCCTTTAAAGAGTTTAAGGATCAAGAAGATGTTTCAATAGCTTCAGAAAAATACTTTATACAAAGATTAATCAGCCTGGTTTTAGCATTGTACTCTCAATAGGGATCCAAGTTTGCATATGCATGAAAAATGTAACTTATCTTACTCTTTGTCAGCACTCCAATTCCTAGTAATTCCAGTAAATACTTTATAAATTAAGAATTATTTTAAGACTATGTTTAAAAATTAATTATGCCATGCTAGAGTCTTTTGTATGCATTACAATATACAAAAGTAGGCTGAATATGTTAAATTTTTTAAGATGTTTTATAAATGACACATTTCTATATTGAAATTGATATTCAGTTTACAGACCATATTTGAAGAGATTAATTTATTTTATAATGTTTTTTGACTAATTTATTGATTGTGATACAAATAAGCTTTAGCAGAAGTATATGTTCTGTATCATTTCTAAGCAGAATTACATTTTCTTAAGCATTCAACTAGTGCCACTTTTTATTTTTTCAGCAAGGTTTCTCCCACTTCTTTATTGACAGTCCTCCTTTCACTGCTGATGTGCTGATGCATGACAGCTGTACGAAGAGTTCTTTTTTGTAACCTAAGTAACATACCTGTGCTTACTAGAGCTTTATGAACTCTTACATCATACAAAAAGGTTCACCACAAAATTAATGCCCCAATTCCATCAGAAACGTCACACTTCTGGGCAAGCTAGAGAATATTGGAGAATCTGTGAAGTAGAAAATCATACACATTCAGGTGCTGAGTTCTGCTATGCTTTTATACAGTGACCATTTCACTGCCAGTAAGCCATTTCACATTTAAAGCTAGACCAATATATTCTGCTAGGCTGTTCTTATAACAAAAACAGCTAATACAGCTAGTGTACCTGGCTGTTTAGTGAGTGTTTGGAGACAGATAACTTCAACCTTAGTGACTTAAAAAGATACACTGTATTAAAGGTTAATGGTGTATCTCTCTGAACAAACAAAAATCCTATAGTGGCAGTTTTTTTAATCTTTCTTGCTTAAGAAATAATTCAAATTAAATAAAAGCAATCTGAAAATTATTTCTAAATATTGCTACAAATTTAGGCCTTGTTATAAGCTGTGCCTAGTTTCAATTTCTGCTATGAGTAAGGCTCTGCTCCAAGTTCTCATATGGCAAAAGTGTTACCAAATGTCTGAAATATTGCAATTAGACTCTCCAAAACTAAGGCTGTGTTAAAGAGGACATCATTTATTCAGGCCTGAGGTCCCATGGGGCGTACTCCCAGCCTTATGTGGACATGTCATTTTATAAGTGTGTTGCTTATATACAGTTGCTGCATTGCAAGTTACCATTACCATAAATCCCACTCAAAGCTCCCAGAGATTCACTCTTTTGTTTTATCTATCAGTGCATTCTTGAGTCAGATGTCTTCCTCTTGCCTTCCAACTGTCCTTGCTGAAAGCAGATTTTGCATGCCTTGTTTCCATGCTAAAAGTTTCACAGGCACAGTGAAAATTGAATTACCCCTTTTGGTATCAAGGCCTCCCCTTTTACATTTGATTACAAAAGTACTCTCAAATTCTGATTTTTTCCTGTTGCCTGGACTACCTATTGATTTCAAGGAAACCAGCATGATTCTCAGTCTTGTTTCACCAGCAGAATATTTATCCAATAAGTCAGACGGAGAAGTACAAGTCCACTGAGCCAGAAACTACTTGGTGTTATTGTAGCTTTAAGGTAGCTCACGAACAGAAATATAGAGATACATACATATTCACAGCTTCCACTTCCTTGTAACTTGTACCTAACAACAGATTTCCATGTAGCTTTGTTCTAGGTTGTTAGTTATTTTTCTGCCCAAATAAAGTAATTTGCTTTGATGATGGCAAAAGTTTGCAAAAGCTCTTCAGAAGTTCTTTATAATAATTGAGTTGGTCTTTTTTTTTTTTAACTTATGAATGTTATATTTACCAGAATTACAGGTTCTATTGCATATAGAAAGTCCATTTATATCCATCTTTTCTCATATTATCTATCCATCATCAGTCTAGAAAAGTGGATTTTCCCTTTTCTGTACCACTTAGATGCTTTAAAAATGTTTTCAGCAGCTTCCATTGCTGTTTTGTTTTGCTGTTTGTTTTAACTTCAAACTGCAGTGCTTTTATTCTTCTACAGCTTTAAAGTTTGAAATTGCATGATTCTACTTCATAACACTAATGACCTTTACTAAATGAGCTATTGAAGGTGGATACAGAGGAGTGGTGCTGTGTCCCTGACCTTTTAGGGGAGCTTCAGAAGTCTGATCTTGAGGCTGCTGGGTGCTGCAAAAGCCTGAGTGTAGGCAGTAGTCCTCAATGAGGAAATAGGTTATGCAGGTGGAGGGACAGGAGCAATGAAGTAAAATGTTCAGAAATTTAGTGAAGAGAGAAGACTGTGGGAGGCAAATAGCTTAGCAGGATATTTGGGTCAATCAAATTTTCTAATGCTCTAATTTTGATGTGCTCCATTTCATAATGAGATGGCATGACCTGATACATAGAGACTTAGTCAATGTATTCCAGTGTAAATGACTTTATCATGTTTTTTTTTTCAATTCAAGACAGTATTACATGCTGACTTCAAATGCATTGTTCTTTCATATTTCATCATGGATTGCTGAGATATAAATCATTTTTCTACTGCTGTGCCCACAGGCTCTTTATTCTTTCATCATGTCGTTATCAAACTTCAGTGTTGTTTCTTATATGTTAGCTTTACCAAATCACATATTTGTTTGAAAGAAACATTAATGGGCTGCTTGTTGATTCCTCAAAAAACTGATGTTTTGTACATTGAGGGGGGTGGTGAGTGGGTGTCAGGCTTATTGCCAAAAAAATTGTGATTTGAAAGGGAGTTAACAAAAACTGATTAAGGGTGGGTAATTTATAGTCCACAGGGCAGTTCAAAGCCTACCTTTTTATGAGCTGTAGTCTATTCTATTTTATTTTGGTAATACTGCTGGACAACATTAGAGTGTAGGTTAATGTGTGCCCTATCAAAGTGTTTGCAAATTCTGTTTTTAGCAAGATTAAGTTAACATTGAAAAATTTGACTGTCACAGAACCCCAGAATCACAGAATAAACTGAGTAGGAAGAGATCCTCAGTGATCATCAAGTCCAGCCCCTGGCCCAGCACAGCACCATCCCCAGGAATTATACCATGTGCATGAAGTGCATCACCACTACAGACTCAGATGAGGGAGACTGAAACAGTCAAACATCTTGAATTTGTCAACCATATTGTGGCATTGAACAAGCTAATTTAAATTACTTCTGTTACTTTTGACTGAAATAATCTACAAGCAGGGGAAACAGAGGGTAAGGTTATGAATTACAGGTAACTTTCTCTATGAATTGTGCCTTTCTCTGGCCACTTTTCCTCTTACTGGTCGTATTTCTTCTGCTTCACCGACACAATCAGAATAATACTTGCTTTTGTGTGATTCAAATTAGGATTGAAGCAAGATGCAGGTTAATTTAAAACTGGTAATTAACTGGCATTCAATGAACTATGCATTAGTAATGAAACAAATAAATCATTATACTAAACATTTAAAACTTTTAAGACAGTTAATTTCTTAACATTATTATAGAACTAATCCCCAAAAACTCTATCTTCCTCTCCCCCACAGTCATCACACTTGAGTTCCAGGCCTTGTTCCCCTTTTCAGGGAGGAATAGTGACCCCATATAATCTTTTTCTTATGCCTCTGTAATCTTTTCAGCCCAGCTGCTGCTCATGCTGCTCCTTAGAGCCTGCCAACATACACAACAGTGAGAAAGTCCCCACAGCCCCAGGCACCTCAGGATGGGGGTTTCACATGTTGCCAGCACCAAGCCAGGTGGAGCACCCTTGGGAGAGCTCCTTTGTACCCCTTTGTAGGGTTGCACTATGATGAGGAGACAGCTGGCAATGCTCAGTCAGACCATGTCTCCAGTCATTGCCATGCCAGTGTATCTACCCACAGCTACAGATTTCATGCCTCATTTATACTGCTCTTCATGCTGATTTCTTTTGTCAAAAGCCTCTTGAAAGTTCTCTGGTTGCTCTGAAATCTGGATAGTCCTCCTCTCAAACATTGTCAGTTTGGTGATGAATATCTCTCAAAGAGTTTTAGCTTTTCACTCATGCACCCTATGTATGTTTGTCCTGGAGGGACTTTGTGATGTTTGTATCCCCAATCTTTTGTCTGTTTGTGCTGGGTGTAGAGTTCTGTATCTTTAAGACCGGCTCTGAGGGAGAAGCGGGGAGAGAAGAAGTGCGGAATTTGTTATCAGAAACTGCACTCGCTCCCCCGCATCCTTCTGCTGGACTGTCTGTCTGCAGGGGATGGCCAGAGAGAGCTCTCCTTTGCTTTTCAGTTAGTTTTAGCTATCTGAGGCAGAGAAGTTCCCTGGACTGTGCTTTTGTTCTTTTCTCAGAACTGTTTTAAACCCTGCTCTGGACTGAAAACCCAGAAGAGCACCGGGAGTTCCCACCTGGGGCCCACTGGGCCTGGCCCAGGCTGCAGCATTTTCCAGCGCTGGAGGGACTGAGCAACCCACAAGAGGGACTTTCCTGAATTGGTCATCTCCTTGGAGCAGCGAGAGGTTTTGTTGCTTAGCATTGTTCATTTTGTGAAGGGGAGTGCTTTGCCTGTTGAATAAACAGGTTTTTTCCACTTCTCTCTGAGGAATTTTTTTTTCCCGGACCAGTTGAGGGAGGGGCCGCTTGAGTTTGCTTTTCTGGAGGAACCCCCTTTGGAGGTTGTCTCCCACATTTGCCCAAACCAGGACAATGTTTAACCTTCTGTCCAACAGCAGTTGTCATCCAGACCGTGTTTCCAAGAATGGCATATCTGGAATCCCCTACTGATCCCAATTTTATGAATGGGAGAATCAAGGCAGGAAGGTTTTCTGGGGACACGTATCAGCAAGTAAAGGTAGATTCCAAACTTCTAGTCAAGTACTGAGTGTGCCGACAGAAATAAAGATGTTAGGGCCAAGGGGACTTTGAACAGTGGAAATTGTGTTGTCCAGTCCAGCCAGGATGGTTAGATTGTAGCAGGGAAAGCAATGTAGCCAAAAAGCAATGTAGCAAAAGCACAGCAGAAGAGAGATAAACCTTTGGTGTTCTCCACAAGATAGTTCCCTCAGCTTGGTGCTACTGGACAGTGTGTGCAAAAAATTTGGTTTCCATCATGGTAGCACCAATGTAAGGAGGCAGTTTCATTCTGTTTTTTCTTATGGCTAAGCCCCCAAGTCAAGTCTGTCATAAGATTTATGGAGCCCACTACAGCACTGATATTGCTGTGGCGTACTCCTGAAACCTCGCTGACTTCAGTGGGAATGAGCTATCTGATATAGGAGATTTGTATCTAGGAGAATTCCTGTTATACATCAAGGTCTAGAATCACTGTTTAGACCTATTTAAAAAACTCATATGCAAAATAAAATTACTTTTCTTTTTACCATTGATATGGAACTTAATGTCTGGACTGCCTTAAAAATATAAATAGGAGTATATATGTGTTAAGTGTTTTGGCAGGTCTGAGACAGTTTATAAGTGTACTACATGTCTATAATTTACTTATTGACCATCAAGATCCAGTGTGTTTTTTCATTTTTCTTTTATCTCAGAAAGACAGAACTGTTTTATTCCATCTATATGTAACAAAGTTCTTCTGTTTCTTTGTCAGGTGAATTTGGTTCAGCCTCAAGTATTTTAGTTTTTCTTTTCCTTTTTTTTTTTTTTTTTTTTTTTTTTTTTTTTTTTTTTTTTTTTTACCTTTAATGAAGATTGTCTATTTGAAAAGGAAAAAAAACCCCAAAACCAAATAAACAGGTGGGTCAGGTAATATTCTGTTGGTTGTCCCATTAGTAGCCTTTTAGTTGTAAGCCTAAGGCTGTGACAAATTTAGATTTCATCTCTTTATTCTTTGTCTGATACGAATGCTATTATGGGAACTTGTCAGATCCTAATGTGCTACCATAATTGGTTCACTGGTTCAGCTGGAATTGGACTAAACTGCTCTTTTACTCTGATGAAGTGCAAACTGTACAAGACTAAGAAATGTTATTTTCAGAAGAAGTGTTTTTATCTGTGGAATCAGAAAGTTTCACCATACTCAGGGAAATCAATATAATCGTTGAAGTCTGAAAGAATTACCTTCAGGTGTAGGGACTGCTACAGTTGAAATTTGTTGGGTTTTTTTTAGAGAAATTGCTTTCTATTACAGCTGTATGTTGCCTAGAGACCCTAGCAGAATTACAGGTGTGTTTGTTTTTTGAGTATAAGCACCTATGCAAGGCAGAACTCATCTTACAATGAAATTCATAAATGTGTGTGGTTTGTGAATGCTCACAGGAAGAAATATTTGTGTACATAATGCCACACAGAGAACAATTTTGTGCAGATAATTTTAGCAGACCAGAAGTTTTTTGTCTCTTAAAAAAAATTGTCTGAATCGGAGTTCTAGTTTTTGCATTAAATTCTCGTAATTAGAAACACAGTTTTAGGACTTCTTCAGGCTGGTTTACCCCTTATCTCAA
Source organism: Phainopepla nitens (assembly GCA_013400175.1). Taxonomy (NCBI): domain Eukaryota; kingdom Metazoa; phylum Chordata; class Aves; order Passeriformes; family Bombycillidae; genus Phainopepla; species Phainopepla nitens. The sequence goes on from VXBQ01005608.1 coordinate 123,897, forward strand.
GCTGTTAGGAATTTGAGCTTCTAATGAGAGTCTGAAGTAGGCAAAATTTGTTTTTTTAATATTTGCATAAAGATTAGAGTTCATAAGTACATGAGTTATAGGTACTAAGTGTGCAAAGGCTTATACCAAAGCAACCTTGTTTGACAAACTCCATGGGTCATTTTCTTCTCAACAGCCAAACAATATTTTGGCTAACTGTTGGGCTGTGCATTCACATTAAGTAGTATTCTTTATTACCCAATTCTGAGCAAGAGACAGAATAACAAAGGGGTGAGGCTTGGGCAGGTAAAGTATAGAAAGTGAGAGGGCCACTGCCTTGTGATCAGCAGGACTAAGCACACCCATGAGACTTGTGGTAATATGCCTTGGGTCAGAGATATGCTAGTCACCATGAGCATGGAACTGGACAGTGGTGGAACAAAGGCCAAATTCCACAATCTGTGGGTGGCTCTAATTTTGGCAAAGCAGGGAGGCTGACATTCAAAAGCCACAGGAATACACTGGTTGGGAAAGACCCTTAGAGGTCTCTAGTCCAAGCTCCTGCTCAGAAAAGCCCCAGTCAGGGCAAGTTGCTCAGTGCCTTGTTCAATCCTGTTTGGATACCATGAAGGGCAGAGATTCTGCAGCATTCCTGGGCTCCCATTACATACTAGAACACACTAATGGTGTCAATCTTTTCATTTTTTTCTAACTGGGATTCCATCTGGGTACTATATATCTCCAATTTCACAGTTTTACGTGTGGAATTTACAAATGAATTTAGGGAACAAGGAACCTAAGGGTGTCTTTAAGCATACCCCTAGTCATTACTTGTAACTACAGAGATCATGAACTAGTCATATTTGTCCTCTGAAAAGTATGAGAGTTATGCTTCATACGCATGAGATAACTTTAATGTCAGGCTGTTGCCAACAAAACTGTAAGGATGAAAGTCAGAGTGCTTGAAAATACAGGGTAGCATTGATGGCATAAATGCATGTTTAAATTCAAACAAAACATCCCAGCTAGCATGTCTGTCTACTTAATTAATCTTTACAATTTTTACCAGGGCTGGCATGCTTTAGAGTGTTCTGAGCACGTGGGCAACTATCTTGTCAACAACGTTTGTTAGTAGACTCACTGATGGCAGCAATTTCTTTTCTGTTCAAAATCATATGAATTTCTTAAAGTGTTTCTGTTTTGGTTTCTGTTCATGGAAGCTAAGGATAATAATAGTAATATGGATGGAGACCTGAACTTTTTCTCCTGTCCCGAAACTTTTTAAATAATGATAACCTTTCTCATTTCCATAATCTTCTGAAACATAATATTAAGTCTTCATATATTTTATACCAGAGGTATAGCAATCATGAAACATGCTTTTAAAATATATGATATTTAGTTTGCTATGGGGCTTATGTAATTAAAAACCAGGGATTCAGAATTGGGAATTGTTCTCTTCTTTCATGAATGATTTCAGGGCAGTATCTTGTATCTCCATAAAACTTACTTTTAGAAGAGTTTGACATCTGTGACAATCTTTTATTTCTATCAAAATAATGACTTGATTACTTCCTTGTGTTTGCATTTAATTGAAAGTAATTTAAATTATTAGTGGTGGCTTTATTTAGCCATTGTAAGTCATAGGAAGAAATTAGTCAGCAACTCACTTTAACTGGGTCTACTGCTATCACACTCATTAAAAGGGATTTGCTGGATCTGAGCCTAGTTTAGCCCAAGTTTGCATTTCCACTTTGAAAGGTCATCACACTGGCTGATTGTTGACAGTCATTCTTTCTAGGTGTGACAACATGTCAGTTTAACACAGCCCAATTATTTTTGTCCCATCCCTTTAGAAAGGGAGTCATAAATATTGGCTTATTTAAAGTGCTTTTACTCTTAGGCCACTTAAGCTGCTTTTGAGTTTTACATATTCCACACCTAATTATGCAGAGACTTTGATTTAATTTGTATTTATCTGTCATTTCACACCTTGCTCATGGACAATCAATGGAAAAAAATCAATCCCTCAGCCATTTTAAAGAAAGTATATCTTACCTAAAATTAGAAATAATCCACTTTCCCAAAGATTTTTAGAGACAATAAAATTAATACTTAGATGCTGTCTAAAATATTTGCTGATGTGTTCCTAAATTTGTCTCTCCTCCCAAGATGATCCATTGAACTGAACAGACAACTTGTCAACACAATAATTAATAAAGCAAATAGAGCAGTAGACAAGAACAATTTTTTATATGAAGGTACTTCAAAGGCATTTATGAAGTGCATTTAAATGATTAGCAACATAATATAGTAAATGTTCAGTTGTAGTAAACATATGGGTGAGAGATTGTGGAAACTTGCTGAGAGTTTCCACAGATTGATATAAAAATTCCAGATTCTGTGGTTCACAGCATTGGTCTCAGGGTTACATGCCAAAGTACATCCTAAGTTTTAGAAAGTACCTTATGGAAGTGTCTAAAAGGCAATGCAAAGAGAAACTTAACCACTGACTACATCTTTGTTATTCTACGTGTTTTCTGGCATCATTCAGAGCAGAGATTGTTGGTTGTCATGCTAAATCTGTGGCTGCGATGGCACACAATTTACAAAGTATGCATGAGGAAGCCTTTACTTTTAGTCTGTTCCTGAGAGAAGACCTTTTTCTGCCTTTATAATATTGTGCAGATGTATTCAGGTAGAATCAAGGGTGTATACCCACATTTTTCCAAACAATATAATGCATCTCATTTCATAGCCCTATAAACCTACTGCTAATTAACTGAGGGAAAAAAAGAAAAAAGGAAAAGAAAAGAAAAAAAAGATGAATTGTCTCTTAGGGTTTGGGTTCATAAGCATTTATTTTCTGCTCTATGTTCATCTGAAAGTGCAAGACAGCTTTACTCCAGAGCAACAGTTTTGAACAAGGCCTACTTCCATGAGGTTAAATTTTGCTGTGTTTTCTTGGATAGTTCTGCAAGAGATAAAATCCCTTAATAGCAAACAGTGCTGAGTGCTTAGTACTGGTCTGATGAGCTATTTCTGAAATTTAAAATAGAGAAATTACGGTTGACTTTATAAATGTTCTTATCCCTTGAGTTGCTTGTTATTTTCATCTGGGTTGCTTATTGTTTCCTGGTTTTGAGATTTTGTACAATTTTAAAAACAGAAGGAGTTCTTTGCTAAAGCATTTAGCTTTAATAATGAAACTGTGAGCTCATGTCACTGACTGAAAGGTAAGGAAAAAAAAGAACATTGTAAGGATGTTATACTTCAAACATCCAACCTAAAAAATTCTGAAATAAGGCTACCCTGAAAAATCTGTAATAACCAGAGGAAAAAAAGAAGGAAATCAACTCAGAAGATAGACTGAACAGGTTTAAGACAACCTTATCTCTTTCCCTCAATTGCAACACAAAGAAGAAGAAAGAAGTTAGACAAAATTATATTTAAACATAACTGTGGGCAGAATCCAATGTATAGTTTCAAATTATAATCACAGAAGGATTTCAGTATAATTATATTTATGTGTCTGTGACTTAATATGAAAAAAAATAAAAGGGAGGCCAGAAAGATTCTAAGGTCTAGATTCTTTGTGTAATGAGGATTACAGTGATTGCATGAACAGAAAACCTTTCCAAAAAATATTCTGCTGAAACATTTTCAGAAAATCACAGAATCGTTAATATTGGAAGGGACTTCTGAAGATCATCCAGTCCAATTCCCCTGCCAGGACAGGGTCACCCAGAGCAGGTTATACAAGAATGTGTCCAGGTGGTTTTGGAATGTCTCCAGAGAGGGAGATTCCACAACCTCCCTGTGCTGCCTGTTCCAGTGCTCTGCCACCCTCAGTGTGACAAGGAAGATTTTCCTCACATTTAGATAGAACTTCTTATCCTTTAGTTTATGGCCACGGCTCCTTGTTCTGTCACGGAGAATCATTGAAAAGAGTCAGTCATCATCCTCTTGGCACCATCTACTTTTGAGATATTTATATGCATTGATGAAATCTCTTCATCTTCCCTATACTCCTAAGAGAGATGCTCCAGACCTCAAATCATCTTTGTGGCCACCACTGGACCCTCTCCAGGAGCTCAGTGTCTTTCTTGGGTGGGGAGCCCAGAACTGGACACAGCCCTCCAGATTTGGCTCCACCAGGGCCGAGTAAATCGATCACCTCCCTCGACATGCTGACCACTCTCTTTATAGTGCAGCCAAACTGGAGAATTCTTTGGGACTGAGATTAAATTGGAGTCGGTCCAAACTGAAGAAAGTTGCAGAGAATTGACAGAAAATTTCAGATGGAGGTCTCTAAAAAGTATTATAAGTAGTAAGCCCATAACTTCCGGATTAGTTTGGCTAAAGAATTCTGTTGAAATTCAATACATAAAATAAAAGTGGAAGTAATTCCAAGAAATTACTCCTTGCTTTTGAAGGGAAATAATATGCCTTTTTTTTTCTTTTGTGTGTGTGTGTGTGTGTGTAGGTTTTAACGATCTGTCATCTTACCTTTTTGCTGGACGTCGATAAACTTTTTTTTCTGGGGTGATGAATTTATGGACCTTTCTGGAGTGTTCTTTAAGTTTCTTTAAGCTTACAAAAATATATTTAATTGATGAACACTCTCATCAGAAGTGGCAGTGTTCATCATAATGTGAATGTTGACGGAGGCAGTCTCTTTTCTATGAAAAAACTTTTCTTTCATAACTTAAAATGCATAATCATAACCCTCCTAACTCTGAGCCTTACACTCAAAACTGAGACACCTGATTTAGCTTTTTCTTCTTTGTTTGGTTTGTCCAGGCTATGCTTCAGATTATATCTAGAATAGTATGCAAACTTCAAGTGCTCAGATCTTATAAGCCCGCTTCACTCAAAGGTCATTAAAATTATCTCATTAAAATTCTGATGGTTGACCTGATCTACTATTAAAAAGAGAAAAAAACTTCATATTTTCTGGGTTGTTTGCTTTTTCTCAAACCTGTTTTAAGAGGTTGCAGCTCTCTCACCTTTGATACTTGAACAAGTGACTGACTTTAACTCAGCAGGCGTTTGAATGAACTCAACAGTCATTTCTGTGGGGAAAGCCTTCTTGGCCTGGCCTAGAAGATTGGGTCAGGAAGAAAGAGCACTACTTAGGTAGTCCTCCCCAAGCACTTAAAATTTCTTATGCCAGTCTTCCAGTAGTTATTATGTCTGTATTTCCAAAGTCTATCAAAAATACAGAATTCTTCAAGGGTACTTGACCGTATTTCTTTTACTTTACGGTCAGATTTCTGGAGTATAGACGTAGGAAGCAATTTTGTTAAGTTCAGGAAATAAAGGAAGTCTTCCTCTTTGAAGTGTTTCCCGATGACATGCGGTTGTATGCATATTTCTCCTGAAAGAACAAGCTTTTCCACAGATGCTGTTGAGTGAGTTTGCCATTATTTGGAAACTCATGGGCAATAGTTTCAAGAAATTTTTGACCACAGATATGGAAAAGTTTTAAAACTGAAATAAAAATGCAGCCAAATTTGAAGTTTAAGAATATGACTTTTGTAATGTTGATCACTGTATGGGAAAGCTTGAGAGGTTCTTCAAAAGAGAAAATTGTTTTCTATCTTCCTGATTTTCTTTCGTATCTGCTGTTACAGCTCTTGGTAAATTAATTTTAAAAACTAGATTATTATGGAAATTACAGATTATGGAATACTTATCTAATCTCTTGTCTTCTAAAGAAATTATTTTTCGGATATCTCTTTACTACAAGTTTTTTAAAGTCTTATACAAAACATGGAAAAGCCTAATATTGATCTAAAAGCATCAGTACACAATTCAGCCTGTGTGAAGCAGCTGCAGTGATGGCCTCAATTAAAAATATCTCTTCAGGATAACAATAGTATTTCATTATTAGGTTGATCTATGCAATCTCAAGCAGTCACTTCCAACCTAAAAAATTCTCTGAGACTGTGACTCATGCTTAGTACACTCAGTTTTCAAGCTGGTTTTTTGTTTTGTTTTTGTTTTGTTTCCCACTCCCAAACCATGCCTGATTCAGGTGGTCAAAATTTGTTGCTTCATTTTTGGAAAAAAATGTGGGTTTATATAAACCTGGCAAATGCCATAACTTAAAATTATGCTCCCAACTATAATTCTAAATTTATTTTAGGGAGTTTTCGCACCTATTGCTGGCTGAGGAGAAATATGATTCCATCATCATTACACCAAATATGTTTTAACTGTCTTGGCCCTCATGAACTATTGTATCACAGTTGCATACAAATTGTTTATTTTGAAAAATGTGCTGCAAATCACTAATGAATATGCTTTGAGATATTTGCATGAATAACTAAAGCTAAACTCATCTTATCAATTAGCACAGTCCATTTTGTATATGTACTGTCCCTTTGTCTCTTAAGCTTTGTGTTTAATTATCAGACAGTTTGCAAGCATCAGTTTTTTTTGTTTTTTTTTTATTGGATGACTAAGAGTTTAGTTGAAATCTATTGTCTTTTCATGGGCAATAAGAAATAGAATTTGGCTTCTGGACATAAAACATGAAATAATGACTATGTCTGAAATATTACTTTTATTAACTGCTATGATTTGCGATAGTGGAAGGTCAATGTCAACCTAGCCAATTTAATTATTCAGACTTTGCATTTGATTATATTTCTATGTCTCCAAGTTAAGATGCCTGAAATGTTCAAAAATGTTAGAAATCCTAAGGAGAAAAGGAGTTTTCCCCTTGTAGGATATCCTGGCAGCCTTCATTGTATATAGTACATTTCATGCATCATTTCTCAAAATAAGTCTGTGCATCATAAGAGATGCACTAATAACATATGCAAAATATTCTTAGATAATTTTATTCAGTGATATACTCTGCCCAAAACTGCTTGTGTTGCAATTTATTTTTCCTTGTTGAAAAACTCAAAGAAAAAGTAGTAGCTGTTGTAGAAAAACTAGCCAATTGAATATCTGTTTCTTTTTTTGGCAGCTATCTGTCTCTCACAGGGGATCCCAATGTACTGTCATGCTCACAAATATCTTTATAGGCCATGGTACATTAAACTGGTAAACATTTTTTGCCATTTTTCCCTTAATGCTAGATAAATAGCAATTAGGTTAAGCTGAATTCAAATAAAAGCTGCTTGGATTTGTCATCAGAGAAAACAATATTTCATTTGATGAAATTGTTATCCAGCCTAATAAAATGAAACTATCGGGAAAATCCATGCTTCGCTTTTAATTCCTATCCTTTGGTTATGATGCATGCATAATCCTTGTTATTTTTATTTTGAATAGAAACAGGCATCTCAAAATCTGAACAAACCCTTTCAGGATCGAGGACAACAGGATATAGACCCCAGCATAGAACTGAGTTCTGTGTCTCAGAGTGCACTTTCCACTCACTTCAGACACTTAATAATTCTAAAAAATGGAGCTGCACCATCCTGTTTTTACTACATTTACTCAGTAAACTTTCATAGTCAGTTGGAGGAAAAATATCTTGTGTGTAGGGCAAGTAATCCTCTAAATAGGTAATCTGAAAAAAGTAAAAATAAGGTAATCTGCAAAGCCATTCCCTGTGAAGTCACATGTTGCAGCATGTCTATTATTTTCTACCACTTTGCATTAAAAAGCATAAACTAAATTTATCTACAAACTCTTCTTCTGAGCTGAATATGTTTACAACATTAGAGCATAAACATTATCTTTCTTCTGAGGAAAAGAACAGTAGTTTTCAGTTAGTGTTGCATATAATATCCTAATGGCATATCTTTTATGTGATGTATCAGGATAAGGAAATCATAATAATTTGACTCAGCTCATCAAACTTTTCCAGCATTGGTACTCATTTGCAGTTGTAACTGGTTAAATAGTGTATAAAATGAGCCAGAACCTGAGAATTCACAAATACCTTTAATTTCCCCTTTCCTTTTAGGTTCCAAATTTCTTTTAAAATTAGAATATTCTATCCAGTCTTAAGAGATTAAAACAATAAATTAAAATTGTCTAAAATGCTCAAAATGTCCATCCCCAGTTTCTGAATTTTTCTGAATTTTTTTCTGCCTTGATGCATTTGGATTTGTTAGGAACCACAGTCTAAACTGGAGAGCTCCTCCAAAGCATATGCTGTCAGAGATATTAGAAAAACTGAGACTGTGTGGGAAGAGGACAGAGTGTTTAATGATGCAGTCTCACAGTCCTTTTGACTCTCTGCGGGAGGTGCTTATGGAAGTAGCCCAAACAAGCCTCTGCAGCTACAGCCGATTTTTTTCCCCTTTTGAATAATTTTGACAGATAGCAAAAAGGTGTCATCTCTGCTTGCAGGAGGTGCATAACATTTAGTGGATATAGAGCCTAAGGTAGTAAGAGCTGCTACTCTGCTTTATTTCCATTGCAAATTTAATGTAACAGAGTGGAAATGTCAAACCAGACACCCTCTCTTTCAACTGCTTTTATTCTTTAATATAATTGTTATCTCTCTATTTTCATTTTGGAAAGCTTGGTGTTTAGAAACCGAGGGTCAACTACTTAGTTTAGGATAAATTATCAGGGCTCCTGGAGTTAGGGCAGCTTACTCCAGCTGAGATTTGCCCTGAAGAATGTAAAAAAATAATCTGATAAATAAGCTTTGTAAGAAGACTGTTATTTGACCTTTATCATAGCAAAATATTAGTAATTCACATCATGCTTGTCTGTGACCCTTCCAGTGAAGAAGGCATTTGGTATTTCAGAGACAATTTAGGTCTAATATAAGGCAAAGAGTTGCTAACAAAAATACTAAAAGATATTTCCTCTTAGCAGTGGTATTCTCCTCTCTACAGCCTTCACAAATAGGGAGATAATTGCATGGGGGGATATGGTACTGTGTGTTTCTTATCTTTGTTGAGATTTTTTTCCTTTAAAAAAGGAGATAGAAAAAATGGTGATGATAAAAATACCTCATAGAAGATTGTAAGGTTTCTTTTGGGAAATCAAAAATATGATGTGTATTGTGTGGTTCTGTGGGGGATAGGGAGGAGCTGGTTATATTATCTAAAATGGAGGCTGAGAACAGGATGACAGGAGATGAAAAAAAAAATAAAACAAACTAAGAGAATGGAATTTACTTTCCTTCCCAGGGAGAGAAGGTTAAAACTGATGTCTAAGGTTAATTCTTTAATTTCTAGTTCTGTCTGATTTTGTGATAATGACCTCTGAGAAAGAAAAATGTTCAACTAAAACCCCTCACTCTCTGCTGTGGATTTGGGACACTTAGTGGTAATTCTACTGCTCATGTTTGAGTTTGAATACAAGCAAAAGCATGTAATATGTCCTTCTGAAAGCCTTAGGGCATTTTGTCTTGGGAAAAAGAAATGACTACCAGCTCTTGTTTTAGAGTGGTAGAGTAGCGTCTGTCTGGGAGCTCATTCTTTTTCTGCTGTTCCTGTCTGCAGAACTGTAAAACCCAGTTTTAGATACCTAGACCTTAATTCTAATCTCAGACACGCAGGTATGCCAAAGTACAAGCAGCTGGTTGAAAAATCTTGCTTGGCCCATGAAGTCATTAATTTTGGTGCTCATGTGTTCGTGATTAAAATAGAGCTCTCAAAGAATCAAAAACAAATTCTGAGACTAGGTGAAACATATGCATTGTATTTCAGTAATACTGCCTGAGGGATTATTCATATTCTATGTCGTCGATTTCTAGGTAAATTCAAGTGGTAAGTTGCATAAATTAACATTCATATTTATAGGCTGTGGTTTTGCTGACTAAGATATAGAATAGATGACTTTTATTGGTTAGCATGAATTTCTGCAAGATTAGGCTTTAGACACCAAAATTCGGGGAGTTGCTGCTTATTCTTCCTGCAGCGGTTTCATACATACATTGCTAGGTAGGAAAATCTTAATTTAATTTAATTAGGTCAGTTATCCTGACATCTAATCTATTATAAAACAGGCATTTTCACTGTATATAGGGAACAATTAGTAAGAAATATTTAAATACATGCATAACTTCATTATAAAGCCTGCTAGCAAGAGCTGAGTAGTATGTAAATTATTGGTACCTCATTTAAATTACTTAGCCCTCAAGAAAAATGTGCTTTTATTTGCTAATTAATTGCATATTCCTTCTGAGCTTCAGTTTTACTGATGTATATTTTTTTTATTCATGAATAAAACAACAATCATTTAGGTTGCCTTCTTTTGTTGGAAAAAATATAGACCACGGGAAGTGAAGAGAGGGCACATAGAGAGAATACACTTTGAAGAACCGTGTGAGCAAATTACCAACTAACAAATCAAGTATTTGTAGGTGTCTAAATAATTGACAAAATAATAGTTGTTTTGTCTCGTGCCCCAGTTTTAATCAGTCAATGTTCTCTCCATTTGCTAAGCTTGTGCAAACTGTGATGACTTTCTACTATTTTGTTCACCTCATTAATTGATAAAAATGAGAAGTACAGTGAAAGGAACACAGAAGTATTTTCATAAGAAAAACCTTCAGCTCACCTGTCTCTACCTATAGTGTTCGCAGAAATGTGTTGCAACTGAAAAACAAGAACAATAAAAACTCTGGAAACCATTTACTTGAAAAACACTGAGCTTCTTGTTCAATGTGCATCAAAATCCTATAATAAATGAGTTCTGGATGAGAGAGGAGCTCCCACTGTCTGTCCATGCACATGGCTTATTGGTTACTCGCCTAAATTTAAATACTTATTTGCTGTCCCTAATTTAATCACACTTGGTAACTGATGCTACAAGAATGACTTTGATCATATATGTTCTGAATCTTTCAAATCACAAAATCTATTCCTATTTTCCTTTTATTTCTATGCTTTATTAATCTATTCATTTTTTCCTTTTAGTTCCCTTTTTATTAGTATTCTGAAGAGGATTATTCTCCTGATAAGAAGTTAATTTAATTGCTTAAAGTAAGGTAACATGAATTTTGACCCTTGAATCATCATGTTGGGTTTTTTTATACATGTGTATATATTGGGTTTGCATAGCCAGGTTTTGGTAGTGGTGGAGTTACAGGAGTGCTCTCTGTGAGAAGCTGCCAGAAGCTTCCCTCATGTCTAACTGAGCCAGTGCCAGCCAGCTGTGGTATGGATCTATTGTTGGCCAAGGCTGAGCCAGTCGGAGGTGATAGTAGGGCCTCTATGATAACATATTTAAGAATGAAAAAATTGTTATTGCACAGATGTAACTGTGGACAGAGAAGAGCAGAGCAAGGATATGTGGCAGCAACAACTCTGCAGATACGAAGGTCAGTGAAAAAGGAAGGGGAAGAGGTGCTCCAGACACTGGAGCTGAGATTCCCCTGCAGCCCGTGGTGCAGACCATGGTGAAGCAGCTGTGCCCCTGCTGCCCATGGCAATCCATGGTGGACCAGAGATCCACCCGCAGTCTGTGGAGGTGATCTATGCTGAAGCAGGTGGATGCCCAACAGGGGCTGTGACCCTGTGTGAAGCCTATTATGGAGCAGGCTCCTGCCAAGGATCTACAGACCCATAGAGAAAGGAGCCCGCACTAGGATAGGCTTCCTGGTAGGACTTGTGACCCAGTAAGGAACTCACATTGGAGCAGCCTCTGCCTGAAGGACTGCATCCCATGGAAGAGTGACTGACCTTGAAGCAGTTTATGAAGAACTGCAGCCCGTAGCAAGGACTCACACTGGAGAAGTTAATGAAGAGCTATTTCCCATGGAAGGGACCCCACTCTGAAGCAGAGGAAAGACTCTTCTCCCCAAGTAACAGCAGAAATAACATGTAATGAACTGTATCCCCCATTCTGCATCTTCCTGCACTGCTACTAAGTGGGAGGTAGAACCCAGGAATGAGGGAGGAGTGAGGAAAAGGTGGTTTTAAGATTTATTTTCCTTCTCTTTATCCTACTCTGATTTTGTGGTAATAAAATCAATTAATATCTCTAATTCGAGCCCGTTTTGCCAGTGACGGTATTTGATGAATGATGTCTCTTGGTCTGTACCTCAACCCATGAACCTTTGTTATATTTTCTCTCCCCTGTCCAGCTGAGAAGCAGCATTACAGAGCAAGAGCCAGGGTCAACCCACGATATTGTATCTGCATGTCTGTATATCTCTCTATATCTTTTGAAAGACATTGTAGAACAGGAGAACTGTTTCCCTTTCTACATGATGGAGAAATTTTAAATGCATCAATTCTGCTGGTGCAATTCGGGCTTCAAAATGCCCATCATTAAAAAAGGCCTCAAAACCAGCATATTTAATGCATAGATTTAAAAACATTATTAATTGAAAATCCCCACTATATGTGAGATGAAAATGTTGTAGGGAAATTGTTAAAACTAAACCCATGGAAGCTGCTAGTAGGATCAGATAAAGCATATATTTCAGTATAAGCTTTCATGTCCTTAGTGGTGTAATGTGTGCTTTACGGTTGCTTTGGACAAATGCAAATATATTGAGGAATCAAAACATTCAGGGCTACTTAGGGTATGTAAAAGCTTTTTGTTATTAAATGGAAAATAGCAGTCTCCCTCGAGGAAAAGTCTGGACACTTTTTCAGATTCTCTTTTCTTTCTAATACCTAGCACTAATTAATGCTTATTTGGTAAAAAAATAACTACAGTACATAAAAAATATATATGTTTCAAATACTGGGAAGATAAAGCCAAGTCCATTGCACATGTATAAATACTACAAATAAAATACAAATAGAATACAGAAATGTGCAAAGTATAAATAATGCAAATGAGGATGACTGTGGCATTTTCAGAAAACATAAGCATAACAAAAACATTTAAAAACTCTGTTAAACTGAAAACTAGCTGTAAGCCAAAGAGTCTTGGGGGAAGTTTCAATTATTAAAATCTTAATAGATATCTATAAATGGTCTTTGTTGCTGCTAAACATCCAGCCTAGGTTCGACCCAAAGCTGAAATAAGAAATAACAAATGAAAACCTAAGTTACAAGAACAACAAAGCCGCTGTAAATTCAAGAATGTTGAAATAACAAGAGTCAGAACTAATGTGACTGTGCAGTTTTCTGGATTTCCCTTTATTGTAATGATTGTGAATTTATGTTGCCTTTGACACTCTTGTGCCTAACGCAGAAGTCACATGGAGATAAAGAGAGAATCAATAAGGCTGATATACCCATGAGATGAGAACAGCCTGTGCCAACATTTCCCTGAAAGAAAGAAATTCCCCTGAATCTACTCTTTCTGCTTCAGACCCAGTACCCTTTATCAGGAGAGTTTGGTTCTTCCACGCACTTCATCTTATTTGATTTTCTCCTGACCTTTGCGCTTCACTTTTCCTTATCTTTTGATCTGACTTTTCCATTCTTGACGGTGTCCAATGAGGTTATTATCCAGTCTCTTTATTCTAAGATTTCCCAGGCAAGCCTAATTCTTCCTCTTTTCTTTCTTTTTCTTTTTTTTTTTTTTTTTTGAGAGTTGCAGTTCTCTGCTGCAAGCTTTTTGCCAGTTCTTGCCTAGGCAATCTAGATCTCCCTTTCCTGAGTTCTAAGCCTGGATTTCCAGTGTCCTCACATCAATGTATTTTTCTGTTTAGTTTCAGTAATAAATTAGTTTCCTAACCTTCTGTCTTTTCCCATCTGTGTTCAAATACAAGCTTTTCAGACAGATTTCAAATCTTACAAGTAAGACTGAAACAATTACATGAAAACCAATTGATGCCAGTTGAGAATAAGAGCATATTATAGGGAAATTGCTGGTGGTATCTACTATGGAGGTTTTCTAACACTTCCACCTAATAGATCCTCTTTTCAGTGGTTTATAACTTTGCAAAACTTTAAAGTTAGGTACAAATTTTTCCATGCTGTGTGTCTGCCTCAGGCTATACTTAGCCAGTTTCACTCAGAACAATGCTGCTTTTTCCAGGAACAAGACTATGAAAAATGTAGCAAATGTTAAGATAGAAAATGTAGCAACGTTGAGAAGACAAATAATTTTCATCAAGCCTTCACTTCCTGCTGTCAGGACCACCACATGAAAATCCACAAAGAAATTAATTACTCTTTCTTTAGAGAAGGTTATGCACCAGCAGTGGCAGAGACCTTATGCAAAAATGAGTGTGATCAGTAATTAAAATCTTCCTCATAATGCAGGTGCACAGGACAAAATTAGAGCTGTACCAGAAACCATAATTTAGCCTTAATTTCCCGAGCTTAACTTTCACAACCTAATAATGCTGCTTTAGGATCATGGCATCTCTACTATGTGAAGAAGTAAGTTTAGAAAAACATCTGCATAATATTTATTACGTTATTTTCCATAATTCATATAATTTCATTTTTCACCTCTATCCTAAAAGAGCAGTGATAGAAAAAAATTGAAAGGCTTTGTTTTTAAGACTCATTGATGTTATCATTTACCTTTAAATCACCTTTCAAATTTAATTTTATTTTAGGCTGTATTCGCTGAGGTTGTTTTAGCCTCCACATTCATGTTATCTGACCTGAATAATCATGATTTCTTTCCTGGAATAATGTGTTTGATGTAGGTGTGGACCATTGATGAAGACACTATCTCTCTCCCAGTTTGTCATGAGAGAGGCCAGCTTCTGATCTTGAGTTGATTGTTTGCTATGGTGAAATCATTGCCAACAAAGCTTATGTTTGACTTGTATAAAGGTCTGATCAGATGACTTGGATATATTCAACACTTAAATATGATATACTGCTTGAATTAATATGTTCCTCTAAAAATTAAGCATTGTTCTTCAGAAGCAGATTAATATTCCCTTACTTCCATTTAATGATTATGTCTACATTGACATGGCATTAAGTGAGTTAGCTTCCACAGTGAGCTCAAGTTCTTTAATGTTATAACCTCACATTTTTTTGGCTTACCTTTTTAAGCAGTCACTGTTTAAAATATATTATATCACAGATTCATATAGGTTTATCAGGGATTAAATAGAATTATGCACCTAAGCCCTATTAAAATTCAGAATGAGTTAAGTAAATAATTCTCAGGCAAGGACTAATGGTTAACTTTTATATAAGCCAATTTCATACCTTATTTGGGTCAAAAACTAGTTTTATTTGCATTCACAGAATCACAGAATCACAGAATCACAGAATAAGCAGAGCTGGAAGGAACCCTCAAGAATCACTGAGTGCAACTCCTGGCCCTTTACAGGACCATCCCCAAAAGTCACATCATGTGTCCAGGAGTGTTGTCCAAATACTTCTTGAGCTCTGTCATGCTTCTCTGTGTGTGCTTCTCTGGGGAGCCTGTTCCAGTGCCCAACCACCCTCTGGGTAAAAATCCTTTTCTAATATCCAACCTAAACCTCCCCAGACACAACTTCAGGCCATTATTTTGGGTCCTGTCACTGGTCATCACAGAGATGAGATCATTGGTCCCCTTTATCTTCTCATAAGGGAGTTGTGACTGCAATGACGTCTCCCCTCAGTCTCCTCCAGGCTGAACAGACCAAGTGACGTCATTTTTGCCTCATTCGGCTTCCCCTCAAGGCCTTTCACTATCTTTATTGCCTTCCTTTGGATGCTTTGTAATAGCTTAACACCTTTTTTTATATTGTGGCACCCAAAACTGCCCCCACCCCTGGAGGTGAGGCTGCCCCAGTGCAGAGCAGAGCAGGACAATCCCCTCCCTTGCCCAGCTGGCGATGCTGTGGCTGATGCACCACCATGGACACATTTGTCCCTGCTGGCTGCCAGGGCACTGCTGACTCTTGTCCAACTTGCCTTTGACCAGGACCCTCAGGTCCCTTTCCATGGCACTGCTTTCCAGCATCTCATTCCCCAGTCTGCCTGGAAACCCAGGGCTGCCCAATCCCAGGTGTAGAATTCAAGACTTTCCCTGGTTGAACTACACAGGGCTAGTGATTGCCCAGTCCTCTAAATTTTTGAGGTCTCTCTGACGGGCTTTTCTGCCTTCAAGGGAGTCAACAGCTCCTCTCAGTTTTGTTTTGTCTGCAACTTGCTTAGTATGTGTTCCAGTCTTTTATTTTTCTCTTCTGTTTGCTTTTTTTTTGTCGGCTTCAGGAAAAATGAGTAATCTTATCTCACACTATGTCTCAGCTACAAAGATAAAGAACACTAGAAGAATCCAAAGATGTGGACTCACTGTCAATGGGCTCCTCAGTCTTACAATACTGTGCTTTAGATAATATCATTAACACCTCTCATTGATTTCTTTTTCTTTTTATCTTTCTAGGAGCAATTTTCAACAAATGTCTTGATTTTGCTTTTTATAATTTACCTGTATTAACACTTATATGTACTAAATGTTCTGTATAAATATGTAAATACATGTTCCATGCTGACAAGAAATTTTATATATTAATATTTTAGTTGTGTATGTAGCTGTATGATATATTAAGATATATTATTATAACAGTATGATATATATTATCACATGTATGAAAGCAAACGTTTAACAAACAATATGGGTTTTGTTGTATCTCTAATTTACATTGGAGACAGTAGTTCACAGAAATATACCTTGCAAGTACACTGTTGTTTGGGGTGGTTCCTGGTTTCTGGTGCGCCTGTCCCAATGCCCATGTTGAAAGTTCCTTTGTGTTAGAACAGCAGTTCCCAGTGGACATATTCCATCAAACTTGGACCAAATTTCAGCAGATTGATAACATTTCATGGATAATATTGGAAGCATTCAACCTTACCAATGATATTGCTCTGGGAGAAAATGAGAATTCCCAATGACACGGGACCATATGCTCCAGTTTTATGGTACCTGTTCTTGAGTCACTGGTACATGTTTGGAAACAGTTTGGTTTTTTTTTAATAAAGCATATGTAAACTAGCATCCATTCTCTGAAGTTATATCCTTTACCAAATTAAAATCAATAGTATAATTGACACACTGCAAACTTTTCCTCCAGCGTGTATACCCTTCTTCATGTTCTCTTTAGGTATGTGCTGAGCTTAAACACTAATGCAAGTAGTGCCCTTGGGCAGCTCACAGAAAAATATTTACAGTATTGGGAAGGATGCACTGACATTCAGTGTGAAGCCTCAGATGATGTTCCTCCTGGAGATCAACAGGCCTTTAGGTCACTATGAATTACAGTCTTTAAGAACTGGAACAGTGGTAGCCAGAATCCATGTGTTAAGCCAAACTATGTAGCACAGAATGAGCTGTCAAAATTTTCTGAGTGAGACAGATCATACACAAAGGGCAGTGTGAATATGAAATAAAGGACAAGAAAAAAGGTGCAGTAAACAAGGATCCAACAGGCAAAGTGAGGAAGTCTCTGCCTCACCAACAGATAGAGTTCAGCCACAGAGGGCAGAGCTCTTCCTTGAACATGACAAGAGGCTGAGTAACAAAAGGAAAGGCACAACTCCTCAGACCCATTTGAGTTTTTAAAATGATTGTGTGTGACTTTTTAATCACGTTCTAGAAATAAGGTAAACCTTAATAAAGCATATGCATAGAACTTTCTAGTGTTACGAGATTCATATTGGAACACAGAATCTAGGAAAAAATAACAGTCCTGTCAGGGAATGGAGCTGTGTCACACAGTGTGATTTGTCCAAGAATCAAATTAATGCAAATACTAATTACCACTTGAATAATAATAACTAGTAATAATTTTCAAAAATACCTGATCCCTATCATTATTTGATGACAATCTTCAGATTCAAAAGAGTACCTTTAAATTTCATTGACTAAATTCAGATAATGATAATATACATTAAATAATCCTATAAATTGTTCACAGACATTCCATGGGTAGAAACAGAATTTTAAATCAGATCAGTAAATTATGTGTTCTATTTGTTCAGCTGTATTTATTATTAATCTAGTATGAATCATTATTAAAATTGTTGAACTTTTTTTTTTTTTAATTTGGAATGATTATTTTGTTGCATTAACTGTGCCATACAGGAATTTTAATATTTTTAGTAATGTGATCAAATTTTTTGATCAAAAAAACCCATAAAGCCAGTAAATCAATCTTTCTCCTATTTCTTAACGTGTCCACCAAAATGATTTATTTGATTTGACAGTAACATGAAAAATAATTTTCAAAGTTTGAGTACTAATGACAATAACAGAATTAATTATGAAATAATTATTTAATAGCTGCACATGGATGCCATCTAAGTTTAAATTATAGGGATTTTTACTGCCATACAAATTGCTGCTTGGTCACTCATAGTTGTTTTTTGAGATTTTTTTTCAGATAATTGTCTTATGGTTTGTTCCTGATTTCTAGGTAATGGCAATCAGTATTAATGGACTACAGGCATTTATTAGACTTCCTTCTTGGCAGATTTTGGCACTCAGAGGCATTGAATAAAACATTGTAAAAGAATTTGCAAAAATGGGGTTAGTAAATATGTCTGTAACTATACCACATGGCTCTCTTTTAAGATCCTGAGGACCCTTTTAAGATTCTGAGGAGAAAGTGGAGGAAAATACCTGTGGTTTTGGTTTTTTTTGTGCTGTGGGGTGTTGAGGAGTGTGTATGTTTCTGAAAGACAAGGGCAGCAATTTCGAAACTCTTATTTATACAGTGAGGAGTTAACAGGAATTTGCCTACATCTACTAAATATATGCTGAACCTCTTTAAATTCCATTAATTGAGGTTTTGTTAAGGATTGGACAAGTTTTGTCAACAGCATGTATATTTTGATATATTTGAGCTAAATTTATTGAGTACTTCTGTGGTAAACCATGAAATTGGCTAAATAAATATGATGTAAGAGAATGCATTCCTACATTCATTGCAAAATAAAGAGAAAGATCAGAGAAGAGCTGTACATTCTACAGAAGAAATAATTTCATGGTTGACTTATTTTAATTATTGATGATCTTTGGTAATTATAGGCATTCTTTCTTTATTTATAGACATATTTGGTGTGCTCTTAAAATTTATTTTACTCTTGACTTACAATTATTTTATCAAATTTCATAGAGTAATTTAACATAGAACAAAGCTATTTTTATTTATATATTCTGACTTTTCTGGCTGTAAGTTTTGTCGAATATTCCTATGATTTTGTACTCAGAAATGCAGAAGTGCCTAATTTATCCTCACTATACTGTATTTTATGTTGTATACATTCATCAAGTTTTATCTTCTAAATTTACAGTGCAGACCTCTTCATTTCTGTCATATGAAATTCTTTAATGTCCCTAGTAATTTTTATGCTTGCATTGGAATCCTTTAATTTCTTCTTCTTCTTTTTTTTTTTCCTGTTGAAATAAATTATGTTTTTAATAATGCTTATGATATGCAAAAATTCTCACCAGACCGTAAATGTTAAGCTATTATGTACTGCTATTTTCAAAGCTGTCTTTAGAGACATATAAGAACACTGTACTTTTTCTTTTTCAGCTCTCTTTCCTTTTTGCTTTGAGATCTTTCATATGACTTGTCTTACACTGAATTTGAAAATTAGGAAACAAAGGCCCTGGAGAACTTGAAATGAATTTTAGTTTTCGTTATTGTGCACATGACTGATTAATATAGAATCCTAAATGGTGTTTCCACAGGTTTTTTCATTTCTTCTTTTAATCAAATATGATTCCTATATGAGTAGAGTAGCGGATTTTTGTGACTTATATTCATATATTTTTAGATCCTAACCAGTTGGGATTTTTTTTGTTTGGTTTGGTTTGGTTTTTTTAAAATTTATTTTTTAATAATTAATCTGCTTTACTATTAATAGAGGATCTATTTAGTATATATTACCTTTGAAAATTTATTTTTAAAAAAGGTACTTCTGACCAATAAAAATTACCTTATTTTTCTGAGAAATCCTCAAAGTCCAAGGACAGTTTCCATCTGCATGGATGATAGTAGAGTAAAAATGTCAAAGAATGGAATTTATGTTAGTCAGAAAACAGCCAAATGAAAAAGTCAGACACTTTTTCTTGCCCATAAAATGACAAATAAAATTTAAAAAGATGTGAATATTTAGATGTGCAGAGGGCATTAAAACCATGAAAAGAAGTGTGATAAGTAAGTGGAGTGAATTGGTTTGTGAGAATAGATTTTCAAAAAGACTTGTAGAAAATGGCAGGTGTAGATGCCAAACACTTTAGTAGCCACCCAAAAAAATTCTGAATTCTTGAGAGCTGCTGGTGAGAGAAGATTAGTCACTGAGAGCTGGTTGAGATGGAATAGCAGAATTAAATATTAGAAATATACTGTTTTAGGAACACAAGAGGAAAACAATGTAATTAAATCCCATAAATCTATCTCACTGCTGCCTTTTGCCCTCAGTAAATACTGGTATCATTGAAAGCTCCTGTATATATACAGGTTGACTCTTCGCTTTTCCTACAACCAGGATTCTCTTTGATGGAAGATTTTTGCTCTTTTCATAACATTAAATCAGTGGAATTCTGTGCGTCTGGTCTTTTTGCCTAATATTCTGTTTAGAAATTTGACAAATGGCATTTTTATTAATTGTTTATTCTGCGAAACCAGTAAAATTTCCCGAGTGTGTGAAATTTAAAGAGTTCGAGTAATGTGTAGAGATTAACTCACTGTAGTGTATCGTTTTATTTTCTTATTCAACTTGTTACTGTACCTAGGAATTTCAAACATAGTTCACGACCATCTCAATACTGTTGTCAACAAAAATGTCTTTCCAGACAGACCGTGGTATAATACAAGAAGAAAGCATACTTCCACATATATCTTTCATTTGCATGTGCCAAGCAGATCTGCCAAAGGAAGCGTTTCCACATGGCAATCCTGAGCAATGTGCTCTAGGATGACCCTTCTTGAGCAGGGAGGTTGGATCAGATGATTGCTGTGGCCCCTTCCAAACTTATCCCTTTTATTTCCCTGCTTCCAGAAGCCAGTTTCTGTCTCTGTGCTACCCCAGCCTTTTGGAGAGCAAGGGTATTTGAATGGTTGCACAGTGAGCTGAATCAAGGAACTGGTTAAACTGAAAGGTAACATAGCAGGAGGAAAGTGTTCAAAGTTCAACACCAAGTTCTGTTTAGTCTCCATGGGAAGCAAAATCAAATTAATCATAGCAAAATGCAACTACAACTTATACCCAGCATGTTTCTTGAACTTCTTAAAGATCCTAGGATGAAGTTAACAATGTTTCAAACTATTCAATTTCTTACAGATTTTGCAATTAGTTAGCGTTTTTATGTCTAAATTAAATTTTATTTCTGCATTATTAGCTTTTTATTCTTGCCTTATTTACTATGTACCCAGATACCAGATGATTTCATTTCACTCCCGTTCTTGTGTCTAGCATTTAAAGACTTGTATTTGCTTTCCTCTGTCTCTTTCCAAGTTGAAACAGTACAAATATGTTATCTTCCATTTTGCCTGTGTTTTCTAGTCTTTTAGTACTCTTACAGTTTTCCACTGAACATTTCTTGAAAAAAAAGTCTAAAGCTGTACATGATTCCAACTGAGAACACACTCATTTTGAGGAAAAGGTCAATAAAATTAGACAGCAGAACAAGAAGCCTGTTTAATTTTAATTGCTAAAGAGTAATACCTTCCCTTTTTTGTATAAACCACTTTACTAGCTGCAAATTTTTACCTCTCCTTTCACTTTTTTGAACCTTTGATAGTTACCTTTTATAATATATCATATTTTGTATAGAGAATCAAGCCAAATTAAATTTATAAAGCTTAAGTGTTCATGCTGGAAAGATTGCAGCTCCAAAATAGGGATCCCAGTCTGTCTCTTTATTGTTATATGAAAATATATGATTCAGTAAATGCTCATTTCAAAATTAAGTTGAAGTAGAGGATAGTTGAAAAGCCATTGTTGTTTTTTTGGTAATGTTATCAGAGTAGAGCACAGGAACTAGCAAAAAAAAGTTTTATATTTTATTTTCCATTTTACCTGTCTTTTGTACCCATTTGTTTTCCATTATGCTATAAAATGGTGTTAACACAGCATAAAACTCTGTTAATGCAGCATAAAATGCTATTATGAAATACAGTGCCTGAGATTCTGGAAACAAAATTAAAACTCAAATATCCCCTCTATACCTGCTTTAAATTCAGTCATAAAATAATAATAACATGAAATTGTTGTTGAGATATTTCTTATAACTATTCCAATATTCTGGTTTTTGCACTGTAAATAAGCCAAGGTAAAATTCAGTTTGAGTAGTTTCACTGGTGATTTTTTTTCTATTTATATATTTTTCAAAACTGTTTTTTTTTACATACAGGTATTGTAAGTGTTAGGATTGAAATGTTTTGTCATCTAAGTGTTCCAATACTTAAAATAAGCCCAAACAAAATCTGGCACAGATGCCTGAACAATACTGTTAACTGTAGTACCTGAGCACTGTTCCAGATCCAAGAGGATGAAAAATACGAGGACAAAAGACTATTCTGAAAATATGCATAGTGCTGTTCAGGAGGTAGGAATTCGTCTCTGTAAATTCCCATCTATATTATTCTAAGAAATTGTTTCAAAGTCATGGATTGACACCAGCATTAAGAGAGTTTACAGAGATCTTTGAAATACCAAGGGTGTATTTACAGATGGACAACCCTGGGAAATGGAGCATTAATCTAAGAGACAGCGACCTCCTCATAGTCAGGGAAGCCCTGGACACAGTGTGAGCAGTGAACCAACTGTTATATAAATGCAAAGGAACTCAGTGGTGCGTGAATGACGCATGAATTGCACTCACCATGAATTTGATGTTAAATACACAGTGTAAATATAGTGCACTGGATTTGCTAACTGCCTGTTATCTCTGCAGTTAATTAGCTGATCACCTATGTAATTTCAAAACTTGAAAATAACAACAGAATGTAAAGTGGCAATATCTGATTCCAGAAAAACAACAACAGGAATCTAATTATAGCCTCTGAATAAAATTGCCTTAGTTACAAAGTGGAAGCCTTTAAAAAAAAAAAAATTGCCATGGACATGAGTGACGTCTTGCTAGCTGAGGTCCAGATTCAGTATTCAATGCAATCATTAAAAACCAGTGAGCTGCATTTTCTCAGTTGCTCAGTTTTTGGGATTATCTCTTGGTTGCCCTTCCTAAACTAATTTTTGTATTTTTAGTATGGAGTAGCTTTTGCAGTTCCTGCCATTTTGCAAGTCTCTTCTGATCTATTTGACATTTCCAAATGGCTTTGTACATGGTCTGCTCTCCTCTGCTGCAAATCTCAGGAGTATCTTGCTCACAAATATGAACTCAACTTCCATTGCTGTGATGATCTGTTTCCCATTATGCCACTCTCTACCACTGAAAAATATGGCATCAACTGCTATTTTCACCTTAAACACCCATAAAACATTTACGTTTTTCCTCCAGAAATCTCATTTCACTTGTCATGATGGAAAAACTCAAAACAATATAAAATTTCCTATTAGTGCAGCACTAGCCTGACTAAAATTCATACTCATGAAAATTTCTGATGTTGCCTCTCCTTCTCCTCTTCCACCTTTCTGTACATATACCTGTTGTCTCAAGTGGGTTGTGTGTGTTTGTGTGTTTATGCACAGCACACCTATGAAAATGTGTTTGTTTATGCACAGCACACCCATGAAAAGCAGCCACTGCTGCCTATTCTGCAGTAGGACATGCCCTGTGTGCTGGCACGACCTGCAACTGTGCAATTTCTTATTTACTTCCTCACCTATTAAACATTTGTTAAAGAATAAGGCTATGGCTGTTAAAAGTTTTAGTCACTAGGGAAAGTTTACATGTTGAATGGATTAATTTATTTTTAGATCAGTCTCAGTGCAAGAATGAATAGAAATATCCCATGTCATTGCCATAGCTAAATATTTTGAAATGTCAAACCACAGCCCGGGGCTGTTAAAGTGAATAATAAATAATATATCTTCTTTGCCTGAAGTAGCTTATTGTATATGATTTTGATGACTTTCCAGTACTTGGTAATACAGAGGGCAAAGATTGTGAATATATGGTAATATTTCTAAGTATGAAAAAAAAAGAATAATAATCTAATTACTAGCAGATTTTAAAGATTTGATTATTTGTTGTTTTTCCTCTGGATCCTCCTTAAAAAAAAGGTGTTGGAAATTGATTTTTAAACTTATGAAATACCTAAAACAATTTATTAATTAAGTATCACATTATAAAGAAATGTAGTTTTAAATTCATCCTATGTAGTTTTGCATTTCTTCATTTTAAACAAGGAGCAATGTATCATGGAAACATTAACTATATAGTAGAATATTAGAAGATTCAATTATGTGGAAGGAGAATATTTGACAAAATTCAGGTAACTAATCCAAATAGAGCTGAATATAATACCTCTAATTAATCTATGAGTGAGCACAAATTGCATTCTTCTACATTCATGAAAAATATGTGCAAAATGTGTATCTAGTCTGGTTGGTTTCATTTTTACAAAGGAATTAATTGTCCTGAAACACAAGTGATTGCAACAGAAATAGCATGTCTTACTATACGTTTTTACAACTTTTCTGATTTTTTCACAGACTAATATTACAACAGCTCCTGTTGGTTTGGGGTTTTTGTTTGTTTTCTGATAAAGTGAAATTAAAAGCTGTAATTTTCTGTTACTAATTAAATGGACAATTGAAGAAATTGAAAATTTGAGTGGTAAAGACTGGTTTGGGTTTTTTTTCTCCCAAGAGAGGTATGGTTTTGCCTAAGTTTGAAATGGACTGAAGTATTCAACTTCTAAAATAGACCTAGTATCCTGCTCAATTTGTGTTCTTGTTAAGTCTGGTTAGAAGCAGAGGGTGTAAAAACATGAGTGGAAGTTTGACCTTTTGGTCAACAGCATTGAATTCAATGTAGCCCAGATTTGTTTAGGATGTGAAATATTATATATGAATGCCCAACGATTTTGTTTAATGGATGATCTTAGTAAATCATTATCTACCATGACCTACATGATGCATTTACGAAGTAATGTGAAAGAATGAACACCTTGTATAACAGAACTATTTTAGATAGTGGGTTTCAATGTAGATTCAGACCCTATTTTCTCAGGGTTTTAGTAAGGTTTTAGATCTGCAGGATGAAATTCAGCTACAGATATGGAGGTCTGCATGTGAGTGGACTACATCTCTGGGACCATGGGATTTTTTTTCCTAGCCCATTATAATCATGAGTATGAGTAACTATTTCAATTTCTCACCATAGTTGTCATCATTCTTCCTGAAATAACCCCCATGAACTCGTAATCTTCAAGAAATGTTCCAACAGTAAGAAATCAAGAATTCAGCATCAAACAATTGATCTCCATGTCTTTTCCCTACAGTGTCAAACACTTAGGCTGGAGGTAGTGAAATGAAGAGAGAAATTTGGCTAACTTTGAGTGCTCTGACAGAAATACTGAGCTTCCCAGTCTATCTTTCTATAACAATTTACTAGTGCAATTACCCATCATGTATTATTTTTGCCTTTCATCTGTTACTGAAAAACAAGTTATTGAGGTGCCAGAGACAGAAAAAGTTTCTAATCAACCTTTCTGACTGGACATTTGGTGTCTAAGCAGCTACAATTCACAGCAGTTGGAAAAAGTTACATTTTGCAAAAGGGTGTGGTGACACTTCCATGTGGTAAGGTATTGAAATAGTATATTGCTTTATTTTTAATCTTTCCATTCTGATTATTGATTCAAATTCTTTGTCTCTCAGGAGATACCAGACCCAAAAGTTTTCAACTGTGAAAGTGTGAGTACCCCTGCTACTTCTATTTGATTTTATTACTAACAGAACTGCCATGGGTGCTGACAATAATTGGTAAGTTCTCTACTTCATCTTTATTTCATTTCTTCGTGTTATCTCACCTAACTCTCAAAATCTGATAGCCTGAGCGAGGTCCAGATGCAGAGGAGGACAGACATCCCTTCTAGCCAAGACTTCCATGGGAATAAGAGACATTCATTGTCTCTACCAGAAACTGCTACAAATCTAGCAAGAAGGAGCATCCTACGTCCCTAAGAGCTTCAATCTGAGACCTAATGCAGGGTTCATACAATCTCTTAGAAACCTAGAATAAAAGGGGAGATTTTAATCTTCAAAGAAACTTCACTGTGAAAATTCACACCAACTACAATTGAAAATGCTAGCTTCCTTGAATATTCTTTGAAACTAGCATCCAAAACAATGACTACAGGCTAAGAAGTCAAGACTGAGAGTGGTACATTATCTAAGACAGACTTTCATACTTTGCAAACAAAAAAAATTAATTTGCATCAAGCTGAAAGAGAAAAAAAAGAAGAAATGAGGATGATGAGATGTCATCTTTTGTGTCATTGCATTCCTCAGAACTTAAACAGGGTTAGTAAGTTATGTTGTGCTGACATTTGTCAAATTGTCAATTTTATGTGAGTTCAGAGGTACCAATGTAGTATTACAGGGCAATTTTAAAGTTTGAGAGCTCATGAATAGAATTTCAGAGTACAACCACTGCTTTCTAAACAGTTTCACAGCTTATCATATCTTCAGTAGCCTTTTTTTTTAGTGAAATAGTGAAATACAGAGGTGGATATTAATGTAAACCAAATCTTCAATTTCTCTTTGTATGCCAAATGAACAAATTGCAAAGCAAATTTGGATGAACACACAAAACACCTGATCCTCAAAACATCTGGCTTTCAAGTAAAATTAAAAGCATCTTGGGTAACCCATGGTATTGTTCATTTCCTTTTTCATATTTTCAGATGAGAAGAGAGATATCATCAGGACAGTGATTCAAGTGTATTTGAGACAGAATAATTTCTTCTCCTTATATTATACTTATAGACAACAGGTTTGAGCTGTGTAGCATTTTACTGTGTTTGCACAGTAAAAAAAAAACATTCAAAAATTCAACTGTCACACTGTATTTCTTACTCCTTTTTAAAATAAAAAGCTCTTAATTAAGTGCTGGGCATATCTGTTCTCCACTGCTCCTGACCAGATCTCTCTGTTACGAGGAAGAAGAGGTATTATGAGATTTGTTGTTAATGATGAGTCTTTCCTATGGGAAGCAGTTTCCAGAAACTTTTCAAAGTGGATAAATTGCGTCAAGTTACTTAAAAAATTAAAAATTAATTAAAATATCAAGATCTCTATGAAGAATCTATAATATCTTGGGTATTACTTGTTAAAAAAAATGAGATAGTAGATTATAATCAATAAACATAAGAGTAGCATTATTAGTAAATACAGATAGCTCGGATGTGCAAGAAGAGAAAATTCATATAATGGAACAGGCCAAGCTTGTAGTGACATGCTTTGAAACCAAGCCTTATTTTCTTCAGTCATTTCCTTTGATTCCTTATGAACTCCTACCAATTTATCAGTATGAAATTTTTCTGTTTCAGGAACTATGAGTTTTTCCTATTCACTGAACAAGATGATGGGCTTTGTTCTCTCATACACTTTCCTTCGGTTTCTATCCCACAACAGAACTTAAAAAAAAGCAAATATTGTGCTGAAACTCACCCTGGCCTCAGCAACCAGTGGATCAGCGTGGGGTTTGGGGTGTAGGTTGGGCTCTGGAAATATCAGCACCTTGGAGGGCAGGAGTGAATAGGTGGAATCCCAGTCCAGCTGTCTGGCCAGTCTGATATCTACAAAGTGCTGGCAGGTATGTCTAGCACCTACCTTCCACTAGTTCTTGTATGCCTGTGCTGTGAGGCTAGAAAATCTTGGCCTAGGGCTTATGTTTCTTTTAAGCTATTACTGTTTTTCTGTAACTCTGCAGTCACTGCTTCTGATAGCTAAAACCAGTTTACATGGTTGCACAACCTTGAGTCGCAAGCCAGAGGGTATGAGCCAGGTCTCTGCATGCCAAGAGGAGAAAAAGCAATTTTAAAGATGACTTCTTAAGTGGATAAGGTCACTAAACATTGCAGTCCTCTGGCACTGAAAGAAAAAAATCCTTCCCTAAGTGACACAGTCTTGATGGATTTTTAAGCAAGGTGTGGAAAGGCATGCTATCTGGGAAATGCTAAATGTTTAAAGTGATACACCACTGTATAAATGAAGAAGGGGAGATGTGTGAATTTGTTAGACACAGCTGAAATCCCAGAAGCAGAACAGGGAAAGTAGGACTTGCTTATGTAGAATACTGATTGAATATTGCCAACTATAGAGGGACAGATTTTTTTTTTTTTTCTTGCAATACTGACCAGATTTTCAGAACACAAGGTTAGGTTTAAGAGTTCAAAACCTATGAGGAAGACCTCATTTCCAAAAAATTCAAGTTTTCACATAGGTACTAAAGAAAATGTTCTTTATTATTTTATTTTATTTTTTTATAATCTAGTTGTGCGCTTGCAGTTACTGTGTCTTGGAATTACTTGAAAAGACAACATGTAATTGGTAATAATTTTGCTTGCCTTAGAAGCCCATGTCAAAATTCTTCATACTGAAATTCTTTTCTTGAAGGCATAGGCTTTTTGTGAATATAATTTAATTAACTTCTGAAAAGTTGACGTTTGCATCCTTTTGCTTTTAGTATTTATTTGTAATGCTTCCCTTCGGAGGCATCATTCTTATCCTAGTGAGACTATATTATTGTTAGCAAAGACTGCTGGATGTCCATGACTGACACACAGAGAGCAGATTGCATATTTACAAAGGTGTTAAAAGCTGAGCAGCCTGTACTGCATTTAATATTGTTCCTTACCAGTGAGTTAATAATATCTGTTGTGAAACACAAGGCAGTGCTTTGTTCAGCACTGACACTGATAAATATGGTTTTCAGTGGTTTTGGTCGTTTCCTCATTTGGTCTCTAGTCCTTAGAGAAAAAAACAGTTAAAATTATTACCAGCCTTTCCTTCTGATGATATTGGCTCATTGTTTGTTTGCCACCATCATTTGGTCAGGATGGAACTACTGGGAAAAATATCCTCCCTGAAAATGCAAAGTGCTGCCAGCTTTGAAGAGAAATGACACATGGTGGATATTTGCTGTTCAGTGTTTGCATTTCCAGGGTCTTTTAGAAAGGACAATTTCTTCAGCCGCTGTTCATATAGATGGCATATTTGCTGGATGTGAACCGCAATGTTATCAAACATGTCTAATGCAGCTAGTGACATTCAAAAATCTGATGAATCCATGACCTGATTCTGCAAGGTGTATACATGAAATAATTTCAAAGTCCACTGATATTAAATAGGGGTAAAGCTGGCTGTGTTTTTGATAGGGTCATTCAGTATTGTAGGTTTCTCTAGCTTTATTGTTTTAACATGGCCACAGGACTTTTGATATCCATCCAGTGTATTTCTGACTTTATTTGTTGTTTTCCAGTGCTTACCTACTTCATACACAAAATAGCTAGAGATATCTCCAAACAGGTAGTTGCAAATAAGGCCTGTTTTGATGTTGAAATAAAATATACCTGTTGGCAAAATTTGTAAATAGGAGCTATTGAAACAACTAAAATTGCAAATTGTTCTGTTTGGCTTTTTTTCGTTGCTAAACTAAAAGTAGAAACTGACACCTATTGACTACTAATAAATAATTAAAATTTTCAAAACATAACAGCTTTTTTTTTTAACTTTTGTAAATAAATTCCTTTTAGGAATAAATTCTTAATCCTAGATTATACCCTTATATTTTCTCCTCTACTGGAGTATTTTACATACTTTTTCTGTTAGTTGCCAGTAAGTGTTTCAACACAGCAAAAAAATAATAAATCAAGGCATAGTGTTGCCTGAATTTTATTATGAGTCTTAGGTCACTTGGTAGTCTTATGTATCACCCCCTGGAATTCCTCCCTAAAAGAAGAGTAGTTTGACTATTAAAAATAAAAAAATAAGAATTAAGAAACTCGCATTATTTCTGGTGGGCAAAAGCTAGAAAATGTACAACTACAGGCTCAATGAACAGATGGCAGATTAAAAACATACAGGGATATATAAATAAATAAATCCATCAATCTGCAATTGTATGTTGCATCAAAACACTTTGGGGGTCTGATTTTTAGTGTTATAAACTGAAAATCCATGGCAAATTTAACAGGAATTATATGTGATAATCTTATCCTTTTTTTTGTTTGTTTGTTTTTGTTTTTGTTTTTAAATTTTGACCAGAAATTTTATGTCATTTTTTTTTTAACAAATAATTAGTCCTTTAAGAAACCAGCATTTTGAAGTGTGAACTTACTGATGGGCTTGAAGGGCAAAAATGAAGTATCTTTAAAAAGTAAAAGCAACCAACTTTCATGTTGCTGAAAAAAATGTTGTTGAACAAGCATATTCCATGAACAGGCCAGGATACTTTTTCATTTTTCTGTGCTGTTCACTAGTACTGGAAGACCAAGGTCCTTGGGATATCAGAGGCTCCCTTCTCGGCTGTGATCCTCCTCTGTACTACCTGGCATTTCCTCTGCTATATGGCTGTTTGTTGCTTTAACAAAGAATGGACTCTTCTCAGCCACAAATACTTTTCATCCTGGCTGTCTTTCAAGATCCAAAAAGTAACCAAACATCTTTACAGATCTGAATCTCAGCCATGGATAGATGTCCCACTGCACCAAAATATGACCTGTAGACTTCTGGATATCCAAAACACCTCAGCAGAGGGTCAACAGGGTTTACAGTAAGAATTTCAGAAAAAAACTTGCTTCTAAAAGGTCATATATACTATAAAGGCCTGTTTTTCCAAATAATTTATCATTTTAATGAATTTAAAATGCATTTCCATAGGGATCTCTGTGCTAAATGATACCATTTGGGGGAGCTGTTTCACTGCAACTCTGCACAGCTTGCAGCTTCTCTTTGTCCCATCATGAGCACAGCAACACCAGGGAAGGGCAGGACAGGAGACGTGTGACAAAAAGCAAGAGTTAACCTTGACAAACTAGTAGAAAAGAACATATTATCTTTAGAAAATAGTAAACAGAACAAAACAAAAAAAAATCAAACAAACCCACAAACAAATAAATAAACAAACAGAAGAACCCAAAACAGATTTGTACAATCAAAAAAAAAATCTGAAAATTTGCTGAGCATTTCAGAATTCCTGTGAGACTTGTATTTGTTCTGGAGCTAACCAAGCAGGAAAGATGCCACTACCAAATAGCTGCTCTAGAGAGAAAAGGTCAAAAGAAAAGCAGAACACTAATCTAAGTAAATGGATTCAGAGTTAAAAAATACTGTTCCATCTCTCCAGTTTCTCCAGCCTTATGTGCTTGGGTAAATAAATGAAACTAATTTTTGATTCAAGGCTACTGCTTTTTTTTCTGTGTGTTCATAGACTAGGAAATATTTCAGTAACATAAACCTATTGCAGAGCGTGATGTGGGAAGCTCAGTTTCAGAGTAGTTGGGTGTTTTGCTCTCACTTCTCTATCTGAAATTGCAGTCAGAAAACAATTTTTCTTGATCATATTTGTAAATTGCTGCTCACTCCAACATTGGTATCTATATTCTCCACCACCACATATTTAAAGATAGCCAATATATCGTGTTTCAGTGTTCCATTTACTTGGCCATAATATATTTCATTTATTCTTATCTTGAAAGATATGATTTACATTCCGTCTGATGATCCATGTAAACTTACTTTTTTTTTTTCCTCACCTGAATTACATGCCATTTTTATTGCAACTACACTAATTATTGAGAAAGCCTAGAGCCTGGTTTTGGGTTTTTTTTTCTTCATGATGTGCCAGTCTCTTGTAAAACAACTTGTGCTTTCCAATCTTTATATTAAAAATGGGCATTGAAAAAAAATGCATATGATATCTCCCATTATTTAGAATGGTTACTTTACTGAGAATCTCACTCTATGACACTGTTTTCTCTGGAGGTTAATGGTTGTTAACAGTAGCTACTCATCCATTGCAATTACTTTCTGTCTTTTCCAACTCTACTGGCTTTTCATGTCACAAACCAATTGTGCAATGAAGTACAATTAGATGATATTTCTTGTATTTCTCTGATTTAGGAACTTTAGTTGCCAGATTATCTTTGCTAAGACCTGTAATATCTCACCCCATTTGCTTTAACTTCCATATCCATAGTTGCTCTTGACATAAAGTTTTGTTATAATGCCTTGCGCATTGTTGAGTTTATATCAACAATTCTGATGTTTGGATCCAGCAATTCTCTTCTGAATTATGGTGGGTTTGTTTTGGTTTTTTTTTGGGGTTTTTTTCTCTTTGTTTTTTTTTTTTTTCTTTTATTATGTGCCATAGCTACTATTCACTAGATATTAAAAGCAAACCCAAAATCTTTGTATGAATGCTTGGTGTGTTATGTTTGTGCTTGGACTCGATGATCTTAAGGGTCTTTTCCAATCGAAATAACTCCGTGGTTCAACACTGATTTTCATTTGTCAGATATGGAACAACCTGTGGGACGAGATCCTTGGTCCCAGTCAATTTGGGGTCATTAACTTAGTTTTCCTTCCAGTTTTGTTGCGGTGGATTCTGTTTTCCTACTGTCCTCAAGTTCATCTTCTCTTTGTCTCCCAAAAAAGAACTGCATCATTTTGAAAATTTATATATCAACTTTTTTTTTCAGAGCCACATCAAGTTTAATCTTTATTCATAACCTTCTTCATAGTAATGTTACTTTTATAATGTTTTCTGTATACTGAAGAATCTTTATTTGTTTTAATAACCTTTCACAGGTCTTACTCACCTGCATCTTACCTTTCTGCACCCTGATTCCTAAAGCATAATTTTCCTGGCTACCCATGTTGTTTGTTTGGGGTTGTTTTCTGTCTATATATAAGTTCTTCTGAAGGATCTATTGGTTCAGTTAGGACCTTATTTTCCAGAAGATTTTTAACTCTTTTTTTCTATCATTTTCCCTGCATAGATTGCTGTCAATTTTAGTATCTTGGACTTTAAGGGGTACAAGGCCTCTATCATATCTGGGGTCCTCAGATGTACTTCTTTCCCTACCTTTTTGATATTCAGCCTTGTACAGGTAACTTAGGATTCAGAATATAGCTGAGACTTCTAAGTATAACATAATGAATAATAAGTGGTGACAGACAAAATAAAAACTAATTGACTTTACACTTCAGATGTTCTTTTCCTGTAATAACTATGGGCAAAAGTTTGATATTGAATTTAATATGAAAAGCAAAGTCAGTTCCTCTACAGATTATTTTTTCTTATATTTTTGACTTGCAAAGTTATAAGCAGGTAATGTTCACATTGTACATGTTATAAGAGAAAAAGCTCTTGGTTGTCTATTACTGTCCTTGTGGTATGTCTGTGTGTACTTCTAAATAATTGAACATTTCATAACGAATTTGATAGTCTTCACTACAGTTAAGTACCCTGAAATGTCATATGTCTCTACTGAGGCAGTGGCCAGCAAGAGATTATTCTCAAGTAGTGGCAGAGAGGAATCATAAAGCTAAATAATACATGTTTTAAGTGATTAAAAAGAGAACCCAAGTAGCTCCAAATGGAGACACAGCATATTTCTTAGGTCACAGGGTTGGTTAAAGGTGGTGTAAACTCCTTTCTTCTTGATGAGGAATTAAATGGACAAGGAAAAAATACACTTCAGCTGTTCTGTGGAGACATGCATAAATTCTCTTTGTGGATTATCTTGATGGAAGAATAAAGAAATTTGGGAATATTCTCTCTGCTTCTCATTCTGTGTCAGTCTGAACAGGCAACCTGTTGTCCTGTTTTAAAGTGTCTACTCGCCCTTTTATTGGTTTGGATGTTGAAAGAAAAATAGTCTTTTTGAAATCATGTAGCAATTAAACCTATCATAGAACAAGCACATTTTTATTTAATTGTGAAATCGAAGTTCATAACCATTTGTTGGCAGAAACATCTGTAGATGTTACTCATTGGCCCACTGGACATATTTGTCCTTTCTTGTTTGTGATTTCAATTAGAAGGTTTGCAAACAAACTTTTTTTACTTTTTCAACTTTTTTTCTTTATGATTTTGGGCAAAAAGTTTGTTAATGAGCAAACTTTCAGTTCACAAAAAAGCTGATGGTCAAATCTCAAATGCATTCTGATGTATTTTCCTGTCTAAATCTGCAAAGCAGCTGTAGAATTAACTTGGCTTGG
The DNA here is from genome assembly GCA_013400175.1 of Phainopepla nitens. Taxonomy (NCBI): domain Eukaryota; kingdom Metazoa; phylum Chordata; class Aves; order Passeriformes; family Bombycillidae; genus Phainopepla; species Phainopepla nitens. The sequence goes on from VXBQ01005608.1 coordinate 157,820, forward strand.
GTAAAGCCTGCAAAGTATTTACATGATTACGTAAAGCACTTTAAATCAAAATTTACAAGCAATCAGAAGACTTAAAAAAAAAAAATGCAGTTAAGAACTACAGCATAACATCCTTCTCCAATTTCCCCTCATTAACTACTTCATTTTTATGCATTCTGAACAGTTCCTGATCTTAAGTCAAAATGTGTCCATGATCACATCCAAAATGAACTCTCTCACAGTCTACATAATACTTTGCTAGATTAATTGCTCCATTTGTATGAGTCAGGAACATTTTCCAATCAAAGCAATTTTAGAAATAAGATTATTTTGTTTTTACCATGATTAATTCAAATAAGTTTAAGTGAAATGAGTATCCTTTGCTTTTCACAGCACATGTTGAAGGGTATCGGATCCATAGTCTTACTTCAGTCTTGAAGTCAAACAATTTGCATAAACATTAATAAATTTGCATAACTCATTTTCCCATGACAATCTGTCAAGTAATTTGAAAAGAGTCGTAAATGATGACAATCAGTTTCATAATTGCAATTTATGTTAATAACCTCTCAGTGGCTCTAAGTCTTCTCTGCATTTTAGGCATATTCAAATGTTGGACTTGCAAAGGAGTAAAGTTCTTATTGTCTTAGTTTAACCAAAAGTATACACTTTAACAGAATAAAATTGATTAAAAATATTATTTTGAAAATTAAAATTTCATCATTTCCAACCTTAAGAAATGGCAAATGCCTACAAATAACTTGAACTATCCTGATGGATTCATGCTAAACTTATAGTAGAATTACCATGTAATATTTTTTCTTCTTAATTTCCTCTTTGTAGATTTTTTCATAATTTTGTTGATAATTTCATATGGCTCATTTATATAGGTTTGTTTATGCTTGTAGATTTTGTATTTTGTACACTTTGAAGTTTTGAGCATAAATCTCCTACTTTAATAGGAGAATGTTGAATAATAAAAATATCCTGGAATCCTCCTTTTAAGCCAGATTTTTTTTCCTTTAAACCATACACAACATCATAAAAAACAAATCTGGTGTCATAACGATATCCCAGATATTAAGGGTTCTGATGTGTCAGAACAGAGCACTTTTCTGTTTGGCTCCATGAAAATCAAAGTGGAATTCATAAGGCCACAATGAAAAGGATTATTTAAAGTTAATTTTTTAAACAAAGGGAAGGAATCTGAAAGAAGAATATGCGCTATCACATTTTGTGATGATTTGGAATCTAGAATTTGCTATACGAAACGTCATTAAGTGCATAGTTGAGCCTGATGAAAAGATTTGAGGTTTCTACTCCTACTGAAATCACTTAGATTTGTGTTTTATTTGATGTCAGAAAAAATGAATTAGGTTATTGATGCTTAATTACATTTACATATGCTACAAAAAATTCTTTGATCTATACCATATCACAATTATAAAATGCCCCAAGGAAAGCTAGTAACTCACCAGAACAAAAACAGAGGAATTGCAGAAAATTCCAAAGAGTACAGAGGTAAAATTCAGTTTTGTCAAACTTCCCTCTTCCTATATGATGCCTCTGTGTACCTTATATGCTTTTTTAATAAACCTAGGAATCATGAAACTAAGCAGGTAGCAAAACTGTGAAGAAGAACATCAGAAATTGCCTGTAGTTCAACTCTATTTTAATTAGTGTCGCCTGGTTACGTTGAACTTGCATGGATAGTAACCAGAACAGTCGCCCTTGGAGAAGAGAAGAATCATTGCTGTGGATTTCTTCTTTTTTCTGAGGAAAAGAAATTTTAACTGTATCATAGATAAGTATGAATGTGTTTGGTGAATTTGAAATTTCTGAATAATTTGAAAATGAGATGTATAAACATGTCCTAAATGATATCAATAACTGAATAACTCAGCTTCTCTTTTCTAAATAGGCTTTCTCTTCCATTGAAAGGTGAGAAAACTCTGTAAAACAGGCTTGGATATTTATCACTCTTGCTTTGATGCTGACGTAATCATTGCCAAAGTTTAAGCTTAGCTCACTGGATATGTTACATTTTTACCAAGTCAGCATATTTGTAAAAATAGGAGAAATTCAAAGTCCAGATATAATTTCCATGTGCTATTATTTAATTTTGAACTTTTTTTTTTTATTTTATACATGAAGTCTTATGCAAATGTGGATCAGCAATTTCTGTTCCTGTGATATAAAATCTAAAAATTCCAAGATTTAAAAAGAGCTAGATTAAGAACCATTTTTAAAATATTTTAGTTTTGGTCTATTTAGAACCAATTTTAAAATATTTTACCAAGAGTATTGGTGTGGATTACAAGGCTTGGAAGCAGAGGGCCTGCAGGGTTGGCCTCTGTGGGAAGATGGCTGAAGCTACCCCAAGCTGGAGGCAGTCAGTGCCAGCAATCCTTGCTGATCAACCACAGATCCACCACAGGGGACGGTTGCGTTCATCAGCCACGTTTGGGGCATCTCTGGGAAAGTGAGTGTAAGAAAGGGCAGAAAATACCACACAGGAAGAGGAGAAGGAAATAAAATATGCTAAACAACAGAGGGTATATCAAAGGCAAAGGAGCAGGAGAAGTTTCTCCATGACAGAGAAAATACTCCTCTGCAGCCTTTAGAAGAGGATATAGTGGAGCTGGCAGCTCTCTGCAGTCTGTGGAGAAGAAAACTTTTTACCTACCACACTGGGGAGGAGAGTGACTGTACAGCTGAGTGGGAGATTGGCTGCTCTTCAAGCTTACAATTTAGCATTATTGTTTTCTACCAGCACGTTATTGAAAGGTCTCACTAATTATAGTATCAGTAAGATTCTTATTCTGGAGTTATACGCACCCATATATTGTCAATATTGAATATATAATTTGTGGACTAGCAACCCTTAGACATGAAGGATTAAGTGATGCCACTGTTGTTCTTCTTTCTTGGTCTTGAAGCATCTGGTTTTGCTTTGGTTCAGTCAGTAGCAATGTTCTTTGAGCACAGATGTCATAGTAATTTTTTCCGTAACTTATCAGAGGAACACATGGTACTATGAAGATTTTTGTTAAATATAATGGAAAGATTACATAATGTCCTGCTTAAAACCAATAGCCTTCATGTCAGTTTAAGGAAATTGTCTAAATTTCAGTAAGAATTTTTTTCCTTGTACTGGCTATTGACTTGCATTTGGAGGTTTTTGGGAAATAAAAAAAGGTCTCATGACAGGGTGTAATACCAGTTACCAGTTTGTAAAAAACTTTGAAATCATTTATACCTCCAGCTTCTTCTCAGTCTCATTTGTTTTTCAAAACTACTCAAATTCACATATTATTAATTTGATAGTTTTATATAAGAATAAATTGGTGATTTATCAAGCACTACATTTAAGGAAATGTGATTTTCTACTTTTCCACTCTTCTGATATAAAATACTCATGTCTTCCTTCCATAGAACACTTTCCTATATCCTTTTTGAGTAATGTTTGTATGCTTCACTGCTCTTCCTTCCATTCTTTCTTTTCCCCTCTACCTCATGTAAATGAATTAGAGGATTTTAGGATACTTGGAGAACAGAACTTTGTCAAAAATAATTCTTTCTTCATTAAGATAAAGCTGGAAGTCTGCCACAGAATTGCCAGAGATAGAGATTTCAATTTTCTGGTAGGCTGAAGCATAAAAGAGAGGAAAATAAAATGCTTTCTAAAGTGCACCTTTTCTTTTCAACTGAATTAATTATGAGTTAAGGTATCTGTTGTCCTGTGAATGCTGCACTACAGAAGTCACAGTAGGATTGCTAAACCTTGTCTAACTTGTTGGTTTGCTATGTGTTTTCTTATTAATCAAACTGATTTCATTATTTAAGACTGAAAAGATGCTGGATGTTGCCTTCTTATTTGCTTATTTTCTGTTAAGAATGTGTGATGCAATAATGTTAGTAACCTTTTCCTATAGTAAAGTTAATGAGCTGCCAGGAAACTGAAAAATTGCTTCATTGTAGGTTGCCCAACTTCAGTATAGAATTATAGGGAAAGAGTCTGCATCTTTAGTCAATCCAAACTGCAATCATTTAAACAGGTGCATTTGGAGTTTGTAAACTGAAGCTAAATAGAGATTCTAGACCACACCTGAAGTGTTTTCAAAAGTACATTCATTTGATGAGAGCACTAAAATTCAAAATTATAATGAGCTGATTAAGTTTTAACAGTACTCAGCTAAGGGTTTACATTATGAATTTACTTCAGGGAGTGACTGACTCTCAAAGCAGACCAATGTGAAGAAGAATTTGACTAGTTAGGTCTCAGTTCTGCTTTTCCCCTATGCACAGATATGAATTTACAAGGAGAAAACTAAGATTGGCAAGAAATTAATTTCAAGTCATGTATCATTTGCTCACTAGTTATCCTGAATATTTATCTAGGAAACAACTATTAGTAACTTTACATGTATAGAAAACCACACTTCTAACAATGAGAATATTTGAAATTCATAAAGCTAAGCAGTTACACTGTCCTACTGTGTAATATTTTCTAATGTATAAGCAGAATATTCAGTGGAAAACAAAACTGAAATAACATTTTTTTTATATATGTATGTCAATTCTTATTTGAAACAATGAAAATTCATTGTTTTGCATTTTTTATTGCTGTAACTGAAAAATATTTATGAGGATTAAATATCTGGTGTGAAAACCAGTGTGAGTTATATGAAGCTACTTCAAGCCAGGTTAAAGAGAAGATAATTTCTGAGGCTAAATTATGAATACAGAAATACTCTATTAATACTCTCTTACTGAACATTCCAGTGTTGGTAGGAAGTTGGAGACTGTATCTATTGGAATAATACTTTCAGAAATTAATGTATTTTCTTCTTCTTTGTTAAATTTATTTTACAGATTTTACATAATAAGATTTATCAATGCTTCTTTTATGTGGAGGTGCAAGTTGTATAACTGCACACATCAAAGAAGATATGTAAGGCACACGGTGCTTTAGATAGCTTGTTTTCAATGTGCTTAACATTTATCTCCTAATTTTCCCCTACAACAGGAAAAGCTGACTATCGGCCTGTTTTCAGTACAATATGTTTTGTCTTTCACTACTCTGACTTACATGACTTGAATAAATTTTTCTTTGTCAATAGATTACAGTTGTTTTATCTCATATTTATGGATTCACTCTTCTAGGTGTGCAGAGAAGAGGGCAGGCATACATATGTAGGATATGGATATTTTGTGACTGATTCAGAAATCAAAGTTTTAATCATGTGGAGTGAAGAAGATATTTTTATTAAGTTAAATACATACTGTAGAAGGTTGCTGGTTTTTAGGTATCTGCATGCATTTGTGGGGAAAAGTGATGGATCAGCTAACTGGGAAATCATTGAACCTTCAGAACAAGGGAATGATTATATTAGTCCAGACAGGGAATTTACTTGGTTTCCCAATTCCAATAAATCACTACTGTATACTGCTTAGTGCGATGGATGAGATCACACAGGCAATACTGCATGCAAAGCCATGTGTTTGCCCAACACGAATTTATAGATTACAGAGTTTGATTTATGACAGTCTACTAACAGCAAGAAAAACTGGAGCAGTCTTTGCAATTATCAAAAGTAGATCTTTATTTTGTTCTGAGAAGAATTATTCAAGGTACAAAAAGGATACAAAAGACACAAAATAAACTTAAGAAAACCAGAAAACATAGAAGGGGAAAAAATGTTAACCCCTACTACAGAAAGCAGTGGAAGAATCATAGAATCATAGAATATCTTGACTTGGAAGGCACCCATGGGGATCACTAAAGACCAACTCCTAGTTCTGCAGAGCACAGTCTCAAGAGTGATATTGTGTGCCTGAGGGTACAAAGTTCTAGAAAAGGTCAGATCAAAAATGCCAAGAAAATTGACCTATTTGGTAAGGCTTTAAATTACAAAGTAAAGAGTTATATCCTATCACTCATTCAACCTGATATAGTTTATAGATTGTGATCTACGATTTTGAGTCTGGAATTTGAGGGATACCACTGGACAACAGATTTTGTTTTTCTAGAACTTATGGAAGCTACTTGTTAAAATATTGACAGTGTGTCACTGCTCAAAGGAAGATTATATGGCAGCAAAGGGTATCTAGGTTCACGTATAGATGCATTCTGAAAGCTGTCACAGCAATTTTGACAGAAAGAAAGATTTCTTTATTGTTCATTTTTGAAGTATCAGAGTGTTTTCGTCTCTTTGGATACATGCTGCTCTTTATATTTTGAACGAAATGCACCAGTGCTCTACATTTCCTCATTAAGATCCAAAGCTTAAGAATTACTGAGAAAGTATTAACAATAAGCCTCCATATGGAAGTATAAATAATTCACAGGTTGTGTGTTTTGTTCCATCTCTTAGGGAATATAAACTTGGCAACAATCAAGGCGAATGTCATCATTAATTACAGTTAAAATGCTGAAGTAGAGATACTTTTCCTGACAAAGCAATGCACATGGCCAAAGTTTAAAAGAAGTTTATAAAGGGACTGAATGGAAATTAAAATTATAACACTTATGTATTTAGTTTTTTGGTTACTGAACACTCAGTCAGACATAAAAGCACAGTTGCTGCAAACACGAGAGATAATTTTTATGTGCCATGATACTTTTGCAGGATTCAAAGAGGCATCTGTGCATTTTAAAATCATGACTACTATCACTTCCACAATGTGTGCTGAAAATATTTGTTCAAATTATGTCTATGTCCTCAGTCTCCAAGCTCAGCCAGCCAGATTCTGCTAGAAAATCCTGTTTAACAATAAAAAGTTAACATTTTAAGAACACTTCAAAATATTTTCAAACTGTGTAAAAACATTCTGTAGTGCTGTTTAAAGCTGTTCTAGGTTATAAAGTCTTAATTCAGCACTCAAAAAATGGCCAGAGTTCCCTTCCCTTCCCTTCCCAATACAATACAATACAATACAATTTCAGGATGATTGTTTCAGGCAATCTGTATCTGACCATTTTTCTCTCTCTGCAAGTAGGTTGTGTAAGCCTGCTGCAGTAGCTCAAGTGTTTTACACAACTGAAAAGGAAGGGCTTTGCTATTCCCTTGGTCTCTTCCATACTACTGAAGGGACTTTGCCACCAAGCAGACGCTGAATTGTCATGGGAAACTGCACTGCAAAAGAGCACAAAGACATTAAACACAAGGGGGCATCTTGGGCCTGGCTGCTCTAAGTACATGTGAAGCCTTTAGCAATCCAATTGCTGATTAGGATATCCCTTAGGCTCCTCCCCCACCCCATTTCCAAAGCCTTGCGCCTACATAAAACCAAACCCTGAAAGTGCAATAGGGCTATAAGGCAGACAGTCAGGTAGGCAGAAAAAACTATCATAGGATTCATGCTAAACAACCCACAGCCTTGAGAGTCCACATAGATTTTCCTTCTTTCTTTCTTTTTCTTCCTTTTCATTAGGTCCAGGAAGAACTCAAACAAAGGGAATTTTAATGGATTTTCCTTTCACCATTTCTTTACAAATTCAGGAAACATAAGAGTGTAAACCTCTTCTGAGAGTTTTGCTAGGTTTTTTATTTTTCAGTTTTTCTTTTTTTTTNTTTTTAGTTTTTTTTTTTTTTTTTTTTTTTTCTTAAGGATATATTTTTCAAACTGTGTGGTTTGGGGTTTTTTTTCTATAATCCATGCAGAAGATAATGAAAAAAATCTGACCTATTTACTCATGACTTCTATGGAATAAAAATTTGCAAAACCCAGTAAAGAGTCATGATTCACTCCTGTAGTGTTTTAATCATTTCTGCAACACCTTTTTCTTTGCTTTTCCTGCTATCTTTGTTTTACAGAAATGTCTTGTTGAAGTATTTCCATTACTAAAATCAAGCAGTGACACTGGGACTATGCACTATGTATATCAAGATTCCATATTCACTTTGATGTAGTGAAAAGTTCAGAATTATGTCAAGTAGCCAGGAACAAGAGAAATGGACAAAAGTAGCTTCTGGCATGGCTATTCATTATTAACATTCAGAGCTAGTAATACAATTTTTCTCTAAGATGTCTTTGAATCAGAGTGAAAACATCTTCCTGAGAATTTCTTTTTGAACAGAAAGTTCAGTGTCTTTATCTCCAATTTCCCAGTCATCATCTCCTTTATCAAGACTCTTGAGATATCAAAGGATCATTGTTTAGAAAAAATTTTGAAAACTGTGGTTTCAGATAATACTGAAAACACATCTTCACTCATTACTTAAATAAAAGTTCTTTTGTGATGTGATCAAATGTCTTGTGCAGTTGTCATATGAAACACCCTAATCAGAGAACTTGTGTTGTCTTTTATTTTGAAGTTACAGCTATATAATATTTCTGATGGAAATCATCTAAGATATTTTTAAGGTATTTTATAGTACCTTTTCTGTGTGATTTACAGATTTCTCACTTAATGATGGTTTTGTTAGATAAGACAGAATTTTAAAGAACCATCTTTTTATCTGGAAGATTAAAGGCACCACATCAAAAAATTTAACATTCTGAAGTTCAGTGATTACACAAGTCATTCAAAAATAATTTACTGGATGGCTTTCACATATTGTATTACTATGTTTCCTTTTTCAATTTTTGATTTCAACATTTAGCACCTTTCTATATTATCACCTATATATGAAGTACAGTATGATCAAACTTTTGCAGAAGAAACAGTATTTGTGAAATGGTCTATTGTATGACTCTAAATTTATTGTTTCGTGGGAACCAGACATCTATGCTAAAGTGAACTGCAGGTTTTATTCCCTTCTATCCTTACATAATGGTTTAGACATCCTTGCTAAACAGTAACAGAATCCCTGTGGCATGAAAGCAATCAATAGCAGATACTTAGAGGATCTGCATTTTGTCCTAGCACAAATGAAAGATGGGGATTATAGTTACCACGTTGTGCACAAGTAATTATTTTGGCATCCTCTTTGTTTTTCCATTTGTAACTGAGAACACAACTATCGTTCAGTATGGCAAAAGTCTTTCCCTGGCCGTTATTAAACAACAGCTTAGTTACCAAAATGAATTCCAGAAAATATTCTTGAAAGAAATTTTGACTGGTGTTTCTGTTCAACTTTAGGAGGCCACTTACCAGAAAAATTGCATACTAAGCATCTTTTATGATTAAGAAAGATGATGTGTTTCTTCTCAGACTCTCTTCTTTGTGTTTTCCCCTTAGGGCACCCAAACCCTCCATCACACCTCAAACTTCCCAGGAGTCCTCTTTGCCGCAAAAGGGGTTTTTACCTTTGAGTCTTTCTCATTCTCCCAAGAATTTTGTGTTGCCAGTGATAACTATTGCTTATGGTATAACACAGCCTGAGATTGTAGGCTGTAAAATAAGTTTGGCTATAAAGTGAAGGTAGATGCTCAGGCTTTGCCTGAAATAAGTGTGCATACTGCAAACACCACACTTCAGAACAATAAAGGAGATAAAACACCAATAATTTGTTGCTCTATTTAGAAAAAACTTTATGCACAGACTTTTCAGCTTAAATGGATATTTTAGATTCTTAATATCACAAGCATTTAATCTATTTGATCTTATGGAATTAGCGGATAATTTTCAAATTAGCTACAACATTTCTGTCTATTCACTGCAACATTTAGTTGCAAAAAGAAACTTCCTTTACTTTGGAAAGTGTTTTCAGTGCATCAGCCACAGCACATCCCACTGCGCAGCACCATATGATTTCAAAAAGTTGCTAAAAAACGTGCATTAATCACTACCCTGTCAAAACAATTAAGGTGATACCCAGAAATCCCATTCAGGTAAATATCTTTTTCAATATCTACTGTGCAGAGTCAATTTTTGTCCTCAGTCCTGCTGCATCGTACAGCCAAATCTACTAGTCAGAGAACTTTATCTACAACCGTTATGAAAAATTAAAACTTCTTAAACAGAAGCACAGGTATGCCACTAAGAAAATTATGCTGGATTTTGATTCACAATAATTTTGTGAACCAAAATAAATTTGCTGATTTTGACATTATACAGGTGCCTTGTTTGTAGAAAGCAGTTTTGGCAATTACTGCAAAATGTTACAGAATGCACTAAAGATATTTAAGTATTTAATAGATGTAATTGATTTATTGAAAGATAAATAAATTGCATAATGGAGACAGGCATTAATTATTTTATACATCTAGGCATTAATTGCTTTACAGATTTATAATAAAAATAAGGCTAATAAATAGAAACCTTTGAATAGCAGTTTTCAGATGAGAAATCTGCTTTTTTTGCTTAGAAAAAGCTCTGTGTGATTCAGATTTATGGAGAACCAACTCTGTACATTTCTGAATGATGCTTTTAGGCTTGACTGAAACCCCCTCAAAGCTGGAGAAACTCAGATGACAGCAGTTTTAGGTGTTTTAGGTGGTTTAGGTGTTTTAATTAGCACACATCTAAGGTGTTCAGGTTGTCAAGCAAAAAATGCTAATACACTCAAGGCAGCACATTTCTGTCAAAGATATTGTCTTTGTTGAAATTAAAACAAAATTAAATAAATTAAGGTTTTAATGAAGAACTGCTGAAAAGGAAACACAATCCACAGTGAGACCTCAGTCTAATTTGTAGAGATCAGAAATAAGACACAAGTGCAATTGAGGGTGTCTGCAGAGAAAATAAATCTACCTCAGAAATATACTGATGATATGTTTTAGTTGCAATTGTTAATAGTCATGTGGAGATTTAACACAAAACAGGTAGGACTGCAGACTGGTAGGGACTTTTGTCATCCTTGTGACAAAATTGCATTCTTTCCAGCATTTTTGTTTAAATAGTGTTTCTTTGAAATCAATTAGGAGTGTGGCTTGCATTCACATGTTTTGTTTTTGGTTTTTTGTTTTTTATTACTGTGGGGGCTGTTTGCATGCATAATAACTTGCATGGAGCAGCTAAATAGCAAGACAGATCTACCATCATGTAAGTCAGGGAGTTGAAGTGGCTCACACCTGCTGTGCTACCAGACGGAAGACATTGGCTCAGCCATGCTACTAAAGCTGAGTAAGACTGAGACAAATGTAGTGCTTTCTCATTTGTGACAGGGGAAAAAAATGCTTTCTGAAATTTCCATCTCATATGTGGCCTCATTACACATTACTTTTTCCCCTTTCCTTCATTCATTTAACTGTTTTGCACAGTATTTCTGCTAACTCTAGTCTTGGGCAAGGGAATATGTGTAGGTCTCCAGTAGTGATTTCTGTTGGAATTTTTTTAAACTTTTTTTTTCTTTTTCTTTTTCTTTTTCTTTTTCTTTTTCTTTTTCTTTTTCTTTTTCTTTTTCTTTTTCTTTTTCTTTTTCTTTTTCTTTTTCTTTTTCTTTTTCTTTTTCTTTTTCTTTCTTTTTCTTTTTCTTTTTCTTTTTCTTTTTCTTTTTCTTTTTCTTTTTCTTTTCTTTTTCCTGGTGAGAAACAGAGCTTGGAGTTGTATAAAGAACACAAAGAAACAAAAGAAACATAAGAAACATATTAGAATAAATTTGAGTAGAAGAAAAAAATATAGCTAAAATTATAATAATTATATGTTCCCTTTAAAAGCTTTATATAGATTCAGTGTGTTGGATTATATTATATGAAATGGATCAACAGAGAAAGTTGCCCTAGAGCATTTAATGACGAAAATCCTATATAACAAAAAATTATGTGAGTGAAGTCAGACTCCTAAATATTGAAATGGTACTATTTATATTTATACAATTTTGCCCATACAATTTTGCCCACTATCGCTGCATAAGTTATACATTGAATACATATTTAAGGCTGTTAGACATCAGATTTAAACTCCTAATTGAGGTCTAGAGAAGATGACATGTTAATCCATGTGGTAGGAGCTACAAAAATTTCCAAAATTATTTTTGCGACTTAGATTAAAAATTATTAATCAGCTAATACATCAGTATTTTTTCAGTACTTCCAAGGCTTAATCCCCTTTATCTTCTTGCACTACCTTCATTCTCATATTTGTGAAGTACCTGTACTATGACATTACAACATTTTTGCCAGAACAAAATAATCAATCGTCTCCTACTTGTTTTTATGTTTCAGGAAGAAGGCATAAAATGGCCCTACCCTGGCAGCACACTGAGAATATTAAAGATGATTTATATGGTCAGAGATGTCAGAAAAAAACAACCTTTTCATTGATTTACCAATGAAAGTCAAATAAAATATTTTCGAACTGTACAGTTGGAAACCCAAGGTTGCCAGAAAATGACAGGGTTGTAAGAATTCATTCAGACAGGCCAGTGACAAAAAATATTTTTTTCAATGTGTGAAAGTTAAAGGATGAATTTATAAAATCACAGTGAATTTCTAAAGAATATACAGGACCAGTATCACCTGTATAAAAACACATTTTATGGTATTTATTCTTCAGGGAAAAGATGAAACTAAGAATTAATTTTAAATTCTAAAGAACTCAAGTCTTTCAGAGCACTGAGAACGCTATCTCCTCCAAAAACCTTATTCGTCTAATGCAGAAATACATAGGCCAGGTCATAGAGTCTTCCCACTGAATCTGATAAAAGATTCCAGATTAGAATTCTGGAATGCCTTTCCTTTGCAAAGCACTGTCTCAGATGCAGAGGGATATCTGATCTCTAAATGCAGGAAAATGGGGTTCCATGACCCTGACCCTACATTTCGAGTTTAAAAAAAAGTTTGACTGGCTCAAAACAAGAAAGATGCACTGAAGGATCAATAATGATGCTATATTAAATAATCAATGCTAAAAACTGTACAGCTCTGATTATCAAAGAGTGATTCAGGCACACTAAGGATCTCAAAAAGAATGACTTGTGCACAGTTGCTTTTATTTGTTCAAATTGATTTTATTCAGAACCAAAGAATAATTTGATAGTAAAGTTTAAGCATAGGGAATGTGATGTTTTTAGGTTCCTTCCAGACCTATTTCCATATAATTATGTGGGAATATCTCAAATGGTTTGATCTTCCAAAGTTCTCTCTCATATAAAAGTACAGAAAAAAAGTTGAAGAAATTTGGTTTTGGCCATTACTGGTGTGATTTTTTTGTCATTAGTAGGTCATACTGCAGTAGAAGTTCATAAATAAACTATAGTTAGGACTATAAATGATATGCATTTCTGGGGAGAGATCACTCATCAGTTACCATCAAGCAAAACAGACTTTACCCAGACTTTACTGGGTTAAATTTAAATTTATAACCTATCAAATCACAGTAGTATAATAAGAAATAAAACCAAATCTTTAAACCATTTTCTTCTACCCATCCCCTTTTCCTGGGCTCAACTTTACTCCCAATTTTTTCTTCCTCCTCCCCTCCAGAGGCTCAGTGTGGTGGGAAAAGGTGTCTGTGGTCAGTCCATGACACTGTCTCTGCTGCTCCTTTCTCCTCAGAGGGAGGACTCCTGACAGTCTTTCTCTGCTCCAGCGTGGGGTCTCTCCCACAGGAGAAAGTCCTCCATAAACTTCTCCCACCTGAGTCCTTACCATGGGCAGGAATTCTTCACGAACTCCAGTGTGGCTCTCTTCCACAGGGGCATAGTTACTGCCAGCAAATCAGCTCCAGCACTGATTTATCTTTCCAGAGGACCATGGACATAGTGAAAACTTCTGGCAGCTTTTCACAGAAGCCACCGCTGTTGCCCCTCTGCTGCCATTACCTTGCCACACAAGTGCAATACAAGAAGTAGTTAGAAATGTATCATTACTTGGAAAAAAAAAACCAACCAAAACCTCTGTGTATAATAGCAATATTTTAAATGTATTTAAGGAAGGGCAGAGGGACAACTACCTTGGTCTTCAAGGTAAATATAAACTGTGTATGAATGCCTTGATTATGTAGAAAGTTCTCAGTAGGTTTTGCATACAGGAGTTACTTTACAATTTATAGGGACAACTCAAACACACGAATTGTCATTTTATCAGGTTGGCCGTAACATTATACAGATAATAATACTGCAGCAACTTAAACAATTTGCTGAATGGGGAGAGAATATTAACTTACCCTTATACTGTCAATTCAGTAAGTGTTCCATGCAAATAGTGACTTTCTATTTGAGGGTGGCCCTATAAAAATGTCAAGCTTACTGTATTTTTTGTTTTTTGTATAAGGACCTTGTCTACTTATGTGCCAAATCTTGATTGAGAGTTTCTTTGATTTATGAAAGTAAAAAACATCAGAACCGACTTAAAGATACCAGTAGTGGTTATGTATAATTTTTTTTTAATGGTAACTTTCCATCATTTGGACAATATTTTGTTTGGTTTTGCTACTGTCCTGAAAACTAAGAAAATTTAAGAATACTAAAACATCAAGGAAAAAGGTAAATTCTAGCAATATACTCTTTTAGTTAAGTGTACCTTTAGCTTGTGTTTAACTTTACCTTTTTAAACATAAATGTGTGATTAATTCCTTATTAATTAAAATAAAAATCATCTCATTTACATTTCAATATTAACAAAGAGCTTGTAATCAGAAGGATTCAAAAGTAATGATTTTTCATGAACACTAATAAAAGACATTGGAGTGATAAGAAATACCCACCAGTAGTCAGATTATTGCTAAGGTGCACAGAAAAATTTTCATGAGAAAGAAATCTCAGGGATGTGTATAAGGGAAAATCTATTTGGAAGCTTTGATAATCCAAAATGCAATCCAGCATTGAACAAACTCCAGATAAAATTTTAACACTTTGAAGCTATGGTTATACTGACAAAGAAGATCATAGTAGTAGAAATACAGGTCTAAAACAAAGCAGTGGTTCTGAGAAGCTGACATGCTTACTGTAGGTATTTTAGGTATTTACTTTTATTTCCCAGGAGCTTTAATTTTTTTGTATAAGCTAAGCATCCCTTAGCAGTTGGAGAGCAACTTCTAGGGGTTAGTTTCACATAAAAGCAATCTAGTCCAGTTGCCTTGAGATCATTTTAATATGTAAATCATGTAAGAAGGGAGAGCTGGGACATTGATTTCTAATCCAGACAAAACCCATAGTGCAGATGAACCCCAAAACTCCTTTGAAGAATTTATTTTTATGGTATTCTAAAGGAGTGGGACAGGAAGAGAAAAATTTATCACCAAAGAGAGTATCTTGGGGTTTGGGCACTTGCCTGGCAGTGGAATAAGCCCAGTGTTCCATGAGGTTACCACTGGGATTCAGTCAGAGATGATTAGGTACTGGTTCATCCGATAGCCCCAGCTCCAAGTTTGAGTTTTAGAAGTATTAGATTGAAATGTCTTGAAGTCCTATTAGAGACACCAATTTTCCCCTGCTTACTCTGCTTTTGTAGTGCTTTCTTTATAACCCCTCCTACTGCTCCCACTGAGATCCATAGATATGAGAGAAAAGAACAGCCTAATTCCCTTTTCACTTAAACTAGGGTAGCTCAGTTTGTTTTTTAACTTGTCTCTGATAAAAAAAATCTTTGATAATTTTTCAGTTCTCTACTCAGATCATAGATATTTTTTATCAGTGCATAAAATGAACATCTGCTCAGCTGGAAATTTGGAAGATGGAGAAACTTGTGAGATACTGAGTTTTGTCTTTTAAATAGAAAGGACACAACAAGAAGATACTATTGTGCGTCTGTGTCTGCCTTGCTTCAACTTCTACATAGATCGAGAATTTAATGTGTACCCTTTAAAGCTAGGTGGAAGTTATTTGAAATAATTCCTGTGGATAACTTACAACACAGTATAGTAAAGCCTTTGGAATAATTTTCTCTGGATTACGCTTATACATTTCTTTGGTGAATTAAGTATCACATCCAATGGTTATACCAGGTGAAACTGTACTGTTGATAATGCAAGATGTCTTTTAAATATTAAATTATATGTACATGTAAGAGGGAAACAAAGTATTCTGAATGTTGAATATCATTTAAAGGTTGATGATAAATAATCATTATCCAACTAAAATAGGAGCTGAGATGTTCCAGTTTTCAGGCTAATGACCCAACTTGAATGTGTTTATAGGTTTATGCTGATTGGTTGTTCATCTCTACAGACATAACAGTAATCTGTATATGTAGAAATGTTATCAGAGCTTTCACCTTTTAAATGCATGATGAGCATCATTTGTGCAAGAGGACTTTCATTTTCTAAGGTGCATTTGGCATAAAAGACCTAAAGCATACTGCTCTGGTTTTAGAGGCATAAAGTGGGTTGGCTCTTAGCTTCTTAATGACTGTATGCTTTGCTAAAAGTAGTGAAACCTTAGCTAGGTTATTTCTGGTTTATCTGAATATTTCATATAAAAATTCAGATTGACTTCTGAGTCTTGACATTACTGCTGAAAGGCATTTTGTTTTAGTGAGTTTCTAGGCTGGCTGATATGAAGAAAGTAAGGCGGAAGTAAACAGAAAGACACGTAGGAAGACATAATGTAAAAACTAGTGCTCTAAAGCAATCTCTGAATCAATACTTCATGACAACTACCTCCCCTCACTTTTCCTATTATTTATGGCAACTATAGTAAAATGGCCTCTGAAATGATTCTGACTAAAAAAACAAAGACTGTAAAACCATGCTGAAATGAATTTCCATGGTATTTTCCCAGTGGCCTTAATGAGTACTGTAAATGTGGGGTTGTTTTTTTTTTAAAAAAGGTATCTTGGACCTCAGTTCAATGTGTGAGTACAACTTGGAGCTTTGTATATGTGCCAAAAATATTACAGCAGTTCAGAATTGCAGTTATGTAATGACCCAGACAGTGACAGGTGGATCCCATTAGTGGATTTAACAGCTAGAGCAGATGTTCCCTGTCAACTTGCCACTTATTAGAATAATTTATGTGTACACAGGTTTTGAGCTTTCAAACTGATGATACAGTAAGTATGTGCTGGTAAATAGTTTTGTGACACAGTTATAGTATCTCTGGATATTACAGTGACTAACAGTTACACAGTGATGTCCAATATTGTGATTTTCTTTAAGCTTGAGAAGAAATTTTCTTAGTGAATAGAGTTCTTTTGTTTTCTTTTTTAAATTAAAATGGTGAAATGCTTTTCTTTCAATGTAAAAAAATAAATTAACCATACTTTTTTTAAACTAGAACTTCAGGTAGGAATGTGCTTCTATTATATTACCCAGAAATCTTAACCTGCTCATAGTAAATTAATAAGATAGCGATCTCTCCACAAGAAAACCTGCTGTTTTGTACAGCTTGAGAATTCCAGCATGCTCAGATAGAGAACAACAGCTGCGGGAAGCAGACATGCCTACATTGGCCTATGGTCCAGACACCAGAAAACAGTGGGAATCAAACCCAGAGATTTCCAGATCTGAGACATTCCTGATGTAACGTGGCAGCTGCTCGCAGAGCTCCTGCCATCCTGCAGATGGCTGAGGCAGCCGTATCCACCGACAGCAGCCAGGTCCCAGCTCGGATCTCCTTCCTGTTGTGGAGAGCTATGCCACCACGGGCAGTCCTGCTAGCTTTGTATAAAGGCATTGGGCTTGTGCTGGCATATTGATTCTTGCATAGGGCTCTCATGAAAAGCTGCATTAATGGTTGTTTTAAATCTTCTCACTGGACTGTAAGCAAAAATAAAAGGAATTCAGCATTCTCCATTTTATTGGTAATTGCTTTTTTATCTAAGAACAAAAATACTCATCCTAATGCATACATGGATTTTTGTCTACTTAGTTTGATGTGCAGCCTCTTTTTTTCTTCAGCTTTTTGAAACAAAAAGAAATTCCCATTTTTTTTTTAATCTGAAAGCCTGTGTTAATTTTATTTGATTCAGAAGTACTTACATATATTTTGTGTCTACATGTGACTTAAAAAATGTGGCAATTTTCTTGATCTGGAGTACATGAAACTACAAATATATTTTTAGGTACATAGGCTGACACTCCAGAGCATTATAAGAAAACAGCAGATGCTAAATTATCACAGACCCAAAGAGATTGAGTCTTGAAGCATCCCTAATTTATATTGGTAAATCTATAGGGCTCCATAATAAACTGAGCTCATTTAAGACTTAAAAAATATTCAATAATATGTTGTTTAGTCCTTACATCAAACTATATTGAAGATATAATAACATTAAAAGTGAAATCAGTGACTACTATAATAACAGAGATTATTGTTAAGGAGAAAAAGTAACCCTCAGTCTTTATATAATACTGGCAAGAGCAAACAGAAAAAATATCACTCATTCTCCATCTTCCATTTTGATTTCTGCAGAGGCTTTTGCTTCTAAGAAGAGTATCCCAGCTGCAGCTTTTTCAAAGGCAGAGCCATCAGAGACCTGCAAAGGTCTGTGAAAGCGACTGACAAGGTGTTCCCCAGTCTTCTGAGACTGATGACTCTGGAATTGGTCATCTTCTATGAGCTGACTTACAAAACCAAAATGCACAAACACGGCATAGGTCAAAGTCAATAGCAGTAGTTTCCATGTTTGAGTAGTCATGAGTTATTCAGAAGAATGGTTATGATTTTCTCTCACAATTTTTCAGGGTATGTCCCTGTCCTCCCTGCTCTGGCTCCTCTGGAACAGTTTTATTCCAACAATCATTCAGGGACTTGTTACTCCTCCCCAAAAGGCTCAGTCTAATTATGAGTAACCTCAGGTGCCTCTCTCCATTCCTTTCAGATGACAACAATGACCATGTTGTAAATTTTGCTTAGAAAAAGTGTAATACAGGTGTGTTTGGTAGTATGTGAGCGACTAAATTCCTTTGAGGATGGACCGCGGAGAGGGTGCGCTGATTGACTCACAAGCAAGTAACCATATGTTTCCTGCAGCTTTCTTCCAAATAGCTCCAAATGAGTCAGATCTTCTTCAGAGTGCTGTGTAAGGACTCACAGATCAGGACTTAACTGCATCCACCACCATATCACTATTGATTGTTGGCCACAGGGGACAAGGAAAAGGCATGACAACCAATATCCAGAAGTTCTGGATATTTGAATGGGAAAGCTTGAATGCTTATGTATGTGCCAGAGACTGGGGAGTTTCATGCCATCTCCTTGAAAGATTTTTTGAGATGTTACTCGGCTGATCAGAGCACATAAAAATTTGCTAACTTTCAGATGCACTGCCTTTTTTACGTGCTCAAAGACTTAATATTTTGCTGCGAAGTTAGAGGCAACCATTAAAATAGGAACAACTACTCCTTTGGTATCTTTGAAAAATTAGATTTAGTCATTGGAAATTCATGTTTGCTTTCTGCTCACGTAGGTCTTCAAGAAGAAATAATTTCTACCAAAGCACCCATGACTCCTCTTTATGTCATATGTAGAGTTATTGTCACATTACATTGTAGTGATCCTTTGTCTGAGGCTGGCTTCTGCCAGAATGTTTTGGATCTATCCCCAATTCTCCCCCTATGAATGACTGGTCGTGTCCATATAATGTGGCACTTAGAGAGACCCATGCCTGAGTGAGTGTCCTATGGATTTTGCACATTATTTCTACATTAATGTGCAATACCTTTTATTTTCCCCACTCAGGTTTTCCCTCACTGGATGTGATCACTGTAGCTGTTTCTTGAGGGCAAAGTCTTTTGCAGGAAGGGAGAGCAATGTCGAAAATTTCTCATTTTTGATTCTGGTGACATCC
Organism: Phainopepla nitens; assembly: GCA_013400175.1. Lineage (NCBI taxonomy): Eukaryota > Metazoa > Chordata > Aves > Passeriformes > Bombycillidae > Phainopepla > Phainopepla nitens. Next base: position 177,359 of record VXBQ01005608.1, read on the forward strand.
GACTTTTCTGTGTGCAGTAAATCTGGAATTCAGCAGTAGAACACAATGAAACACACAAAAATGCCTCATTAATGAGTTTGGGTTTGTTGTAAAACATGTATTTCAGAATGTGGGCTTAGTAAAGCCCCAGATAAATTGTTAAGTCTTGAGGTTTTACATGATAAACCATCAGTAGATTCTCATTTTGTACAAAGTTTTATGTTGGAATGTATGCAGGGGAAAAAATACAGCATGAAATTAGACATTGGTTAATGTTAATCTGTAGCTTGTCATGATAAACAAAATTTTCATATCACCTGTAGTCATGGAAGTTGAAAATTTGTTGTGGATACACAACAAATACACTGAAGAGTGGCTGAAGTAAATGATAATTGCCTTTTATATTGCTTCCTGCCATCTTTCCTTATTGAAGAGCAAAACCGAAAGGTTGTTGTGGTCCTTAATAAGAAGCAGAACATTTTGTCTTAAAATTGAATAGTACAGTTTCACATTTCCCTGTCATTTTAGATGTTTATTACTATACAGTTTTTCATTTCCATCTGAATTACAAAGTGCAATCACTCAGCTGTTCATTGAGGTCTTATTTTGCTGCCATCTTATTGTATATAATCTGTGCCATTTATGTCATCTTCCTAACTAATACCATACATTTGGAAACTCTCAGGAAATTAAGGGACACAATGGCAGAGTAGACACTGTTAAACATTGTCCTCAAACTGAACCACAGCATTTTTATCAAACCTAAGGGATAATTTATCCCTTGTGGGTATAATAAAGAAAGATAGGCAAAGTCAGCTGTTCATCAGTTTATGTTTGTGAGCTGAACAGTTGGACCACACCAACTTGATAAATTCATGCTTTAATAAAATCATAATAGCTGTGGTAAATTATGTGAGAGATACACAAAATAGCAGTTTGAACAATAAGTGGGAACTTACTATAAATATTAATGCAGTTGTGGTTTCTCCCGAACTGTGATAAATGCAAAAGTTAATGTCTATTTTACATTCACAGAAAGCTTAAATCTTAGGCTGAGATCTGGTTCCAACTCAGTAGAGGTATTTTTGCCAGCTTTTCAGTCTTTTGATAGACAATCCATAGAGAAATATTAGTGATGATGTAGTAATTTCCCTTTTTATTCCATAAGAAAAGCTACAAAATTTCCGTATGTATTGAATTTTATGACAAAAAAAGGTGATTTCTATTTCACTTCCTGATGGATAATCTTTGTGATGGGAAATATGATATGTGAATATCATTTCTATCTATTCTAAAGTCTTCAGTCTTGATAGTCACTTAAGCTATCTACTGTTTGGGCTTCCTAAGGTCAGGAATTTAAGAGTCTTTATTTTATAACCACCATTTGTCAAACTGATAATTTCTAAATAGACAAACAGCTGGTAATAGCTTATTCCAGAAACAGATTGCCAAAACCACTGATGCACACACAAAGCATTGCTGAAGCCTCCCTGCTGTTGTAGTTTGCATTTTTGCATGGTGTTTGTCACCCACAGCGTGCCACCAAGAGGCCCTGTGAGACATCGGGGGTGGGTTAAGCAGGACACAGCAGAGACGTGGGAAGGTAAATCCTCTGCTTCAAAGTCACAGAAACAGAGAATAATTATGGATGGAAAAGACCTCTAATATCATCAAATCCAACCATTAACCCAGCATTGCCAAGTCTACCTCTAAAATGTCCCCAAGTGCCATATCCACTCGTCTTTTAAATGCTTTCAGTGATGGTGATTCCACCACTTCCCTGGGCAGCCTGTTCCAGCACCTGGCCACAATTTCAGTGAATAAAATGCCCAGCCCTGCCGCCCTCTTGCTAAAGGTAATCACTGGGGCACCTCTCCTCTCCCTCAGGTCAGAGACGACTTGCACCATCTTTTTGTAGAACATGCTGCCTGGAGTATTCTTCAAAGTAGTTCTCTTCAGACATAATCTGTAAACATGCAATATAAATTTGGAAATAAATAGTTTTGCCTACATGTGCCAGGAAAGAGGCAGTGGTTTTGTCCTGGAACAATGATTTCTGAAATGAGGTAACAGAACAGCCTGACAGAAGGGAGCAGATAGGCTTGGAGATCTACTGTCAACTATAAAGCAGCCACAAATTGTGGTGTAGGTTGCTGTTATGGTGGTTAAGCCTGAGGCATACTTCTCCCATGGTTTAGAGACAAAATAAAACATACTAAAGCATCTCCTTTTTACAGAACGGCAGAACCTCTGAGAAGAAGCTGGAATAATGAGGAATTTTTGTTAGAAATTCTGCTGGGTCATCTCAAGCAAGAGCAGAACAAAAAGCAGGAGCAGCTAAAGAGCAGGAGCTGGTCACAGCCCAAGGTTCAGGAATCACATGCCTGACACACCCACCAAATGCCCAGCAGGTGACAGCTGTGCTTCCATCACGTGGCAAGAACGTGACAGTCATCGTGTGCCCAGCAGACACCAACCATGGGCCCATCAAGTGGCAATCATGTGCCCATCATGTGACAGCTGTGTCCATCATACCCCTGGCACGTGGCAATCACACCCAGCATATCTGTTGTGACTACTGCAATTGTGCTGCTGAATGGGTGCCAACAGCTGCAGCAGCTGATTCCACAAACACAGTCATGAACTGATGGCTGTTGTAAGGTGCGGCAGAAAAATGCCAAGTACAACAGGTATTATAACACAGACATTCCTTTTCTTAAAAAAATAATTTCAGTAGTTTTGGGAGCAAATGGATAAGTAAACAAGGTAGGATGCTTCAGGCATCTGTCCTGACTGAAAAGCAACTCAACGTTTTCTCTAATTACTAAGAAGATAAAATTGAGGATGCCCCCTTGGTTTTACATTCCTGTTTAATTGAGATTCTTTGTTGTGGAAATCATCTTGCATACAGAACTAAACCACACCACTAAGTAGAGCAACTGTGTTACAGCTGATCCCACTGGTGGGCTCTGCAGTGATTTACTAATGCATTTTTATGGTGGGGACAGATCTCAATATTCCTGTCCTAGTGAATTGACACCCAATATCCATTAAGAAACAACTTTGGTAGGAATTTTTTTATAAAAACACAGGGCTTGTTTGTCTAATAACTTTTAGAAGCACATACACAGAAAGCCTAGCTGGAAGACAGGTATCATTTATGAGGGAACAGGAGAAATTACACTTGGATTGATTTGGGAAATTTTCAGATACATTAACTCAATTGGACTCTACAAAATTCCTATGAACCTGAAGCTCTTCATTTACTCATCATGGTTCCTAACTGAACAGAGAGAACTGTTTTCCTCAACTGATTTAAGATGGCACGCACTTACAATAGTGACCCTCATTCATTGATGACATAGTTGTAATCTACCTTAAATAGGATGGTTATCACGTATGTGTCTCCTTTTCATATGCTGTCAAGCCCAGCTCTGGTGCATACACCAAATACTGAATCCTGGCCCAAGAAAAGGTACACAGAAGTCATGACCAGATTTCTATAAAAATAAAAGAGCTGCTTCAAAGCCATTGCATTTATATCAAACAAAAATATAAGAGGTGAGTTTTTGTATGTGTGGAAATCAGAAACCATAAGAGAGTGTTTATTGCTTAACACTGGCTCTGTCCCCCATGGAAACACAAAGGAAAAAAAAACTGGAATGAGAAAAACTGTATTTTATAAAAAAAAAGGTCTTTTCAGAATTTACTTATGTAGGAGACTGGTGCAAAACACTGAATCATATTTTATACATTTTAGGCTGTTATCCCTGCCCTTGGTTCATAACAGTGTTTTGGAACAGGTCCTATAGAGTATAGGTCACTGTCCGATAAAATACATTTATGGTATTTCATAAGCACCTGTGTACCATCTAATGTAATTTGTAGACCATGTTTGCTGCTTTTGCCTTTTAGATAGCACCCAGAAAAAGGTTTCTGTTTAATTTGGAGTGCCATGTTTACTTGGTATACACTGCCTGAGCTAGGTAAAAAGCCATCACAACATGCTAAAAAAGAAACAAAACTACCTTTTCTAGCCTACCTGCTACCTTCCAGACTAAATGTGACTAAACTGATAACTGCCCTCATCCACATTTACCCAAAGTACAGCTCATAAGTCTAGCAGCTATTCTGCACTTTTTTCCCAATGCCTTTTTGCACTTTATCCTGGCCTGAATTTATTCTTTTCCTAAATTGGCCAAGGTAGGCCACCCTGTTTGGCATCCACTCCACCTTCAGGAGGACCAGGTACTGAAATATGAGAGGAGCACTTCTGTTCAGAGCTCAGCATATGGTGGATTAAATCATAAGGACATCCCTCCTGGGTGCATGAACTTCCTCAGGAACAGTGGCTGCCAGCACAAGTCAACGTGTCGCAGCTCATTTACCAAGGGCTGGGGCATGGCTCCTGTATACACGTCGGCAGAATAATGGGATAACATCACCTCAGGAGCTGGAAGGCTTGTGAAAGATGATGAGAGAAGAAAGAAAAGGCCCAACACCTGTGAGAACAGCAGTTATCGAATATGTGAAAACTGGCAGGAAACTACTTGAAAGCAGAAGTTCTAGAATTGCTATCAAAGAAGACTTTTACTAAGTAAAATACACAAATGTTGAGTGTCTTAGTATTGGGGGAGAGAAGCTATGTTTTACGTACTATATCTGCAGTTATGTTTCAAAATTTAGGTTTCTATCTCTATTTGTGTGTTCTTGTAACATAAATTACATGTTACATATAAATGCATACATATATTAATTAAATATGTTTCTTGGGTAGTTTTTGACCATTAAGTTGCTTGATAGCTTGGGAAATACAAACAAAATTAGTCAAGTCACTCAAGTACTTTTAATTTTATTTTCTCTTCCAGGAGCCTGTTCTGATAGTCTCTATGGTCAGCTTTGAAAGAAGGTCTTTTCAGCGGGCAAAATGTAGAGTTGCTTGTTATTGTAATTATTTTCACTTGCTCTTTATATCTTTGCTTTTGTCTCTATTCCTTTTTTTTTTTTTCCTCAGTCAAAAGTCTTAGAGGACTGAATTGCTTTTAACAGTGCATTACTTTATATTGTGCGTCCATGTGTTATAGAGATGTTTTATTAATGTCTGAATTATTTTCCTTCCCAAAATGTCAAAACCAGTGTAGACACTTCAAGCTTAGAGTGTTCACTGTAGTACAAATTGAATTTTCTTTCAGCTATAATTATTACAAGCTGGGTGTCTTTTTTCCTCCTAATTTATCTAGGAGAAAAGGCATAGGCTAGGAGAAAAGACATAACATGCAACATAGTTTAAGTATATTTGATTATGATTTGTTTATCTTTCAGGTCCACAGTACTCAGGATCTGTCACTAAACAGAGGCTTCCTGCATACTTGGTATTCTTATTTTTCCATCCTTTAAAAAATATTTAACAATTTGGAGACATGATGTGAGGCTAAGGATGATTTGACATTAAGAGGAACAATTGCTTCTACACCTTGAAAAGCCTGTCCTGTATCTTTAAATAGGTTGTGAAGTAGGGGGAAAAAAACTTAGAAAAGATTATACTCTATATGCTGCTGATCAGTATGTGTATTCAATGTGCTAAGACGAGATTCTACTCATATAAAACTAATTTTGTGGAAGCAGGCTCAGGCCCTCCTGGTTCACACTGATTTTTTGCTGGTAAACTTTTTTTTTTCTTTCTGTTGTATATTGGAGAGCATATGTGTGGAGACAAATGAAGAAGTTGTTCTCTTGATATTTTCTTCCAACTTGTATGTGAATCATTCAGCCAATCTATAAAGTAAAACTAAAGGTGTGAAAATGAGAGGTTTTGTTCTAGAGCTGAAAGAAGGTAAAGAGAATTTAAGCCATATTCTGTTCTGAAAAGTTTCTTAATGTTTTTTCTAGGGCTACCATAACTAAATACTGTTGCAGCATAAAGCACTGTAGACAGGCTGCTGGTCTGAGAAAATTAAAGAGACTATGCCATTATTTAGATAAATATGTAGGATACATTATCCAGGTCAATACTCTGACTGCAGGATAGTGGGATTACTGGCAATGGCAATACCCCTGGCATGAGCTGCTGCTATATATAATATGGCTTTTCTCTTTCCAAGCATGCAAATCTGCTCCTAGATTGTAGTAATTAAAACCGTTTAACTCTTGGAGGCTTTCTCTGTGAAGTTCTAAAGAAAGGTGAAATACTATTATTGGAGCAACGCCAGAATAATTTTCTTCTCTAGGATACTAACCATAGGACTTCCCCAGCTGGACATACATTTATGTATTAAATATAAGTAATATTTTAGGGCAATTCAGAAGGCCATACTCTAATGAAAAATGTTGTAGGGTGGACATCAGTTAATGAGAAAGTGTAGAAAACTAGCTGAAATTCCAATTATACAATCCTGCTTTCAGTTTGCTTAATACTCTGTTAGTTTTAAATATTTATGTTTTTTCTGGCTACAAATCTATTTCAAGCTGAATAGTTTTTAGAATATCTGTGAAAATAATTTTACTGTTTTCACTGTTTCAGGAAGGTTAAAGAAAAAATATTTTCTTGCTGACATGAAAAAAATCTGAAGCTTTTAGGTCCCTAAATCTCTTGACAACCTCTCATCCTGTGAAAAATGGATTTGAAAAATGTCAGGGAGTGGAACGGTCAAGTTAATGAAATGCCTTCGATGAGCATTGAAGTTTGTCCCAACTCAGTTGCGTTTTAAGACTATTAACTATTATTTTGTAAGTATTCCCTGTAGACTCTGAAAGACTTAAGCAAGTTTGCTCTCTAATTAGGTACTGCATCTTCAGTCTGCCTGTCTCAGCCAGGACCCTTGGGGCGCTCCGGTCCTTGCCAAGACCATGCCTTGGTGTTGCTATCAAATGAACTCTCATAGCAGAGATGTTTGGGTGTCACCTCCTGGTGTTGGCACACGCCCAGGGTGATGTGTGGGTGTCACCTCCTGGTGTTGGCACACGCCCAGAGTGAGAGCCAACCGCTGGTATCTTACCCTGTGCGGAGGAACATCAGGTTGTTGTTACACAGCCCTGTCGGGCCTTCATTACTCACAGAGTCAGAATTTGTTTGCCCCATACTCCCTGAAAGAAAAACATCTATAATTAGGATATTGCACAAAGGAAAGCTACAAAATGAAGTGTTAATGCCAACAAATCAAATGTATAAAATGAGAAAATGTGCTTAAAAATTAAATCAAGACTGAGTTAGCCTGGATAATCTTAAATTGTCCCTCATACCTGAATGCTATGATACTACCTAAATTATTTATTTTCAAACAGTCATTTCATAAAATTTCTGGCTTTTTCAGCATGTATATGAAATAATGCCTGGAGATACATTGTAGTGATACAAGAAACGGTACAAAAATCTGCCATTTCTCTCTCTTGTTTACTGCAAATATTGGACAGTACTTAGTGAATATCTACCTGTGGGAGGAGAATCAAATTAAGATTAAAATTAAGATACATTGTATATTATCTTCTGTTTTAAACTGGAAAATAGAAAGCACTATTAGTTGCAAAAAAAAAAAAATCTACTTATTAGAAAATGGACAAGTTATAATTCTTGAGTAGACCTTGGAATTGACTCAGCTGAAGGATCCTTGAAGTTTTAATTTTATTTTTCTTAAGTCAGCTTTCTCATTAATTATTAAAGAAAATTAAAGTTATGGCTACTGGGAAACAGATTATGGTTATGTGAACTAACATTAAATCCAGATTGTTTACAGATCAGCACTTAGGTTATTGTCTGCTGTCAAGTATGTTGCAAGTTTGATTTCCTTTGCACAAAAAGTAACAAATGGGAAAAGAAATAAGTGCTAGAAATGAGGTGCAATTTTTAGACTGGAACATTAAAAAGGCTATTGGGGAGGTTGCTTGTGAATATGGGAATTCTAGTTCAGAGATCATTTGCAAAGTCAATGTTGCATGCCTAGAAGTTATGAAAATTGGGCCCATTTTGCTGTAAATTTCTAAGGTTGCACAAATTAAAATCTGAACCATACCATGGTGACTGTAAGGGTAATATCCCCCATGGAAAGCAACATGTACACTTCGGGGCCCCTGAACCACACAACCTGCATTTAAAGTGGAATAAACCAATATTGAAGGGAAAAATCAGTGCATAGCCTGTGCACATGAAAACATGCATTTGCTAATGATCCTTACAAAAAGTGAGAGAAGAACAATAAAAGAAATAAACTACAACATGTTACAAGGTATAAGAAAGGTTAGTGGATGCAGTGATCATTGTACTTTTACTCAGTGAAGCATGACGTGCTCTTAATGTGCAATGAATAATTTTATGGGAACAATTTGTTAAAACTTAAGGGGATGTTTTAGACCACCCCAATTTGCTGAATCAAGTGCATATGTAAGGCTGAAAATATTTGGGATTGCTGACCCAAACTGGCCAAAAGGATATTCTGTACAACAGAACGCTTAGAATGCAAACTGGGTGGAGTTGACTGTGAGTGGCTGATTGCTGCTCAGGGACAGGCTGGGCATTTGCCAGTGAGTGGTGAGCAATTTTATTGAGCAATGTTTGTTTTTTCTTGCGTTTTATTCCTCTCTTTTTTTGTTATCTCCCTTTTCTTCTCCATTATTATTTCTATTTCATTATTATTATTTTTATTGTTATTAGTTAATTATTAATAACATTTATTTCAGATATTAAAATTTTCTCAGCTCAACACATGGACTTTACCTTTTTCTGGTTCTTCTTTCCATCCAGTCAGGGGTGGGAGACAGGGAGGATGAACAAGTGGTTCCATGGCACTTATTTGCCAGCTGGGGTATACTATTATAAATACATAGTAGAATGACACTTTGTTGTCTTGCATGTCAGATAATTTGGTGCTGCAAAGATTTGAATTTTTTGAAAAACGTGTATTTTTCTGATGGCTCTATTTTCCCAAAAAACATTGTAATAAGGAACTTGAAACATATTAAATACGTTACTTAAAAATCTGCTCCTATGAACTGGAAAGCAAAAGCTTGAATAAAATAGAAAGCAGAGGAGAGACAATGCATTCTCAGATGTTTTGCATCTTGCTGAGGGCATTATTATTTCAATATATCCAAAAGAAAATATAAAATTGAGATCTGATACTTTTAAAATTCAAAACAATTCCATAGATCGTATGGACCTACTAAGCATTTCAGGTCTCATTTCTCCAGCACCCTTGGTTTCAGCTGAATCCAAAATCTTATGAATAGATTGTTTTGCTGACAATTTAGCAGAAAGTTATGAAGAATTCCTAGGGCAGCAGATGAATATTTTCGAGTAGCTTCTAAAAACGTGTGATGATAATAAATGGTCTGATTAAATATCCCTAGACTTTTTATAATCTTTGGTCCAACAGTTTCAGTTGTTCTAGCTTCTATTTTAAATGTTTATTTTCCAGGATAAAATGTCTGGTGTACAAGGAATTTGGTAATAAGGAGTAAATAAACCAAAAATATTACTTTAAAGAAAACCTTCTGATCCAGAAAATGAAAAAGCTCCTTATTAAAAGTTAAGACTATGGGCTGTGCACAATAACTAGCTTACACAAACTGAGAGATTAAAGTAAATTTATTCTGAGCTTGGCACCCCAGAAAGGAGAACAGTTCTGGCCTGACAGCAGTGGAGGTGAGGGTAGCTAATCTGAATTGTTAGTCTTGAAATTAAGTGCAAATTGGCATAAATCCATCCTGGCTCCTCTGTGTAAATTTGTTGAGCATATTACTCTTGTATGGATTAAAGCAATTTGCAAAAATGCATAAAAGACTTGAAGAACACCTCAGTTAGTGGTACTTTTTGCTCTACTGTAGGCACTCAAAACTCCTTGTGTGTGTATGTAAATCTGTTTGTGCATGTATAAAAGGAAAATAGGAGAAATAAGCTCTTTAAAATGGATAGTAGAGTGTCAGAAAGCCGTTTACTAAATAAGCCTCTGAAAGCTTCCAAAATGTTAAATATAGATCTATTCTTCCAGAAGCAGATGACTGATTCTTCAAGGCAGTAGTCCATTTCCACACACAATTTGAAATCATGCTCTTCCTTCAATAACTGGGTGCCTTGGAAGAGATATTCCCATATATGAGAAGGTACTAATTTTATTTCATTTAGTAGAGCACCTTCAGGGTGTGAACAATCATCCATGATGGAGCTGCAGTTCCCTTGTTATGCACTGTTCCATGTCTGGGAAGGAGCCATCTGGTAACACCTATCCTGAATTTCTGCCATCTAAAAGGTGGCATCTGAAATGCAAAATTAGCCTTTGGTTTAAGTAGATGGTGTAAGTGGATGGGTGTGATGATATAATAATTATATATAACTATAATAATTATATATATTATATATTATGTAGAGGCTATAGCATTCAAAGCATTGCATAATTAATATTTGATGGTTTGGAAGCATTTAAATTTAAAGAAAATGTATTTTTCTTCTGTTTTGAGAAAACAACAGAAAACTGGACAAAAAGCTTTGTTTGTAACTTTTGATGAACAACCTTTTTGAAATATTTTCAAAACTTGGAGGAACCACAGGAAGAAATATCAGACAACCCAAAAGCTGAAAATTCGTTAGCAGTTATTTTAGAAGTGTATGTATAAGTTTCCAAAAAATCTTCTTAGAGAGATAGATATTTTAGAGGAATTAGTTTTGACTCAGGAACATGATACTGCAAAAGATTGCGGTCCAGACTACGTGGGAATTCCAGATAAGTGAGCACAGGACATGTATGGGCATTTTCAGTTGGGAAGGGAGATTTAGCAGAGATAATTCTGCAAAATAAAAAAGGCACTGTCAGTGCCTGCTCTTCAGAAATATCAGTAACTCCTCAGGTGCCCATGGCTTCTTAAAATGAAGAAGGATGCAAAGATAAAGAAGAGGTTATTGTGAGAAAACAGGAGACTAATGTGACACAAGATGGTTTATGACCACTACTCAATACGGTCTGTATGCATACAGACCTAGAAACATCAGTGATATTGACCTGAAATTAATTTATTAAATGAACTTCAAGTTATGAGGATGCAAAGTTGATGTATTTTAAATGCATATATTTAGACAAGAAAAAATTGATTCTATTACTTACATTTTAGTGATAAAAGTTGTAGCAAACCATAAATAGAAAAGAGAAGAAAGGAGTAGAAATTAACCCTACAGTAGTATTCAGATTATTAAAATAATCATTAAGGAATTGAAGAATAAATTTTAGCCATCTAAGCAACCTTATATCAAATGAGTGATTTGTAAAGTTCAGTCACATGTTGGTTTTTAAACATAAATAAGAAAAACCCTTTCTTTCCTGAAAAGCAATAAGCAAGAAAGGAGCTACAGAATTTATAAAGCTTCCTTCAACTACAAAACAGAAAGCACCAGAAAAAAAAATCTGTCCCTTAAATTTACTTTTAACTGCTTTTGTTACAGTAGTAAGTGTAAACTTCTGAGGATGTTTCCAGCAAGGAGAAATTATTTTCAGAAGTACAGAGAGTAGATTAATTCAGGCCAGGTTGCTTGAGGTGAGATGGATTACTCACCAGTTTAAATGGCTTGACAGAATTATCCAGGCTGGAAATTTTAGAATTACTCTTCATTATTTTTATATTACAACCTGATTCTGGCACAAAAATACCATATTTTGTTTGCAAACAATGGTGCCTAAACAAAATACTGTTCTACTGCAAAGAATCTCCTGGAATCCTCACAGCTTAGCATCCAAGAGGTACAGTTCAGTTATGTCTCTAAAGTTACTAAAATGTGGTTTCTTCACAGTGCTAGTCTTTATGGTGATTACACACAAGTTCATGGAGAGAGCCTTGAGACTGTAAAGCCCTTTCTGTTCATAAATAGAACATAATTCTGTAATGGCCAATGATCCCCTGCTTCACAGTCTTTGCTTGTGTTCTGGATCAGGACTCTGGCATTTTGCTTTAGCTTTTGGGTGGAAATTCAGGTTGGTTTCACTTGGCTTGACACTTTACAAATATTTATATTTAGGGCTATGTTTAATTCTTATTCAAGAGAAAGAGAAAGAGAAAAGAGAAAGTTTAAGAAAATGTCTTTTTATTGAACATTACACGGATGTTATCTGTTCAAAATTTTTTTAGTTATACCACACTTAACTCACTCTCCTTCAAAACTAATCATGAACATGTCTGGATAGATTTGACTGGATCCAGACTAGTGAGGTAGACAAGATGCTTTCCAGAATGTTGCTAACCCATGCATATCTTTAGCATCGCAAAGTTTCTTAAAAAATTACTACAAATTTGAATACTAAATAGGCAAGCTCTACATGCAATTTCTGTCCTCCCAACAACAATTTTGAGGTGTCACAGGTGCAATTATCATGTAAAGGTTAGAACATCAATGAGGGATGAAGTAGCTAATGGATTGTCCTTCAGCCTGAGAGACTTAGGAGTAGAAAGAATACAAGTATACATAATGTTATTAAATTTGTCTCTAATATTTAATGACTTGTTCAAGCAGAAGAGGAGGATTTCTTTTCTTTTCATATGTATAAACCCAAGCAAATAATAAGTATTCAAACTGGTTTTAGTTTATTCATAGTAAAGCATATTACTTGCCACTCCATAATTAGGAAAATGTGCTACAAATACAATGTTTCTACTAAACTACTCATATCATGAAAATTGTCTTCCAACATATTTTTTTTCCTTAAAGAAAAGTCACTCTGGATTATAAAATTTATTGCCTTGATAATTTTTTAAAAATAATAGCTATCCCATTAATTAAAAACAAGATAGAGGATCATGATAGATCCAGATCTAGTTGGGAGTTAAGTAAACCTTCACAGTGGACTTGCTAGGGTGGGAACCTAAACCACTTGATTCAACGGCAAGTAAAATTTCAGATCATCTTTTGCTTTCTTTCTCACATTTGTCATCTGTTCAATACCTAATATGTAGCATATAAATATTGTCATGGTTGAGGTATAAGATACTACATAAGCTCAACCACATTTAGACTTTCCCTATAATTGATTATAAAAGCTTCTTCATAAAGTTTTTTTTTTTTTTTTGTTATGAATGTTTTATCAGTTTCACAGACAATTGTAGACTTTACTTTGGAAAGTTTGCTTTCCATAGCTTTTCTCTAGAACCATCTATTAAATCATCCTACTAATATTCCCCTCTTTTTTATGCTGAAACAATATGAACAAATCTTACCTGACCTACTGAAACTGAAGAATTTTTGTTCTTCATGCATTCACTTTTTTTCTGCTGGATTCAACATTTTTCAATGCAAAAAATTGCTCAGGATTTTGATTTACAATATATTAATAGTAATAGTAGTAAAATCTAGTGGACTTGCATATCAAGACTTCTATAAACAGGCAATCAGCAACGTTAACTTAGATACTGTAAGGCAGTTCAATTAATTTCTGATCTTTCTTGTTATAATCTCTGGCCAAGACAATTTTCTTTCTGGCAGAGGAAAATGTCTATATGTATTCCAGGGCTGATTAACCTGTATGATACGTTGTATAAATAAGAAAATTTCTCGCTATCCAGCTGGTTATTAATGAAGAACAAATCCTCTTCTGCTGTCAACAACACTATGTTCGGATCAAAGTCAAGCTGGTGACTGACCATCTGTCTCTGTGCACATGTATTTCCCATAGTTCATGCTTTACTGATCCATCAGATTTCACCTTGAATCAGAATATTTAACCACATCAAGACAGTTTGGCTTAGTCAAAATGCTAAGACTTTTACTGTTGTCCTCAATTCAGCCAGGAGCTCTCTTGGTCCTGGTCTTACATACTAGTTTCTGTTACCTCGAATCACTCAGTTAATTTTTATTTTGGTTATATAAAAGATTATATTTATTCAGCTTTTTAAGAAGCTGTCATAACTTTGTCATGTAAAAATTAAATTTTGTATTATGCAGTGAGGGTTGTTTTCAAGCTGCTGACTAATAGTTTTTTATATACTATTAGAGCAATTTCACTGTGGTTTCACTTCATTACAGAGAAGATTTTATTCAGCTAGAGCTTTTCAGTCATTGCTTTGAAGTATGGAACAAAAAATGGACCTTTCTTTTAGAGATAAGTAGGTGCTTTATTTGCTTAAAACTTTGGTCCAATAGCATTGAATGGATGATAGAAGAGGTAGAGGCATTGTCAGGCTCTCGTTGCTGCTCACACAATGCAACATTAAAGCTAGGATTTGCTTACAGCCACAATCTCACCTGTTTTACATGAGATGATCTCTGAAAAGTTCAAAGAGCTTAAGTCAGGAAATCAGTATTATCAGTATTTATTTTTCTATCAGTATTATCCCAACTAGTCAAAGAAAGATTTCTTCTTATTTTCATGAAAGCAAAAGTGAAGAGAATTATGGGTAAGAACAGTAGAGAGTTTTGTGTTTCATATGTTGAATGACAGACAGCTATAAATAAATAGACTCAGAATTAATGAGACTGATTTTTGCACACTATCTTAACTGGAGCTGGGACTACTATGCTTGGACATGAGTTTTCTCAATCAATATGCCACTACTTATAAAATATCAATAAGTTGATGTTTACCTGTAGCCTAAAATACTCCACCTAAACTAAGCAGAATTATAATGTAGTAAATATCAACTATATTTCCCCTTTCTTTCCCAAAGATAACCTAAAGCTGAGTTAAAACATATAATACAGAAAGTGCAGAAAAGAGGAAAGATGCAATCTCTTCTCCATGCCCACAGTAGTCAAGACTGCTTTTAATGAACTTAAATTCTGTGAGAAGTATTCAGATTAAATATTTAAAAGCATTTTCATATGATACTGAAACTGTAGAATAGACTGCTTGAGTCCACTACTAAGGGTGATCTTTGAGGAAAGACTAGACAGATTTTCAGCCTCACAGAATCAGCTGGGTAAGACTGAATCTAAATAATCCTTCCTATGAAAATATCAACATTTAGAAATCCACCCAGAAACAACTATAATATCCAGATGTTGAGGGGAGGAAGTGTCTCAATAATGGAGGTTTTTCTTCAATTTTAGATAAAAGGAACAAAACTGATTTCTAACCCTCTTCTAGAGTCAGACTTCCTTTAAAAATATAGCGCTGTGTATATAAAAATCAACATCTCATTCAGCAATTGAAGTTTAAAGGAGAATCAGAAGGCTAAAAAAATAAAGAAAAGGCTTTGTTCCAGGTCTTGATCCACTTGCCGTAAAGAAAAGTTAAAAAAACTCATTGTACTCTTAAAGTTGACTGAGCTCTTGGTGAGATGAAAAATGAGCAGGCAGCCCCAGGCAGTGGGAAATATGATTCCATTTGGAAGAGCTGTTCTCCGTGAGAAAAAAAGGGGGCAGCTGTTGACCATGGTTTTTTTTTGATCTGTAACTAGCTGAGAATTTTCATCTCAGGGCTGTTGGAATGCTAGCTTTAAGCAGCCCTGAGTTCTTTCAGAAGTTATAAGGAAAAAAATGTCAATGGATATGAAAATAGGTTTGTTTTTTTTTTTTTTACTGAAGGAAAAAAAAAAGATTCAGCATAGACTTTTTCATGTTTATTTTATCTCAAAGATCTATCAAAGGTTAGTCAAATTACTTTTACGATAACTCCGGCAAATAACCAACATTTACTTTCACATTTAATCACAAATATTTTGAGCTAGGGCAACTTTTCTTATATCAGAGGAGAGGTTTCAGAGAGACATTACAGGAAAAGGTTGGCTTTAATGAAGACACTTCACTGCACAGTCCAGAATGAGGCACCCTGGCTGTCAACAGAACGATGTGACAGCAATCAGATCAAACGCGTAATCCGGCTAATGAGGCGTATCGCAGGAACTTGCTGAGAAACTAAGTGTGTGAGTGATATGGGTACTTTGTCATGGATTAATAGAATATTAATCAAGGCAAGGTTCATTTTCATATCCTGGTGACAGAAGGATTAGGCAGCATGGGAGCGTTAAAGCTTTAAGTATCTTTGAGAATGCAGGGTCTACCTTCCTTACCTTTGTTTCAAGTAGAATGGATAAATCTAAATATCCTGCAGTCAAATGCTTATAATTTTGCATGGTTTCCTCAGCTATCTTGTGGAAATTTGATTAAAGAGCATCATAAATCCTGTCAAAGTTTTCAAAGGACCACCTGCACTATGTAATTCTAAGTCAGTTTTCTTCTGTCTTCACATTTTAACCTCTTAAATGACAGGCCATTGAATACTTTTCTATGTTTTTGAAACAGTAATGTAGATTTGCTAAATCTTGATTAACAATTAATGAGCTCACAGTCAGTTTTTTCTGTGGTAGTTGAAGCATCTCAAGGAAATCATGGTAACTGGTTTTAAAATTTGCAGAAATATCTTTGATTAAAAGGTATTTTTTAACAAAATAAATTATAGTTTAAATATATTAAGGTTATTGTTGCTCATAGGAGCTTTCTAGATAATTTTTAAAAGTCATATGAAATTTTTTGCCACTGTAATAATTTTGTTTTCCAGCCATTCATTCCATTCAGTGGTGCATTAGAAATCTATAATGAAACAATATATGCAATCTCCTAGGCTGGTTTGTTTTTTTTTGCAGATAGACATAGTGAAGTTGAAATTCCAGGAACAATGGACTTCCTACAGTGACCAGAAATGTATTCACTAAAAATACTAGAATTTTGAATGCAATTAAAATACATTCAAGTCAAGCTATTAGTATTTCTAAGGCTATTTTTGTTTACTGAGATGGGGGACTGGATTCTTTTAACATACTGAAGCTTGCCACACAAGCACTTGGCACTGATCCTAAAGTGAGGACAGACAAGCAGCATAAAATTTGCAAGCAGCATCAAGAAAATGGTAAAGATCGTGTAATTCATTACTTCCAGAAATGGATATGGGCTATTGGAGGTGCCCAGCAAAAGAAAGTGTATTTCCTTATCCATAGAAAATCTACTGACTGCATGATAAATTCCTATTGCATTTGAAATACGTGTATGAGGAAAAGGATACCCCTATATCACTATTTTTTTTTTTTTGCTTTTCTATTTTCTTCAAGTTGGCAAGAACATATAGGCCAAGAAAAAAATTCCATCAGATACCTCTCTTGGATTTTTTGTTTGCTTATTTTCTCTATTTTTAAAGCTATATATTTTTAAATGGAATTCACAGCAAATCCAACACAAACTTTCAGGTCAGTGGTATGCTTTGTAACTTCAACCACATATTCATATTCATTCTTTTTATCCACGTCTCTATTTCGCCATGCTTCTGCAGATCTTTTTCCATTCACTGTCCCTCTTGATTCAGCTCCCTAAATCAAGGTTCAGCTTCAGTTTCTGCCGTAAATATCTAGTGGGAGATTTCCTTGCATTGAATATTGGAGCGACAAATTAAGTACATGTCTAGTGTATACAGGTAAAAATGTCAGATTCATACTTACCTAAAGTTCAACATCCAAGATGATTAGACGAAGATTCTGGGAAACTTGTACAGATCTCTGAAAACACAGACTTAGCATCATGAATTGTCCTCTAGCTGTCTTTCCCTACATTTTGAACCATTTTGCTATGTACTTGTTTCTTCCTGACTACATTTTGTGGCTAGAAAATGAAGAAATTTCTTTTGAACTACTTTGGTAATGAATTAACTGGCAAATGAAATGTTTGCAGGATGCCAATAATGGCAAAATACACAATCAGATGGGCTTGCTTGTAACTATGCTTAAGACATAGTATAAGGAAATTTAATGTCATCATATTGTGGACTATATAAGATGGTGAAAATTGAACTAGTTTATAAAATAATATGGACATTCCTTAGGGATAGAAAAACATTCCCACATATACTATTTCAACTACTAAAGAGCTTTTTTCCAGTTCAAAGTAGTTTCTTTTAAACTAATATGAAATCAAATAAAACTGAAACTAAAGGCAAAAAAACCCCGTTTTTAAAGAAAAATATTTCTTAATGTTGCATAATCATCAAATTTCTTTTAATTTTTCTACTTCATATGAAGCTTTTTTTTCAGAATTCTCCTTTTCATATACTAGAATTGCTATCCTAAATAATTGCTCACAGTCATTTTCAAAGACACTCAGAGCATTTTTATGGGATTTCTGAGAAGTGTTGTTTGAGCTGCACAACCAATGTTTGACACTGATCAGGCTTCCAAGCAGCTGGCTAGATCCAGCTAACCTGAACTCACTTAACACTATTGGTGGGCTTTGTGTTGCCAGCTGGTTAGATAGCAACAATATTTTCCAGGTTAATTCAATTTAATCTCATCAGTATTGTTACCTGCTGTTAAAAATACCTTTTGCCACCATCGTTTGTTATACTAATTGTAACTATTTTAGGGCTGCTCCGTATTGCTTACCTGTATTCCCAGTGATGGATCCTTTTTAATTTTATTTCTTTGGATGGAAGAGATCTAGATGAAGATTATTTTTATATCTTGTTAAGAAATAGTTATGCTGTCTTGTGAATCAACCAAGTAGACCTTTATAGCAGCTTCATAATAAAACTGAGAGATAAAGAAGCAGTTTGGAAGTAAAAGCTGATGCATGGTCATCCATAAACGTATGAAATAAATTCCTAGAATACTGCCAGTTGTAATATGAATATATTTGAAGGATAAGCTGACATAAAGATACTAATAAAGCACCTGTCCCAAAGGGTAGATGTAAGAATTGTCACTGAAATGTAAAGAAATTGAAAAAGCAAATAAATTTAGAAGCAAATGGTCTAGAACTCTCTGTGTGTTTTGGTAATTTTATTTATTATTCTACTGCATTTTATTTTGCAACTTATTTTTTATCTTTCACTATTCCTGTTGTGAACCAGTAAATAACTGATATATCCAAGCATCTCTGACATTTTACCCACCTTATTTGCACTTTGTTTCCAGTCTGGGACTTCTCTCTTTTATTTTTTGGTAAAGAATGATGCCTCTTCTGCCATGTTTTTTGTAACTATTTTCTGGTGTCAGTGTTGCTCAGATGCCTCTCCAGGATCCATGTTCAGTCTAATCCAGTGACTGACAGACTCTCATGCAGATGCTGCAGCTGCATATACTTATGTCACCCTAAATTCTGGGAGCTATAGAAAAAATAGGATAGCTCTGCCAGTCACACCGAGGGCTTGTTTGGTTTTGATCAAGTGCAGAATAAGTAAGGAAACAGCACTGAATAATGTGAGAAAAATAAATATCAATGAGATTATATGGTGGATGGCCCTAAGAAGCACAAGGGTGGGGGGGGAGCATTACAGAATTAATTTGAGTTAAAGATGAATTTTCTAAATAATCATGCTGAACTCATCATCCCTGATTCTAAAGTCAGTTTTAGGTGTAACAAGCAAATACAGTGCCAATTAAAATGGATAGATATAGAACTGCTGATGGAGAAGGAGGTAGGATCCAAAACATGTCATTATTTATTTGGATCACAGAGGGTTAGTATGGATTCCTATGTAAACTTACCAGAAACTTTTCTTGGAGGTCTGCAGAAGAAACACGACAGTCTTCTGGCTCCCTACTATTCACATTTGTGAGCACAGAGAAACCAAACTAATCATACAAATTACCCTGACTTGTGCTTTGTTGTTTTTTTTTTCTGTGACTACATATATGGCAGAATCAACATCAACTCTCAGAAAATGTCTAGGGAAATGTTGCTTAAGTGCCAAGAGGAAAGTATTGTCTATGTTCTTGGTGATGACTGTTGCCATTGCAAAACGTCCACACTGGCTGCTCCTCATCACCTGCGACAGCTTCTGCCAGTTAAAAAGTACAGTGTATCCTTGAAAGGACAAAAATCCACTAGAAAAGAAGTGAGTGGCGTATTTTATCAAAAAGATCTGATTGTGTTTTTTGAAGGTATTTACATTAAGGTATCTTCCCAGCCAATAGAAGCCCTACAGATTATTTTGGGATATTTTAAGTGTCTATCTTTGGATTCAGGGATGAAAAAAAATAATCGGTATATTACTTCAGGAAGGCACACACAGTTTAAGTCTTCAAAAAGAGGAATTGAGATAGGCTATCTTTACAGGCAGTCATATTCCCTATTGTTTAAAAAAATCCCATATACATTTCTGAAGAAAGGTGACTCTGTAGCTCTGCCTGGTTAACATTCTGAGGCACAGATCTGGCTGACTTGGTGGCAACAGTGAATATGGCGCCAGGCACGCTTTGCCTTGATATTGGTAATGAAGGATGCTTTTAAGAATGTAAGTGTTGATAACAACAGAAAAAAAATGTTTCTTCTTGTTGTTGTCACCTACCAATATATTTATGTTCTGTCTGTTCAGCATTAACCACAGGACGATGGTTGCCCTGAGCCATGTACTTGGTCTCAACTCTACTGTACCTCTAATAGATTATTTAAATTTTGGGTTTTGCTACCAATTACTGAGCAAAAACAAATGAGACTTTGTTCTTCACAACCTAGAAGAGACAGGTTGTGAACAGTGTTTCTCCACCTTTCTGCCAGTCTGTTTTCACTGCTTCAGTGGTGGTTGTTGTGTTTGAAGGGTTGCTTCCCTAATGGAGGAAAAGAGAATGTACTCAGACTGCCCAAGCAGGGAGGGAAACATGGTAGTCACACTGCCCAGTTTGATGCTAATGGCATCAGCTTTTAGGGCCAGAGAAGAGCCTAGGATGGTTGGAAATTACAGAAGGAAGAGAACAAAACTCAAGTAATTTATCAGTAGAGATGTCTGCTTATTTGGCTATAGAAAGTATAACCTTGAGCACCTTGAAAGGTTATGATGGACTACAGACACATCGGAAATCCGGTCTGACTGATTATCTGCTGTAAGAGCCAGGCCTATGCTATCTAGTGCTCTCATTTATTCTCATTTCATTCTCAGCATTTATTTTTCAGTGGAAAAGACCGGATATTATTTTCATGGTAACATCATATTGTGCAAACTTTATATTGCACATTACCTCACAGTAGTATTATGTTACATTATTATATGTCACAGTAACATCCAGAACAGCAATAATTAAACGTCCAGAATTCAAACAATTTGCTGAAGTAACCTCACATTTTTTCAGTTGACTCTGACTGATACTCAACTTGCACTTCCAAGAAGTGAAGTATTTTGTATTTCAAAATTTTAAAATTGCCATACAATACTTGCTGTGGGGAATGGTGTGGAGGAGTACAGAACCTCATACAGCAGAAAGAGAACTTGTAAAACCTGTCATTGACCCTGGGGTTTAAAATTTTATCACTTAAATAAGCTGAATGACTTCAAACACAGCACTGGCATATAAGAAACTCAGAGGACGATGAAAGAGACTCTTGGGCAATGTATTGTGGATAAATATATTTGTCATAGTAAGGCTGAGGTGTTTGTGTATTATAGTTGCAATTGTCCTTCTTCTTAAGGAAATGACTTTGAAGGAGGCATTTAATTATATTTTAGAGTCATCCATTGTGGCAGTGGAAAGAGCAGTTATAGTCTTTAAGCATCGTATTTCGTGAAAATGCAGATGACTATTGTATTGTTGCAAATCAGTTTGTCTCTATTTATTGCTCACAGGAAGAAAAAAGAAACAAGACAAAAAATATTATGTCCTTATATACAGCTCAGGATTTTCATTTCTAAACGATTGTTTGAATGATTTTTGTATCCCTTGTAAGGAGAGTATTGAAGTGTAATTTTATATATTTGTTTTGTCTTTTCTCTCATAGTTTTCACAAATTTTAGAAGAAGTTACAACTCAATGAGGGGTAGCACTTGCTGCACTTTTTGCTGTAGTTTGTGTTCACAGATATTATGTTAAGTGCAATGACATTTGGGTTTGTGAACACAGGCTGAACTCTGGGCTGTTCTGAAGAACTAGTTCTCTTTCTGATCCATGTCTTGCACAATAATTTTCAGTCTGGTGAAATACCATGCAGGAGGAAAAGACTGCTGCCTTAATCTGTATAATTCTCTTCACAAATTATCTGATCCAGTTTCTGTTGAAATGAATAGAAATATTTCAAAGGTAATTAGATCAAGGGTGTATTTTCTGGAATTTCCCTGCAGCTTTGCTGATGCCATCAGATCTGATAGCACATCATCTTCTTCTATAATAGATAACAGAGAAATGTAGTTCTTCCATTCTCATTGGAACTTATTGGAGTCTTATCTGCATTGCTGAACAGGGATCTCTGTGAAGTTTGAATGAACTGTAGGGAAAATTATTTGCATGAGTTGGATTTCTTAGTATTTTTCAGTGAGGAAAAATTAGATTGATTTTGACCTGTTACCAAAATACACTCTGATGTTCTGTTCATCTGTCATCTATTTTATTATTGCTTTAAAATAATGGTAGATTAATTTTGTCCACTATAATGTGCACCGTCATTTTAATAATGTTTCCTGTTAATTTGAATAACTCCATGCAAAATATATGCAGGCTGAGATTTTGAAGGCTGATCTTTGGTTTAACTTGAGAATTCCACAATTCTCTCTTGAACATAAAAATTCAATGTTTTTTTTTCTTTGACTTTTCTCCACCTCCTCACCCCATATCCCCAATCTCTAATGGTCTGCCAGGTCCCTTGTATAAGGAGGTAACTTCTTCCACTGAGATTCATAGAACCAACAAACAACTAAACCTCCTAATTTAAAATTGATCTCATTGTCCTGGTTTCATCTGGAATAGAATTAAATTTCTTTCTAGTACCTGGCTGAGTGCTGTGTTTCGCTTTAGCATGAGAATAATTGATAACACACGGTCCTGGTTTGGGGAAATTTAGGAGACAACCTCCAAAGGGGGTTCCTCCAGAAAAGCTAGCTCAAGTGGCTCCTCCCCCAGCTGGTCCTGGAAAAAAAAAAAAAATTCCTCAGAGAGAAGTGGGAAAAAACCTGTTTATTCAACAGTCAAAGCACTCCCCAGCACAAAAATGAACACTACTAAACAACAAAACCGAGGAGATGACAAATTCAGAAAACTCTCTCTTGTGGGTTGCTCAGTCCCTCCAGCGCTGGAAAATGCTGCAGCCTGGGCCAGGCCCGGTGGGCCCCAGGTGGGAACTGCCGGTGCTCTTCTGGGTTCTCAGTCCAGAGCGGTGTTTAAAACAGTTCGAAGGAAAAAGAACAAAACCACAGTCCAGGGAACTTCTCTGCCTCAGATAGCTAAAACTAACTAAAAAGCACAGGAGAGCTCTCTCTGGCCATCCCCTGCAGACAGACAGTCCAGCAGAAGGATGCAGGGGAGCGAGTGCAGTTCCTGATAACAAACTCCACGCTTCTTCTCTCCCACTTATCGCTCTCAGAGCCAGTCTTAAAGATGCAGAACTCAACACCCAGCCGAAACAGACAAACGACTGGGGATACAAACATCACAAAGTCTCTCCAGGACACACATTGATTTTTTTAGCTATTGCAGAGTAGCACTGAGTCAAGGACCTTTTCCCTTCCCATGCTGCCCTGCCAGTGAGAAGGCTGTGAGTGTACAAGAAACCAGGATAGCTGAACCAATATGACCAAAGGGATATTCCATAAAATATAATGTCATGTTGAATAAAAGGAATGGGCTAGGGGGTGAGGAATGGTGGCCCACTGCTCGGGGGCCAGCTGGGCATCAGTCAGTGACTGGGAAGCAACTGCATGGTGCATTATTTGTTTTTTACATATTTTTATCATTATTATTATTTTCTACTAATTTTCTGTCCTATTAAAATATCTTTATCTCAATCCAGGAATTTTGCTTTTTTTGCCCATTCTCCCCCCCACCCCACTGGGTTATAGTGAACAAATTTCCCTATGGTATTTGGCTGTCTGACTGACTAAACAAAAAGACCTCTTTCCCTAGTCCTTTAAAGAAAATCAGGCTGATAATTGTTCTAGTGCACAGCTAGCAGAAGCAGAAGCACACACTCTCAAACCATCTGAATAGGAGACATGACAGCAAGTGAGCTTGAAAACCTCACTGGTCACTGACAACTGTCCTACAGATCAGTGGATTTCAACCTGTGATCCACAGACTCCAGGGAGTTACTCATTCTTTTAAATGACTTGCAAAGTTGATCGGGAGGAATAATTTAATGTGTGCTACGCAGCAGTCTGCATAAGATTAACTTTCAAATCCTACCTCTCCTACATTTAAAAATTCCTTCAGAGCCATGAATCACAGAAAGGTTGAAAATTGTTCTATACATAATAGATTATAAATAACAGTTTACATGTTGAAATAGGAAAGGTATATTAAGTGAGGAGCTTTTTTCCCCTTATTTTCATATAGTGTTAATTTCAGTTCAGGTGATACCAGAGTTGTAGTGAGAGTTACTATATATGTAGGATTTCAGTGGGTAGTCTTTCAGAATCTGTTCCTTGACTTTAATTTTTCAGTCCTGCATATGATGCAGAACGGATCCTAAATTGACATGTCTGTCTTGAAACCCTTAAATCTGTATTGCAGCCTACAGTGTATTATTTGGAAGGTGAGGCAATACATTTAGTAGTAGGCAGCAGGTGTTGTTAAAAATGTGGTCTTTACTTTTGAAGGTTGAAAATAAAACCTGACATACATAGTTGACAGCTGATGATTACTTTTGGGAAACCACAGACATTCAGGGATTTTGCTGATTTTGGCAAACAGCTCATAGCAGGTAATTGATCTAAAAATTCTACCTCCTTTTATTCATTAATATCCCAATTCCCTAAGATCATTCTTTAACAGAAATGCTCCAGTGTTTGCTAAATGCACCAAAAAATTAAACAATTAAGGTTTTATCTAAAGCCTTCTGTAGTTCATAAAAATAATTAAATTACTTTAGTATGTCTTGAATATAATGCAATTGTCAATATAACTATCTCTGTATAGTCTCATTTTAAGTCAGCCAGTCTCTTGGTACGCATCCATTTTTTCATACTGTGGAGGAATAAATGCAGACTCCTTACAAATAATTTTACCAGTAATTATTTATTGCTAAGAGAAAATTGAACATTTTTTACCCCCATTGTGGTGCTAAGCAGTCATAACTTTAGCTGGACCTAGAATTCATGTGGTACATCATTGTTCTCTGACTGAAGGGGCATAAAAGTCCAAAGGTTCATATTGGGAAATTCAAATTTAACCTCTGTGGCTGTTCTTTATTTTCAGCTCTTTATTTTCAGCTCTTAACATTTGCTGTGTCTGCAGGTCCAGTAAATTCAAACCAAAAAATGGGAGCAAAAGGAAAACAATCTGAACCAAATGGGATAGGAAATTTCTTTCAAACTAAATCAACATGATTGGCTCACCTTTAAAAAGATATTCTTTCTGGCAGTTCCACTGCTGTTCATAATCATTCAATTATAGAATTGTTAAGGTTGGAAAAGACCTCCAAGTTCACCAAGCTTGACTTTAACCCAGGATCACACTGCTCACCAGTAAACCCTGTCCCTAAGTGCCATAACTACACAACTTTTGAGTGCTTCCAGGGATAGTTATACCACCATTTCCCTGGAGAGACAGTTCCAGTGTCCAACCACCCTTTCAGTGAAGAAGTTTTTCCTAATATCCAACGTGAACCTTCCCTAGTGCAACTTGAGACCATTTCCTTTTGTCCTGTCATTTTTAACTTGAGAAAAGAAACCCCTTACTTCCTTTTTTTGTTGTTGTGGACAACGATAAGTTTCCCCCTGAATTTCTTTTTTTCCAGGCTAAGCAAGTAAGCAGCTCCATCTGCTGCTCCTCATAAGACTTGGGCTTCAGACATTTCATCAGCTTCAGTGCCATTTCTCTGGCCTCACTCCCTCACCTTAAATGTCCTTCTTGTAATGAGGGACCCAGAGCTGAACACAGGATTTGAGATGCAGCCTTACCAGTAACAAGTACAGGGGGATGATCGCAGTCTCTGCTGGCCACGCTATTTCTTTTACAAGCCAGGATGTCATTTGCCCTCTTGGCCTTCTGAGCACTGACTCATGTTCAGCCCTTTCTGCAGCGCCATTTTCTAGCCACTCTTTCCCCAGCATGGCTTTGTTGTGACAGAAGTGTAGGCCCAGCACCTGGCCTTGTTGAACCTCATGCCTTTGGCCTTGACCTGTTGGCCCAGTCTATCTAGTCTATCACACTCCAGCAGATCAGCAACTTAGTGTTTGTTGTCCATTAACTTACTGAGGGTGCACTCTATCCACTCATCCAGATTATCAGTAAAGATATTAAACAGGACTGACCCAAACACTGAGCACAGCCAGGTGATTTTGAAACTCTCCTTATATATCTGTCTCTATATTTGTACTTGGAATGGTGGTGATCAGCTCCTACCCCGGAAGCTGTTGTATGCTGGTTGGTAGAGGATGTGAGCTCTAAGAGAGAGTCTCAGTAAGATTTACTACAGCTGAAGAAAAAGATAAATGAAGTAATTTTCTTCTGTGGACTATACTAAAATTGTGGCTAATAGTAAAATAGAGCTGTGGCTTTGTCAACTTGACTCACTCAAATCAGCACCAGATGTTAAACACTGTGCCTGATTTCATTTGGCATGTTCGTGTCAGTGACTTCAACTGTGTCCAGCCATGAGACAGCCTGTGTTGCCCTTCAGGGTTTGTTTTTTCAGGGTTAAAGCAAAATAATATATTTAATGCATTTCATTTCAGCATATTTTGTTAAGCTTTTCTAATTCTTATGTTTCTATGAATAAATAAAGAGGAAATTATAGGATTTGGGTGTTCTGCTAGGCAGAGTTTCTGTAGGATAGCATTATTTTGCAGATTCATTTTCTACAATGTAATGTTTGTCCTCCTACCATTATCTGTTAAACAATTCTTTCTCAAATTGGGTACAAATTTACAACACAAGCCTGTATTCATATGCAGTGTTAAATTGCTGTAAAATTAGGTAATATGTGCTAAGTACGTATCTTCATCTTGCATAAAATATAAGCTTATGGCATGTACTTGTCTAAAACATAGTTTCTAAAATACTGTATTTACTTCTTCAAGGGGAGGAAATAGGGGTTTTTTTGGCAGATGTTCCAGATGTTGATTCTAAATTTAATTGCTGTTTAACTAAATGGTAGATATTAAACCCTAGCCACACTGTGGACTTTGCTCTGATGTTCTATGTGTTATTTTTATTGGAAATTAGAGAGAGAATTATTTTTTCTCTTTAGAACTCACTTTACTAAGTCTTAGTTTTCACTGTAAAAAAAATGAACTAGTGAAATGTGAATCCAAAGGATATTACCCTGGTTTTGAGATATCCCAGCCTAGCCTAATCAGTAGGAATCTCATGAGCAGCTTCATTCATGGCTGTGTAGGTACTGATTGCACAGTCTTTGTTCTGTATATGGTACATTTTCTTTCACTCAGAGTGCCAAACCTAGGAATCCAAAATTAATTTTCCTTTCTCAGACAACAATATTAATATTTCAATCAAATGCCTTTTTTTGATTAGTCATTTCTAACTTTGCTGTCTCATAAGGAGTGATGTGTGTGTTCATAAGGGAACGAGACTCTAGGCACAGGGAACTCGCTGGGTCATTTTGGTTTTGACAGACTTTGATGTGAAGTGGGTGTACAGGTTGTTGTGAAGAGCCTGGTGTGTGTTCTGCTGTGTGTTTAACTCTCTCACAGAAAAGCCTGAGATTTCCTCCTTCAAGTGATCTTTGGGGTGTGGTAGTAGCTGGGCACTCTTGGAAGTGATGTTCAGGAAGTGACTATGTCACCTTGTGAAAACCAGGTAATTTTCAGAGCTCCTGCATCACATGTTCAGAAATTAAGGCTTTAGTCTTTTTGGCTTTAATCATTGATAGTGCTATGCCAAATTTTTCCACAGCAGAAAGAATTACAGATTTGAGAAGTTTATTAATCTCTGTGTTTATCCTTGGTAATAATAATATTACTTCCTGCAGGATCATAATTCTACCCTGGAAGGCATAAATATTTTCATTGCAGCCTATTGATTTAAATCTTTTTCTGGGCTTCTGGGAAGCCCCAGAGAAATGACAGTTTCCCTTTATTTCTTCCTTAGTATTCATTATTTTATAGGATCATTTGGCAATACATGAAATGTTATTTTCTAAAGTGATTCTCGCAAGTCATGGCAATAATTTTTTTCACAAATAGGTGCAAAACAGCAGTGAAGGGGCAAAGTGAAGAATGTCTAAATTGGCATTTGCTTTTGGCAAAAGAGAAGAGCAGCATAATAATTGATTAAACTTAAAGAAAAGGCAATAAGATTTAGAAGCAATAAAGATGTAACTAAATACATTTGTAGATAAGTTGCAATAAGACAATTTGGGAAGACAGGACAGTCAGCTGTACACAGTGACCAGAGGTAAATTTTAAATTGGTATATCTGTTTTGATTTAAGTTGTCTTGTTACCTACTCTTAGCCCACTCTTCGTTCATGTAGAGTGTCTTCCAGAGGGCTGCAACCTCATCTTTTTTTTTTTTTTTTTAGCCTTATCTATAAATTTTCCTAAGAGAAATACTTCTTCCTGAAGTGATAAAGACATGCAAAGTCTTTAAAGCTGGTCATAAGCAACGGGAAACTGAAAGTTTTACCTCTAAAAGAAATAACATTGTACCAAGTTGGGTAGGGAAAGAACACAAAACTGCCTACTCTTGTTGGAAGTCACTAACAGCTCAAAATCAGAAGAGAAAGTTATCACAGAACAGATTGAGAATCATAAAAACAGAACTTTAAAATACATTTTTATGTATCAGAAATGCAGGATAATTTGGCAGGGATCTGATGCAACATTCTGCTCAGGAAAAAAGCAATAATATTCAAAATATGGGTACTGAATAGTTTAGTTCCCCCCTCAGGAAAAAAAAAAAAAAACCGGAGTATTCAGAGTACAGACTAAGAGAAAGGATAATATATTTTGACAGCGATCCAGGTGTCACACTAGGTAAATTTACAGGAAAGACATGTAAATGCAGAAAGCCGGTGAACACAGTTCTCTTTCCAGATCTGAGATTAAGAGATATTAAGATTGAAGCTCAGTCAAAAGAGTCAGGAGCAGTACTTGAAAAAAGTTCATCCTTTTATGAACTATTATGAATTTTCATAATTTTCTATAAAAGAAAAAAAATCTCTTCAAGCTGTTTTCTGTAGCCTTAAGTAGTTAGGACTTTTCTCCTTTCACTTGTAATTTTCAAATTTGCATTTCAGAATTAGTTCATCCCTTTCTTCCATGATCTAACAATGTCAGTACATCCAGCAATTTATTATTTTAATGATGCATCTTATTAAATACATATTTGCTATTAATTTATAATTGTGCTAAAAGTTATTAAATTTTCACATAGTCAAGATATATATAACAAATATAAATTAAGTTGAAAATTCTTAATAATATTAGGTATTCAGTTGGAGTTTAAACAACACTTCAAAAGGGACCCATTTTTCCATTTTCTCAAGTATTTGGAGATTTCAAAATTTTTTTTCCTGATACTTCATAATACAAAACTAAATTTTTTTCATAGAATGAAAAAAAAAATTAAATATATTTTTTCTGGTCAGTTAAACACAGTAATTTTAAATATAGGTTTGGGGTTTTTTTTCAATTTTAACTACTCATAATCTGTGTAAACAAGTTTTATAAGTATTTTTATTTTGTAAATAAAGCATATTTAAGTCCCCTTGAGTTGTTTTTGTACTTTCCCCAGTGAAAAGAGAGGGGATAGGGAAGGGAAAAGGAAGGAGAAAAAGAAGAAGGAGAAGGAAATAGAGAGAATATAGTTCAAAGTCTTTGTTTCTTGCAACTGTCAGGGAGAAAATGCTATATTTACTGGTTCACTAGTTTGTTCAATTGCAGTAATTTTTATGTTCTCTCCTGTTCACTTTCCTAAGTGCTCTGTAATAAATTATATCAGAAAGGCCACTTTTGTGTTCAAACATTCTGCTCATTCTATGGCACTTTATAACTCTCTGTCTTTGGTAGTTTATCTAAAATGACTTTCTGAGCTCTCCTTGCTACCAAACTGCAATTTTTTGGAAACAGTGATTGATAAGAAAAAAATCATTATGGAACAGTAGGAAATAAAGGATTGTAATTTAACACTGACTTTTTTTGTTCAGACAGAATGGTCACAAAAAGAAAAATGTGCTTTCAAATAATTCAGGTAAGAACTGAAGTTGAAAAAGGACATTTTTTGGAGTACTTTACATATTGTAAACTCAAATCAACTTCAAAAATGTTAAGTATATTTCTTTCCTTCTGTCTACACAATATTTCCTAAGAACATGTTCTTCCAACTTCCTTCCTGAAAAAAAAAAGCCCAATCCTGACAACTTTATGCAAATATGGCCTCATTTAGTATAAAATATCTGGCTTGTAGCCTAATACGGTGTGCAGCAAAATGGTTATCAAGTTGAATTATCACTTTTCAGACCACAAGGTTAAAAAGAAAAATTTCCTCTGACCATATTTCGTGTTTTGAATCTGCATGAATATAAAATACATTGCAGTGCTGCTGGATACATACATGAGTTTCCCATCCCTGAAATTTAATTATTTTGTGGACACATACTTTCTGCACTTGCTGTTAATCTGCTCCCGGTGGATAGCCCACTCCTTACAACTTATATAAAAATACTTGGATTATGCTTCTTTTAAAGGTTATTTTATTTAGGTGTTTTCTCCTCTGCATAATTTTGGTTGGATTTTGAATTAAAAATGTCCATGAAAGAAATGCTTCTTATTCTTATGGAAATAAATTATTTGAGCACATAAAGAGCCATAAGAGTATTAGTGGATCCACTGACATAAAAAAAAAGTGAATTTCTCATAATAAGAATTTTGTCTGAACTAAGGATGTGGTCAAGGAAGAGTCAAAGTCCTGATGACTCTTAAAGAAAATGCATAAGTAAAATTTACCTACAAATAATGGATTTTTACCTGTTAAGCTTACTCTAAACCTTGCTTTCTTCAGGTACCTTTCAGTTCAGAGACCATGAAATGGAAACATTATCTATTTTCTGCCTATGTCTCCCCTATGTATAAATCTGGAATACTATTTTCATCTATTCAGTGGTAATTTGAATTGAGAACTGTCAGAATATGATCCAAATACTTTCAGGAATTTTAGGACCAGTAGATACGTTCACAAAAGTATAGCAGTTGGCTTTTTTGCAGAACCAAAATGCCTGTGATTGAAAATATTGTTGCCCTTAGCTTATTATTTTAAATTAAATTTTGAGAAGGTAAGAAGTTTCAAAATTATTTGCTTTATTTACTGATCTCAGTTTCAATTAACTTTTGAAATGCCTTCCTAAACTCCAGTCTGAGACATGTTGTTTATTTCAAGTTTCTTCATGGGGAATGTGTAAACACTTCAGGACACCTGACTTTCTAGTGAGCATTATTCCATCGTGACTGACAGCACAAAGAGCAGCAATAGAAATAGCTTTTGAAAAACATTTAAGACAAAAGCATTGTTGGGGTGCAGCTGGGTAACTGATATCTGGGGACTGAATCGACAGGTTAAGTTTCCTTTGATCACTTGGAGTCAGAGGTTCATGTTCTTTTTTTTTTAATACACATAATTGTTTCAAATATTATGACAATTGCATGCTTTTGGAGTTCTTAGTATGACAAATGTATTTTGAAAGCATTTCTGAGCATCTCTGTGGTTTTTTAAATATATTACATTCCAGAGGACATTTTGGTATAACAACTTTTGCTGCAAGACATGGCACATATGCTCTTGTAAGATAAAGAAACAAAATTAATGAACATCTAAATTATGTCTATATTTTCATGCTAATTATGCTTAATTAATTTATGAATATTTTATCATAAATCACCCAGCAGTTTTAATAAACTGACTTTTTATATTTTATTATTATGTGTATATAAATACAACCGAATGTGGTTTTTAAAAAAATATAATTTAGGAGTTAAATAATTTCTACGGTATGCTAGGATGAACACTGCAGCTGCTCAAAGAAATATTAACTGCATTATCTGCCTTTTTTGTGTGTTCCCTTTCCTGAGTCTTTTAAGCTTTTTGATTTTGGAAGCATTATTTTTTGTTTTTTAAAAGGATTTTGCATATGTTTTGCTGTTTATCCATGGCAAATAAACTCTTTTTGGACAGTTGGGTCACATCGTAGATGTTGGTCAGAATTAATGGGAGGAAAAAATCAATGGACATTAGGGCAGGACTCATATAACCACATGTAAAAAGACAATATGTTCAATATTTCTTAATATTGGCTGAAAATCTAGAGGCCGGAGCAGAGGGCTTTTCCGCAAGTCATCAGCTTTTAGTTCCTTCTTTCATTCAAACTCTTCTGCTCCCAGATTCTTTTGCTCAGAGCTATAGCTGGCTACTTGCATTTATGGTTTTTTTTTTTAAAGTGTTTGATCTATTAGGAACAAATTTTGCTTTCCAAACACCTGTAATAAAAAACACCAATCCAGACCAAAACAGCCATCTTCCTTTTTTTCCCTATGTACCTGTTTTTTTAATGGAGGAGCAGAATATGTTAATAGAACTACATGGACTTAAATTCAATGCATTCAAATGTAGTTTTTGATTGTAAAGGAGATGTCCATGCAAGAAATTTTTTAAATGTGTGATTCTCTCCATTGATGCTGGAATGAAAAACCACATGTCATGTCACCTTAAGAAGATAAATTTAATATCATTTGAAAGAATGTTCTAAATTATCTCAGATATCCAGGCATATGTGGCAGCAAGAGACTCAAGACTTCTCTGAGTGAGCATAGTATACAATTATTATTTGTCTTAAAAGAAACATCCTTTCATGTGCAGAGGAAACCTAATGTCCTATTGTGACCACATAGACAGAGGTGTCTAATTATACTTTTCTTTCTTGAATTTCCCATTTTCAATTATACTTATGTTTTCTAGTTATAGTGCAGACCTCACTTTCATTTTTGAAGAAACCAAATCAGTATTTGTGCTGAACACAGGCTTCATAATGTAGAGATGTTTTTGTTCTTGCTGAGCAAGGCTTACACAGAGCGAAGGCCTTTTCTGCTTTTGGTACTTCTACACTGGTGAGAGGGCAGGGAATCCATGGGAGGTTGGGAGGAAACAAAGCCAGGAACAAAGGGACTTTTCAGACCGTATGACATCATGCTCACTGTATAAAGATGGGGAAAAGAAAGAAATGGGAGCATTTAGAATGATGGTGTTTGTCTCCCCAAGTAACTGTTATATCTGATGGGACTGTGATCTCCTGGAGAAGGCTGAATACCTGCCTGCCCTTGGGAAGGAGTGATTTAATTCCTTTGTTTTGCTTTGCTTGGATGCATGGCTTCTGATTTCTCCTTCAAAATATGTTTATCTCAACCCATGGGTTTTCTGGCTTATACTCTTCTGATTTGCTCCCGAGTTCCACTGATGAAAGAGTGGGTGTGTGGTACTTAGTTGCTGGCTGGGGTTAAACCATGACAATATGTCATACATTCCTTATAAAAACCTATGATTTTAAATCAACCAATTTCTCTTACCTATGCCAGATGAGGAACTGGAAGATTCGAAATTATTTAATAAATGCAAATAGTCTCATTCATTCTGAGGAAACCTTATTCTTCTGAATAGCTGCTCAATCAGAGAGGTGCTTGAAGAAGTTTTCCATGTGTGTGTGCGCCAGGGGAAATGGTGGGAATATAATAACTTGACTGATTTTAACAGTAAAACATCAGAAAAAGAAAAGTTTAATTTTGGTACTATTAAAATACTAGCTGATTGGAATTAGAAGAGTTTAAGTATAGGTTTAGATGCTACATACTCCTGTAAGGGTAAGAAAGTAGGAAAATATAGCAAGGGCCTCTTCACTTTTACCCATAGAATTTTTCTCATCAGCAATTAAAATCTGATATATTTTGGAGCAGAGATATGAGGACCAAACCTCATTGTGACATGTCTCTGCAGGGCAAGTCATTACCAGTTCACTGACAATTGTTTCAACTAGCTTTTTGATGGAGGGAAGAAATAAAAATCTTTCATAGGAGTTCTTTGGTATTGATAAATCACTTTCAGGTTCTTGCCTCTAGCAGAAACGATGCATCTCTGCCCTTCCAAATTATAACTACTATTCCATAGCAGTCTTCCTTGTGTCTAGTGCTAGTTTCAATCTATTTACATTATCTGGATGACATAATTTTCCATGTTTAAGCTGTGAGACCATTGTTATACTCTTGATTTATTGTATTCCATAGTTTATGACTGCTGGAAGTGTTTTCCAGAGTTATGTTTAACAAAACTAAAAGAAACACATAAAGGCAGACGCACAGATTTTCATTTCTAAACAGAAATATTTCTGTTTCTGGCTGAATGAATATTTTATTTCAGTTATCCATTTCTTTGTGGAAGCTTGAAGGAAAAGCTGTTCATCTGGAATCTCAGAAGACTTTAGTGAGGGAAAAAAAAAGAAGACTGTAGGTTTCTGAGTGAAATTATGCAGCATTCTTTGATGGTAGCAGAGATGAATTTGCTTTCCTGGCAAACAGTGATTTTTCTTTTTTTTTTAAGAGAAAAAATTCTGAAATTAAAAATAAAAAGGTAGGGGAGTTAAGGATGTGTGTGCTGCAAACACATCAAATTGTCTTATGTTTGACAATTTTTTAATTTGAAAGAGTAAGCAGGTATTTATATATTTTATTTCAAATTAATTACTTCAGAGCACTCAGGACATATGAGTTCTCTTTCTTTTTTAATAATTCAAAAATAAGAGTAGGGAAAAAGTGTGAAAAGTTAATGGAAATGCATGTAGTATAGAATAAAAGTCATATAGCAGAAGTATTGGAATGGTAGTATTAGCAAATTCTTGTACACCTGGCCTGGGATATTCTGTCATTTTGCCTAGGCTATTTTATCTGGGATATTTCAAAAGGTGATGTGGATTATTCTTAACCATGGCTACAGGCACTGCACAAAGAACAGTCATGTCATCTATCCCTAGGTCTGGATTTGGCTGTGGTGATCAATAGTGAGATGGCTGTCACTAAGGAGCCATGGTGGAGTGACACTAAATTAGCCACAGAACGAGTTGGTATTACAGGCATGGTTTTAAAAACTTGCATTTGGGCTTGTGTCTCACACTTTGAACATGCTCTGTGTTCAATAAGAGGAGTCTGTTCCCTGCTCATCGCTCCAAAGCATTTTAGCAAACGTAGATCACTGCAGAGATTACTTATAAAAATCTGCCATATATAAGAGAATGTATGAGTCAGGAAACAATTGCCTAATGAGAGACAAGTGCAAAACCTAAGAGAAAGTCATTAACAAGGTTTAAAATGCCAGAAGTTACTTGATTTATAGATATCTACAGTTTGGAACCTTGTTTCATGTAAATCCCAATTGTTCCACCAGATGAAAATGAAGATGTCAAAACTCTTTCCTATTTTATTCAGCTGGTTTGAATTAAATATGAAAAAAAAAAAAGACTTAGTCTTTACATGGTTTTCATGATTTGCAGTTTATTGCTGCTCATTCTTGAAAATTTTTAAGGCAAAGAAACAGTGTGATTTCATCAGAACAAAACTTTCAGTAAAACAGAATAATTTATTTTAATGAAAAGTACTTTTGCATGATCTTTCACAAAACTAGGAGCTAAAAGTGTTCCCCCTGTAATAGAAAATTAGAAAAGGGAAAGTTTAAAAGGAAAAAAAAATTTTTTCATTTTTCTTGTTCTCAGTGGGAATCAGGAAAATTTAGAGGTGAGAAATACACAGATTTTTGGGAGAAAGGTATGGAAGGACGCAAGAAAAGGTAAAAGACAAAGCAGGAGAAAGATTCAGGCAAGCAACTTCAAATCTGTGGAATAACTGTTTTTAACACTCATGGTACCAACCACCATATAAGTTTTTCAAGCAACTATAACAGTTCAAAGTTGGTAACTTCTTTCATATTAATTTCTACAAATATATCACGGTTAATTAGATTTCATGATCTTCCACAGTCAAATGATGTAGCAGTACTGATTAATTTGAGTTTATTAGTAATTTTATTCTGTGTAATAAAAGAAATAGCAATGTTTAACTTTTCTTTTGACATGAAAAAAGAAATTACAGAACCACAGAGTCATTTAGACTGGAAAAGTCCTCCAAGATCATCAAATCTGGCCTCTGACTACTCACTACCATAGCATTATGTGCCGAGCCCAGTCGTTTCTTGAACACTTCCAGGGATGGTGACTCCACTACATCCCTGGGCAGCCCATTCCCATGGGCTTTCATTGAAGAAAATTTCACTGAAGAAATTCTTCACTGAAGAAATGAAGAAATTGAAGAAATTCTTTCATTGAAGAAATTGCATTGAAGAAATTCTTGCTGATATCCAGCATTTACCTCCATTGCCACAGCTTGAGGCTATTTCTTCTTGTCCTGTCATTAGCTACCTGGGAGAAGAGTCTGCCTCCCACCTGATTACAACCTCCTTTCAGGTAGTTAGAGAGAGTGATAAGATTACCTCTGAGCTTCCTTCTTTCCGGGCTGAACATCTCCAGCTCCCTCAGTATCATATGACATTCTCCAGATCTTACATCACCACCACTGCCCTTCTCTGGGTACACTCCAGCACCTCAATGTCTTTCTTGCAGTGAGGGGCCCAGAACTGGACACAGGATTTGAGGTGTGACCTTCCAGTGCTGAGTAAGGGAGACAAGCACTGTCCTGGAGCCTGCTGTCCACACTATTCCTGAT
>VXBQ01005608.1:213954-279782 GCA_013400175.1 Phainopepla nitens
ACATTGAATGGACACACCCTTGCCCCCGCTCAGCCACTGATGACCAGCCCTCCCAGGTTCTTTTCTGCTGGGCATCTTTCCAGCCACTCTGCCCCCTGTTCATAGAGCTTCCTGGGGTTGTTATGACCCGAGGGCAGGACTGGGCACTTGATCTTATTGGACCTTGTACAACTGGCCTTGGTCCATTGATCCAACCTGTCCAGATCTCTCTGCATAGCCTTCCTATCCTCCAGCAGAACAGCACTCCTACCNTTCCAGTGCTGAGTAATGGAGACAAGCACTGTCCTGGATCCTGCTGTCCACGCTATTCCTGATACAACCAAGATGGACATTGAATGGACACACCCTTGCTCACGCTCAGCCACTGATGACCAGCACTCCCAGGTTCTTTTCTGCTGGGCATCTTTCCAGCCACTCTGCCCCCTGTTCATAGAGCTGCCTGGGGTTGTTATGACCCGAGGGCAGGACTGGGCACTTGATCTTATTGGACCTTGTACAACTGGCCTTGGTCCATTGATCCAACCTGTCCAGATCTCTCTGCATAGCCTTCCTATCCTCCAGCAGAACAGCACTCCTACCAAACTTAGTATTATCCACAAACGTAATTGAGGATGCCCTCAAATCCTCTGATCCAGATCATCAATAAAGATATTGAACAGGACCAGCCCCAGCACTGAGCCCTGGGTAACTCCACTAGTGGCCAGCCACCAACTAAATATGGCATCATTTGTCACCGCTTGCTGTTGGACTGCTGTATGGCTGCACTTCTGTCTTGGTGTCATACTGGTTTTGTAATATTTATCTTTCCAGAAGGCTAGAATAAAATCATAATGATAGTTATTACTTAGTGGGTGAACTACAACACTTACTTCAAATATGTAGTTTAGAGTTATTTGATATTTGAGTTGTTTTTTTGGGAAAGTGTAGGCTGCTCTTCTTTGCAAACCAACTACTATTTATTTTTGCCTAATGTTTAATTTTTCAAAAGAAATATTTCAAAATATTTTGGAGTCAGGTGAACTCATTATGATAGTTCTGTGACAGCAAAAGTGATACAATTTTTCCCCTTTTGGCAGTTAGAAATTTAACACTTCTTTATGCTACAGAACCAGATTTTCCCTGTTTCTATGAAATAAACTATATAATGAATTCTCTCTCTCTATCATGATACTGTACAGCTAGAATATTGTTTTTAAAGGCAGTTACCAACTCTCTGATATTCTTATTTCCCTTTTTGGAGAGAAAAGCAATTTTGAAAATTTTTTAACTGGGAGAGTTATGTAGACTTGAGAATGAATGAAAATATTTCAGTTCTTGGAAGAAAAATTTCATAACATTTTGATTCTTTTTTTC
This sequence comes from Phainopepla nitens, assembly GCA_013400175.1. Lineage (NCBI taxonomy): Eukaryota > Metazoa > Chordata > Aves > Passeriformes > Bombycillidae > Phainopepla > Phainopepla nitens. Next base: position 215,308 of record VXBQ01005608.1, read on the forward strand.
ATCAATGGCAGTACTGTAAAACTATGCATTTACGTATACAGAAATTTCAAGGCAAAGATTAGTAAAGATGCTGACAGGTTCCTGAATCTTTTACTTTTAGGTCAAAGACAGTATTTAATATATTGTGGTGTAGTCCTCCAAGATTATGAAATATAAATATTTCATTGTAACACAAGTAAAAATAGTCAAGATTTTTTTCTAAAAAGATACGCAAATACATATTGAAAAGACACAATAATTGAGAAATAAAATGTTTATAATGAAGTAATTTTCATAAGCAATGTAAACTTCTATGAGTCAGGATATTCATGCCTGTCTATGGCACTCAGCTCCCATTGAAATGGTCAAATATTGAAAAGCTTTGATTTGGGATGAGGTGAGAGAAAATAAAAATGTTGAAGAAATTTTGTAAAAATAGCTGAAACTATAGATTTAAATTTTCTTTCTTATCTCATGATGTATTTAGAATTAAATTATTGACTAATCTAGGTGTACTATGAATGTCTTTTTTGCTTTGCCTGATTATGCAGCTTATAAAACTTTTATGATAAATGGAAAATTTCGTTCTTCTTTAAAGAATTTCTGTATTTTCATTGTTACAGTAAAATTTGCACACTTACAGATCTCAGAAAACTGTGAGGACAAAGAATCCTTTTTGTTGATATGTGGTTTTATCCTAGGGTTTACAACTCTATTTTACAATATTTTTTCTCCCTTCTCATTCATGATTTTTTGTGTGAACCTTCCTAGAAATCACGATTAAAATAATCCCTGAGTTTGAGTAGATGAAACCATTTTGTATCTATTAAAGTGTGGGTTGAAGAGGGAAAATTCATGTTGTCATAATGTTTCAAATTTTTATCAGAGTACTAGAAACTTATCTGTAAAAAACATGGTGAAGACCTCTTAGTTTTCCATCTTAAAAAGAGAGAGAAATCACAGTGAATGCTCTTGAATCAACATGCTTTCACTTAAGCAAGAAACAAATATGACAGAGACATTATTTTTTATGTGCCAGTCTCTTAAATACTTATCCAACTTACTCCACCTCTAATAAGAAAAAGTCTAAGCAGAATGGAGGAATAAAATTGGAAAATTATAAAATTGGCGAAAAAGAATTTTACTCTAAATATATCTATGAAAACAGTTATCATAATTTTGCATCTCATACAGTAATGAGGAACGAATTTATGTATCACAGTATGGGTGGCAAGTTTACCAGTTTGATGCACAAATACACACAGGTTGCAGGGATTTGCTCTACAAAGGATCACAGTGTTGAATAATAAGTGATTTTAATCTGCTTAGTTTAATTTTCTGTTTCTTTTATGCAGAAATCTGAATGGCTGCTGAGTTCTCACAGAACTGACTTGTGTATGTGGAAATGTTGCTCCCCAAGGCTTGTTTATATCTGATATTGTTCTTTAATTTCTACTCATTTAAATACCAGCAGGTAACGTTATAATTTCTTCTTTTCGTAGCGACAATTAAAAAAGAAAAAGTCCTTTTAGTGTGTCTGTTTTTTCTATTTCTTCTTTTTTCTTCTTCTTCTTCCTCTTCCCTCTTCTTTTTCTTTTCTTTTCCCTATAATAACATCTTTGGGGGTCCATCACTAGTCCTTTCACTACGGCAGTGTGTGATATCAAATTAGTTCACTGCAGCTCATTGCCCCTGAAACCTAAAACATATAATTCCTGGATGCATGTGTTTGTTGAGAACCAGTGAACAACTAATTTCTAGTTGAAATATTTATTTGCTTCTGGCATAGCTTAACAGAAAAACTTTTTGCTTCCTCAGATCCCTTCCACAACTCTCAAATTGTGACCAAAATTTGAGTAGTAGCTGAGATATTTCTCTCTGTAACCTTAGCTTTAGAATCATTCATCTGAGAACTCCAAGTACAGAGGCATACATACAGAAGCATGGAAAGGAAACATACTCCATTAATGCAAGCAGATCTGCATGGAGTAAGGAAAGGCAATTATAACTTTGGCTTGTAGATCCAGATGGCTTGCAGAGATAAAACTGTTTTTTTCCTCCTGTAGAATACAGGCAGAACGAGTTAGAACTAATGGCTATTACATTGCACTTCAGACATAAAGCCATATCTTGTAACAGAATATCTTGACATTTCCAGAACAGAGTTTCTGATGGGGAAATACAAGCTGGCAGAGCCCCAGATAAGGCACAAAGCCCCTTTTAGGCTGTGAGTTTTATGCTGTGATGAGGTGCTAATTGCTTCTCACTGAAGTACAGATTGATCTGACACAACTATCCTCCTCTAGTGGACTCTAACCTAATCTGAAGAGATTCAAGAGCTCAGAAAGAAATGAAAGTGGAGAAATGCATTTCATTAGTTTCTCCTTGCTAGTAGCTTTCCCTTGTGATTTAAGATTGGGAACAACTGTAAATGGATCTTCTTAGGATGTATCTGTATGCTTGCCAACATGTGCTCTTGAAGAGATGTGATCAGGTTTTGTAGCAACAAAGAACCTCAAAAGAGAAGCTTAATCATTTGCAGTTAAAAGCTGTGCATAAATTCCTTTCTGTATAATGTCTTAATGTGAAGAAAATATTCTCATCCTTTTAGCTCAAGTTTGGGGAAATAAAATCTGTTTATTGTATCCCAGTCAACTAGTTCATTCATTTGGAGATAGTGCAAGAATTGCTATACTGCACTGTATAGGGACATTCATGGAAACATCAGACAAAGAGGTCAAATCTCCAGCCCCTTTTCATATTGCCTTTTGAAATTATACATCTTGAATTTTAAACTATATTGCTCAATGGATGCCTTTTAATGCCCATAGCTAAGACCTGACTGAACTTTTGATGACACTTGCAGGAATGTTTTTTGGTGTGGTTACTAGTAATGTGCAAAATTCATTTTTACACTTTTAATCAGTAATATGATTTACTAATATTAATTGACTAAGTTTTATTTTTCCTCCTGTCTTTACACTTTACAATATCCTTGTGTTTACTAAGAAGTGGTACTTTTATAAAGATATGTCAACAGCAAGGGTGTTTATAAGACATTTGGGAGCAACAAACATGGATGTCCAGTATTGAGCTGAGTATGTTACAGGAATAAGCCTCGCTGTGAAATTTTTGCCTTTTCAGAGCAATTGGAAAATAGCACTAGAAATAATGCTAGTTTTGGGGTTGCATGTACAGTTTTTTTTCTTTTAGTAATGCCAGCAGTCTGACCTTGTATGTGCACCAAACTTTCAGAAATGAAAAATAATGAAACACAAAAGGTGGGAAATTAGGTACCTAGGCAGTCCTTGTTATTTTAGCTACATTGGTTCAACTCTCTCTAATTGAAATGCTTCAAATATGAACTGCTCTGAATTCCTGAAGACAGTCAAAATGTTGATCATTGTAAAGGAAACAGTGCCATGAACTGGTATGGAAAGGAGGAACAAAAAATCCTCCTCTGTAAAGAAAAGTCTGCACCGCTATTGAAACCTATTTCTTACAATAGTCAATGCTGACACTTTGTGTTGCTCCTGGGTATGCTACTCACCACACATTGTAAAAAGAAGAGAGTATATAATTTTATTAACTTTCTGTGACACATCATTACTTGATTTTGGTACAAAAAGGTGTAGTGAAACATATACCCAGGGCACTAGAGAAGACAAAGCTTTGAAAGACAAATCATAACAGAAGAACTTTTTACTGCAGTGGTATTAGAAGGCCTTTGTGGCAAAGGAAAAAAAAAAAAAGAATAATCTGATGTTGGAAAGAAAGTTCCCTGCAAAAGGATTGTAGGAAGGACAAATCGCTTCCCTTTGTCTGCAGCTGCCTTACTGATTTGTGTTGCTTGTTAAGCTACACCATGGTCATAATCTTAGCTGCTGTGGTGAACAGTCCTCTGAAAGAGCTGAATCCAGAGCCTTTACAAGTCATTGCAAGGATTCTTTGCTCTTAATGTTCATTTTTGTTTGAGTACTCAGGATAGATTTGGATTAGTTCTATTGTCTCGTGTTTACAAAGTTTAAGCACATGAAAATTTCACATTGCTTCACCTAATGAGCTGAATAGAAGACTAGAAAGAGAAAAGCAGAAAAGACAGGTTTTTTCTCCCTAATTCTCTTCACTCTTCTCCACGGTATCACAGACCACATCAATGATCGTGGTATTACATTCTTGTCTAAAGGTCTCTTATTTACACTAGTCAAAAAATAATTTTCATTGAGGATGAATCTTTATTAAAAAAAAACCATACTATTTAGTACCTTTTGGCATTTGGCCTTCTAAATGGGTTTAAAAACATCTGCTTTATGTTGCAGATGACCTCTGCTGACACAGAAGTGAATGTCAGGTAAAGCGAGTTAGTTTGGAGGCTTTTTTATAGATAAATGCTTCAGATTTCAGGTTCTTGTACTGAGTTGTCCTCTGTAGCCTTGAGCAAAGTGCTCAGCATCCCTTCTTTCTAACACCCCTCCAGTCGCTATTCGTCTGAACCTGGTATTTGAATCACGACAGAGAAAGGTCGAACTTGGATACACTTAAACCATCTCAGAGTCAAGGCAGGCAAAACTTTTGTCTGTACTTTGCCTTGAATTTTAATTTTTTTTCCTTTTAAAATGGTCCCAAATTTTTGAAGAAATTTTGGATTTTGAAGTTGATGACCATTTTTCAGGATAGCTAATTTTCTGTTGAGTATCTACACAAAGTTTGCTGGATTTTCAGTGGCTCTGTCAGCAACCTGCAACTGCCACTGAGAGCTGTTGAAAATCTGCTCACATCATTAAGGTACTTGAAAGTGATCTTTAATATCTTGAAATGCTAGAATTACAGACTATAAGAAAGATGCATCATTCCTCACAGAGCACTTTGTTAGTCCCTTGGTGTTTTGGAATAATAACGTTAATAGCTGCTGCAGAACCCAGTCATGTGAAAGCAACGGTTCTGGCATTAATTGTGCTTAAACAAAGTATTTTAGTGTAAACCATTGAGAGCTGTCCTCAGTAAATTGCACTCAGGATCTATATATCTCTTTAACTCTCCCTGGCTACAGGCAGCCAACTTACTTTCCATCTGCTGTTTTCCACCGATGAAGGCTGCTCTCAGTTTCTAGAAAGCTAAATAAGATTTTTGGTAAAATTGCCTGCTAACTGCAGATATAGTCTTCTTAAGGGCTGCACAGAGGACTCACTAAAGCATCATTAAAGTCTGGTAAGGAATAGACAGAAATTCCAGAAGGTTAGAGTAGTGTCAGCCATCCTTAAATCTGAATATTTGTATGCAATGAAGAAAAGTAACTCTCCAAGATTCATAAGCACAATAACACTGTCATTTGTTGCTGTGCAGATTAATAATCTCACTTTCTCAGTGTTCTGAGTTGCACTGAACTGAAAACCACAACCTTGCTAAACCACCTGAACATCTTTTTGATGCAGTATCAAACTATTATTACATGTGACTCAGAAGTATCCACACCTTGGAGCTCAATTTTGACTCCGATTCTTAGATTCAATTTTTTAGTTAAAATATAAAGGAAAACTAAAAAGATGAACTGTTGCTATGGTATAGCTTGCTTCATCTTTTCTTCTATGTTGTTCTTTTCTGCTCTCCATCACATTTTCTTATAAAGCCTTTATTTCTTATGTTTTTTTCCTTTCCTTTCAAAGCATTGCAGTTTTCTCTCTTCTGTCACTTCCGACAACTTTCTTTCTTTTTAAAACACTTCTGATGTTTTTCTACACTGGTCCCACACCTGACAATAAGGTAGAGAAGTTCCTTCTTTGGAGAAACAGTGGACAGCTGAGCCTTTGTTTATCAATGGAGAACTGAGGAACTTTTTATAGGTGTCAGACTGAATCCAGTATTAAAGTCTGCAGTAAAATCAACCTCCCAGGCAAAAAAATCCCTAGGTGTACAGACTCATATGAACACTAAATTTATGTGGATTTCATGGAAGTAAATTCAATTATAACCATCAAATAATATACATCTAATAATCATTGACCTGCTGGCAGATGTTCCTCTTCCAAATTTTTGTAAAATATTATGAACCATTTACAATACTTGTGAAAAATTATAAGAGCCACAAAAATTTAAGAAATTAATTGGTATTTATTTAAAAATAATTGTTTAAATGGTTTCAGAATTTCCATCTTTGATACAAAGTCAGATATTGCCGACAGTATGTTTAACACTGGATGCACATCTCAAAAAACTTTTGAAAACTTTTGAATTAATTGTTGACAAAATTGCCTGTTGTTTAAAGAAATTTTAACACAGTGAAACCTCTGAAAATATTGACCATTTGGCAAAGTGAGATATACATTTTCGCCATACATTATCAAAGAATATTTCGAGTTGGAAGGGACCCACAAAGATCATCGTGACCAACTCTTGAGTGAGTGGTCCATACGGGTTCAAACTTACAACTTTGGTGTTATTAGGACTCTGCTCTAACCTGAATGGCAACTTAAAACTCAAGATAATTTGGAGAAATGCACCTGCAAATGTTTTTTTTTCCTCTATATTCCTATTCCTAAAGGTCATGTTACCTTGTTAGTATGTTTGAAGGAAATGAGGAGTTAAGATTTACGTTAGAAGAAAATTTTTAACTCCACAGATGAATATGCAAAAATTGTTGAAAATATTTCCTATATAGCTAGAAATGCTAATGTTAAATGTAATGTTAACTGTAATGTTAATGTAAACTGTTAATGAAAACAGTAGACTTTCAGTTATGCCAAATTACTATTCTCAGGAATTGTCTTTCTCCCACTGAACAAGGTGGGGAGTTTTCCTTCCACAGACAAATGAGGAATGACTGAATTGCTCATATGTTAACACAACTGCTGCAAAAATAAGGACTCGAAAAATTTGGTCCCCATCCTAAGCTATTTCAGCATGTGCATAACTTTGCTCACACATAATTCCATTCAGTGTTATAAAACATTTGCATCCTCTGGATTTCATTGGGTATTTTTTTTATTTGCTGCATGAAGAAACATTCTCAGCTACTTCATGTTTCCCCTAAAATCAGACGAGCAAATCTATTCTATTTGAAGGTCACTAGTGGAACTTGTACAAAGTTCTGGGCTTTCAACAATAAACAGAATTAATACCCACAAAATGATTTATGCCATCTTAAGGTCTCATGGCATTGACCAATAGGCTGCCTAAAGGCACACAAAAATGATTTATATCTCCTAAATTCCCCTGGTAAGAGAATAAGAAGGAAAAATGGAAAATTGTGGCACTTCTCCTGGAGTACAAATGTCCACTAGGTCAGGAAGGAACACGGTCAACACTGAAAATGTATCTGGTTTAAATTGGAGAAAGAATTTCACTTTCCTATGGATACATACTTTAATTATAATGATTTCAGTTACATCTGGTAACCAAACTTTTATTCATCTCCATAGATATCATATACACCAGTTAAAGTTTGGAGGTAGAGAAAAGTAACTATATATCAACTGTACAAGACTTGTAATTTCCTACTCATCTTAATCTAAAACGTAGAAATAGCCTTCCTTCAAGAAATATTTGTGCAGTCTTACATTTCTGAAATTGTCTCCAAGGTACTTACAATTTAGAACTGAGTATATCAAATCTGGGAATCTGTCCAGTATTTTGTTATGTTTTAATCTAGAGCCACATTAGAATACACTAGTAAAAAGTAAAGCTATGGATGTAGCTAAGTATTTAAATACAGTCCATTGGGAATTGTAACAATATTTTAAATTTAAAAATGTATTTAAAATACATTTTATCTGGTTTATGATCTTGTGACTATTCCTGGAATTCTTTAAATAATCTCTCTGCTTGCTGCTAACAATTTTTCCATAATTTTCATTTTTATATTATTTTAATATAGGTTTTATTTCTTTCACATTTTTTTTAATTTCCAGAGGGATATTAGCAAGAGACTCTAACCTGTCAGTTATCAGAAGGGAGGCCTCTCATAAACTATGTAATCTATTTTAATAATTTGAAAATAGGTCTTTTGGAATACAGGCAATAATGCTCCTGAACTATAGTCCATTTTTCACTTTTGCATCCTGTTCCACACTCTTTAAATGGAAGTCAAAGCACTGACAAAGAGTCCTAAAATATCACATCCTCCAATCTCAGGGGACCTTGCTGAAACTTGTAGTCTAAATAAGGATATGAATTAAATCTCTCTAAGGTTCCCGTGTTACATTACAGATACAGAAACAGATGAAAATCAAGCTGCTTATTTAACTTTACCTGCACTTTGAAGTCTCCTCTAGGATAAAATTCTCTATATCTTAATCATCTTTTTTTTTTCCTTTTAAGACTTTCTCATTCAAAGTGTGGTATACAAAGATTGGTGATTATTCTAGAAGTTTTGTATCTGCATCCAAACCTTAGCTCTGTAATTCAGACACGTCCTCAGAATTAACGCTTTTTAAAAATGTCCTTAAATATCATTTGGGAAAATTCAAATGTATTTTCAGAGATAGCTGGAAACTCACACACATAATCAGAGATCAAGTAGTCTATGTTAAGGTTAACACTTTTTATTTGGATATTTAGACATCTATGCAGGGCTATTGATTTCAGTAGAGCTGTGCAAATGAACACCAAATGTGCATCTGACTCTTTCCTTTAATCAGTATTTCTAACAGATGATCTGTTAACAGAATATTATTAAACATTAGTCTTTCCAAGCACTCATTACCTTTCTACCAGAAAGTGAACTTTTCATAGCACAATGAAAAATACACCTGCTTTTAGCAGTAATTGCTTTGGTGCTGTGTGCATATAAGAATGAGGTGTACCAGCCTACCTGAATATAAATGGGGTGAGATGTGTGGGGCACCTGTTATGTTGTGGAGCTGTAATTAATAACCAGAAATCTATTCCTGAACATTAAGTTGGGCAAGGTGAGTATTAAACTAGATCCGTGAGTGATAGCAGACATCTACTGAAATGAAACCCAAGCAAGACTGTCATTAAAAATATATCTGAAATGGAAATAGTTTTCATTGTTTGATTAACCTAATTTTTACAGTTTATAAATTACCTTAAATTTGTTTGCACAGTTTAGGTAAACTAAAAATGAGAGGCACCTTAACAGCAAGTGAAGTTTGGAAAACATCACCCTGGGTGTGACTGAATGTACATCACTGGCTGATGAATTGTTTCCTGGGATTTTTTTCTTTCTTTCCCTAGGGGTATTCCACAAGATACTAGTAACCACTTCAGGCACATTACAGAACAAGATGGATGAATTGCCAGATTTAGTTTGGAAAATCCTATACAGCAATCAGTCCCTCTTCCTTTTCATCACCCCCTGAAGCTTCAAGTTTTAGAGCATGGATCATTCCGACCTTAGTGACTAGGAAGAATGTGCTGCTGAACTATTCCAAATTACTTCTTCTGAAATAGCCAGTGTTCATTTTCATGTCTAGCTCCTGTACAAAAATGATCTTTAGCTGATATGAAACATCAATGCCTTTGGTCTAAAATACACAGAAAGGAGATATACATAGATATACTGAGTCCAGACTTGATTTGTTGACAACCTGTGTATACAATTTCCTTCATGACTTTACTAATTTGATAAGTAAACTTTCCTTTACTCCTGTACTCAAATCTTGAAATCTCTTGACATTTAAGTGAGATAAATATACACATCAGTAAGGGCAGGATCATTTAGAATTACATGGGAAGTCAGCTGGAGCTATATTTGTTATAACCCTGAGAAAAACAAATTGTCTGATAGCTGGTCGCAATTAGAAAATATTACTAGAAAAAAAGTTCTACAATTGCCTTCAGTTTCACACATTATTTATGTTCACAAATTTCTAACTAAGGAGCACTCAAGCATAGCACAACTGCTTGTTGTGAGACATCATAATTCATTCCTTGACTAGAGATTTCCCTTTACCCCTCAACCTGATGAGTCTGAAGAATAAAAATGATGTCTCACATTGTTTTGCATGTGTTGCATCAACAAAGTTAAATGTTTGATTGCCCATACTGCATGCTTCAATTGCTGGTCTATTTTCTGGATTTTTCACAAGTAAATTGAAGGTGATGCCTGGATTTCTTCCAGTAAAGACTGTACTGTGAGTAAAGTTAGGTCAGTCAGTTTTAGACTGTATAATAATTTGGTGCTAGACATGAGTATCCCAACATTTTCTCTCTACTCCCAGCTTTATCCTCCACCACTTAAACACATAACTCACTAGTCTAGAAAAAAAAAATATCAAAATAATATTTGTAAGTTCCAATGAGTTGGAAGGTTTTCTGAGCCTGCAGGTGGATGTAATGAATGGTGACACCTGAATATACACAGAAAAGAGGATTGAAACTTCTGGCCAAGAGATGGAGAAAGCTGAAAAAGCGTGGGCAACTGCTCCTGAATTATTAGATATTCTGAGGAGGCTCCCACAATTTCACCCTGAGAGGACACACATTCAAACATCTGTAGTACTATACGAAATGGAAAAAAAATATTCAGGAGGTTTGGGTAAGGTGTTTGTTATTCTTTAACTATACATGTAATGGAACTAAAAACAAGCATCAGTTTCAAGATCGTGAATATTTCTCTGTGCAACAAGGAAATATTGTAGTAGTTGCTAGTCTACATAGCTAATCAAATAATACCAGAATTTTTTTTTTCCTCTGTTACAGAGAAAAAAAAGAATGCATGCTTCTGTTATACATAAGAAGGAATACTTGCTTTTGAAAAAATCCAGCCTTCACAGGATTTATCTATTTTTAATAACAATTTTGGAAAGTTGCATAAAATGCACACATTTTTTAAACAAATTTAAATATATTTTCTGACTAATATCCTCTCACCTTTTTTCCTTTGCTATTAAGAAGATAATTCAAGGTTGACTTTAGCTTCCATTTAATTTTTTTCCTTAGGAAAATGCTTTTTTCCTGCTTAACTGAATTTCTAAATTTGGAGCCTGTAACATTGGGCAGTTTTGTAGACAATAAAGAGAGCAAGCAGTTTGCTCTGTTAGGATCTTTTATGCTCATACGTGCCTTTCTTTCCATTGTCTACAGCCAGATCCCAGATTTCTCCCTTGGGTACTTCACTGATATGTCTAACATTAGGTGAGGTACAAGTAGGCATTTTTCTTCAACCTGGGCTTTGATTTACAGTTACAGCTATTAAGATTATATCTTTGAGATATATCTGTCACTTTTCCCTTAATTATATCCTCTGGCAATCATTTAAAACAGAAAGCTAAAGTTGCGCTCATATGTACATCTAACCACAGATAAATTGGCCTGAAAACACCTACAGTGTTGTTTTTATAATCCTGCTATTGCAGAATGTAGAAGAGCTATTAAACTCTGATGCGGACTGAAATGTACATCTTATCTTAAAAAGGAATTTATTTAGGTTTATAGTCCAAGTAAAATGCACATTCTGAAAACAAAAGTCAGAAAAGTAATCCACAGTCCAGCATGTTGACAAATCTTCCAGTATGTTGACAGAGGCTAGATGTAACCTTGGCAAACTATAGGAGACAAAAGAATATATCCAGTATTTAACCAGGGTCACAGATGTTTTCTGAGATTCATTAGATTTGTCCATAGTTCATGTATCTTCTTCTTGGTCTTCAGAGTCAGGCCTAGGGTTGTGTTCCTATGGCCACTAAACCATTCAGAGGAGAAATTAAAGGCCTCACAAAGAGAGTCAGAGAGGGAACCCCTGTATGATTAAAAAAAAATACTAAAAATAGAGATATGCTTTAAATGCCAACTTCTTTTCCAGATTTAGGAACCTCTCAGTGTTTGTGTCCACAAACACTCTTTGGAACTTACTGAACCATTACAAAAAATATAGGTAAATAAAATGAATATGGAATAAAGGACTTTTGGCAGATGATGCTGCTCTCCTCTTCATCTTATGCAGGAACACAGTATGAATCCTCTTCTCAGCCTGAAGGACTTTCATTGCATTTCTTCCAACAATGAACTCTTATTAATTGTTCTAGTTAAAGATCCACTGATCCCAGAAATGCAAGAGTCTGCTGTGCACTGGCTCTGTGCACTGCATTAGGAAGGGAAAAGCTCCTAGAGACAGGGTTTGCATAAAACATTGGTGTGTCATTAATAAGTTAATGTCTCTGGTTTTGGGCTAGTCCAGTGGATTTGTGACTGCTTGCTCTCCCCCTGTTAATATTTAAGTCTTCCATAAAATATTATGACACTAGCACACTATTCTCCTTGATTTGTTTTTTTCTCCTGATCTTTTTTCCTTAAGTAGCCCACAGACTGCTGGCTAGGCCATTCTTCTGGGCTGTTGGTCTCTTGCATCTTCTAGGTATCTACTTCCCACCATCAAACAATTTATAATTAGCTTAGAGTAACTAGATCAGCTACACAGAAAATTATATTCTATGACATCTTTAGGCTGATAAAAGTCAAAGTCTTTGTTTCCCTTCTAAAAACATCCTAATCACAAATCTACAGGATAAAGTGTAGGAATATTTCTCTCTTCTGCTAATGAACTTTGCCGCTGTGCTGAAGGAAGCAATAGATTTCATCATTCTGAAGAAGCAGAGGATAAGAAAAAATTTTAATTCAGTTTTGGGCACAAAATCAGGCGTGATTAGGTACTCAGCAGAGGTTTTAATTTCAGCCTATCATTGAGTATCTTTAAATAGAAGATAGTAAATCTCTACTTGTTCCTTTAGGTATCAGGTTTTATGACTGCTCATCTTGAAAAGCTCTTCTGATGCTAATGTTTTTGTGATTAATGCATCCATGGAAATCTGATTGCAGCTTAACATCCAGAAATGTCCAGTTATTTAATTTTCATATTGAGGTTATTTTTTTTTTTTTTTGTAAGAAATGCAGACCACAGAAAAGAAAGCTGAAAGGTAAGAACAAATCTAACAAGGAAAAAAATGAGCAGAAGCTAGTTAAGAAGGAATTATAATAACTGCATTCAACAAAATCTAATTAAGAGCGCAAGTAAAGATGCTGTTCATGGATTTATGTGATGATATTGCAATAGCAATCTACTTGTGATATGTAGCCTTGTTACTTTACAAAATCTGAATGAAGTTCACAGAACCTGTTTAAGCCAGAGCGATATTAGCTGAGGCCACCATCTAATCAATTGCTTCATAATAAATAGGCCCCTTGTTTACAGTAATATTTTAATTCAAATTTATCTTCACAATCTAAAAAAGTGTTTAATTGCTTTAATGATATTAGCTGTCTCAGCCTTTACTACAACACTGGACATAATTACCCTCTTTAAAGGTAATTTATGGACCTCATTAACACTCTTGCCTCTCTGCTGTGATTAAAAATCTCCTAAGAATTGAAATCTCTCTGAACAGTGAGAGAATTATTGTGATTTGTTGTTTGCCATTGCTGAAATGAGCACAAAGCTGATTTATTATAGCTGATCTCTGCTGAAGTGACTAGAATTGGACTGGGGAAGGGGAAGTCAGTAACTTTTGGTAAAGGAGTTTACTTCTCTCCGTCACAGAGTTGCACCTTAATATGAGTCCTGTCATTTGATTCCACAGGAGCATAAAGAAATCTCTGGCAAATAAAGCTACAGCAATAACTATCTTGAAAAAAAAATCTCACCTTTGCTAAATAGAGAGCAATTATATTTCTTTATTGCAAATTAAACTCTCTGACATAGCTTTAAGGACTCAACAAGGTGATATTAACATGATGTTTACATGCAAAATGTTTGAGGCCATGGGAGACATTGAACTTATTTGTTGGATAGAAAAAACCTCAGCTTACCTATAATTTACATTTTGCCTTTTTGCCTTAAAAAGGAATTAATAAATTTCATTTATTTAAAAATGTAAATCTACAACTACAAAAAACCTTATAGCCTCATAAAATCTAGTGTCATCTTTACCTCATCTTCTCAGTCACTATGTAATATTAAACATTTATTGAACAAAATGGTGAAATCCCAAACACAAACAAAAATAAAACTGAGGAACTTACTGTCAACCTATTACATTAGCATACCTGAAGAAACTCCTATCCTGGCTGTTCAGTATGCATTGTGTACAAAGCAGAGATAGTAGGGTCAGCAGTTGTCTATAGAGATGGATAGAGGTGGTACACACTCTGCTTGGGGCCAGTAGAAAGATCTTTTCAAAAAAAATGCAGAGCATCCAGAATAAGAGAAATACAGTATTTTTTGGAACAGGTTCTCTTCCTAGGCCTGAATGCTGCAGATCTGGTGTTATACACACCATATACAAATTGCATCCCCTCAAAGAGCTCGGATATTCTGTTTCCACAGCTTTGCAAAATGCATTACTTCAGGGGAAGCTTAAAGTCCTTCAGGAAATACAGGCAAGTATTAAATAGGAGATCTTCTCCCCCTGCTTTCCATATTTCACAGAATTTAGCTCTACATAAAGATGAACTCAAAGACTAATTACTCATGAATAACATAGATTGAATCTTTAGCTGTTCAGAAAAATAAATGCTATTCAGCTATTTTTAATATGATATTTTATATGATATTATATGATTTTATATTTATATTATATTTATATATGATATTATATGATATTTTTTACATGATATTACATTGATCTTTTTTATGAAAAGTGTGTTTGATGTAGATCTCTGGAGCTATTTATGAGACTAAAGTAATTGTTTAAAAATTGGTTTTGAGCACATAGTTATCTGTCTAGTTTTCCTCACTCTTACCATGAATATGGATACATTTACTCTGTAAAGCAATATACTTTGTAAATTATTTATCCAGTGGAAATCAGAATTACAAAAAGGGATTGCTGGTGAAGCAATAATGTGTTGGTTTTAATTAAACTGTCAACCAATTTATATTGAGTTGCTATTTTTATGGAACTGATAATTTAATATAAATACTTATAAGACACAGCATTGTGTATCTATGGGTCACATATATATTAAAAAAAACAAAAACAAAACCAAAAAAAACCATCCTTACAGATAAAAGAATGAGCCATTCTGGTTCCATTCCATTAAAACTGTACCAACCCAGTTATACTAAGTTTGTATTATTTTATTAGCTCTATAGTAAGTTTATATCTGCTCTAAATGGTATTACAAGGAGCAATTCCTCTTGATTTGTACTTAATAGAAACCATGGCAATAAAATAATCTTTCATTAAAAAGTTGAAGAAATGTGGGAAGAAAAAGCATCAAAACCAACACAGAGCCGGTCAACTTTACAGATAATGCGATGTATATGAAACCCTGTCATATGCACTATGGACAGTGGAGGGGAGAAAGTAGAGCTATACATTCAGTTAAAACAAAAGAAAAACAGAAATTCCTCCACACAATCTACATAATTGTGTTAATGAAATTCTAGAACACTATTTTTTGAATTACCTTACTGCTTGCTGTTTAATAGTGGAGTCTATATATGGTGGTACATAAGACATGGTTTTAATATTGGTAACATGAGTTTATAGTCAACCTTCATTTTTATATTTTTATTTTTGAAGAAAATATGTATATTATACTCTGCAAAATGTGGTTTGCTTTTCCACACTTTTAAGGATAGAAAAAATCCATCCAGATGTTTTGTACTTTTCTTTTCTGATTGTCACTTGTCATCTGTGAGATTTTCAGATCAGTGAAGCATTTTGGAGGACAGAGAGTTTTAAACTTAACAGCTGCTGGCAGCTGAGAAGTATTTTATGAGAAATTCAGTTGTTCAGATGTGAAGTATTGACTTTTATTGTGATAATAAATAATAATAAATATTTTTATTTATTGATTCTCCTTTTACCTCTAAACTTTTCTCCTTATTTTCCTTTATTTGGAAGTCACAGAGAATATTATTTTCACTTGATATAATTTTTGAAGGCAATAGAATATAGATATAAAGTAAGAGATCTAGGTTTATCCATGCAAGGCTGACATTTATTAATGATGCCAGGCGGGTAGACATAGTACTTCAATAAATAGATGCCAGTGGTTAGAGGATTTGTGTGAGTCAGTAGAGGGTCAGCAGCAGAGGCTAAGCTCTCTTCAGGAGTATGGAAGGAGAATACCCCAAGAGATAACGGTAGACAGAGTAGATTTTATAAATCTTTTGCTTTTTAAAATCTTTATATCTTCCTTTATAATCTTCTAGTGAAAGGGAATGTGGGGAAATAATTAGAAGACATGCATAGGTGGTCATAAAATGACCCCTCATATGTAATAGAAGTAACTTTGTAAATTTCATATCTGACCTGGTTAGTGGTATGAATAACATAAATGAACTGTGCAATCTAACTGGATTTGTATATAAATCAACTCCAAATGACATATTCAAAACAATCTTATTTATGATAGCAGACATTTTTTGCTCATGCATGATTTGTGCTTATTCCACATGCAGGTTTATCGATTTACTGGGGTAATTTCAGTTAGAATTTGTCATGACCCATCAGTAGGGTGTGTGATGTTCATTATAAATTCTTCTTAGGCTGAACAAAGACACTGGATATGTGTCAGGGAGCTCTTTGTGTTTTATTATACAGTCTTCTATAACTTCAGCAACATGTCCACTGCTTGGACTCAAAAGGTGATGGTTAACAAGCCCTCAAATACTCACAAAACTCTTCCACAAAAAGTGTTGCCTAACACTTGTGGCAAACACAAGCCCCTAATTTTGTTCAGTACACTTCAATAAGTTCTCAGCTCCCAAAACAAACTCCTCAAAGATGCTGGCTCACAAGCCACAACAAAATCAAAGGTGCTGACTGAGCAGGAGTCTCAAGGCAGAGCAGGACTCTGGCTCAGCACAGTGCTGCCCCACCTCCACAGGACCCTGTCCTCCCACCTTCCTACCTTCCCTGTAGCAATACTCAGAATGTTTGAGACAAAACATGCTAAGGTCTGCTCCTCTACACAGTTAGACGTATAATTTCTATTTCATCTGTGCAAAACTCAGCACCATGAAGGATGCTTAATTTATGTTATCAATTTGTTATTGAAGGCATAGTGATTGCTGAATGGATAAATATTTCCTTTGTGAAAGGAAATAATGTTTATTTTTCTATAAATATAATATCAATCTATTGCTATATCTACATATCATATTTACGGTATTAGTGGTAAGAGTTTAATGTGTATGGAGTATTTTATAATGAAATTAACATGCTTAAAGTTAGAGGGGCAAAAAAATTGGGAATTACATATGGTTTGGGGCATGAGAAGGATTGTGAGGGAAAAGATTGTAATGACTATTCTGTTCACCAAAATCTGATATTTCAAAAAGACAGCAATTCAAGTGGTAAATGCTTGATTACACCCTTTCTCCTAGTACAAACTTAATTAATTATTTACCTTGCAATAATACATAGGCAAAGCACAAACCTGGTATTAAAGCTGTATTCTGCCCTGGAGAGTATGTCATCTCAAGAGAATAAGTATTGAGAACAGATAACATTGAAATTCTCATGTTTCAGCAAGGAATTTAAATACTTTTTCCTTCGTATAGCTAAGATCAGGAATGTCAGTGCAGAAATAAGAAACAAAAATGTGTTTTCCCGAACTCTCTTTCAGATGTTCTAAGCACAAAAAACACACTCATCCTTTATTTGCTGCTCAGACTAACAATTTAAAGTTTTGGATTCTTCTCTTTAAACACTAAATCCTAGTTCCTTAAACCCCTATTGGTAATTGGTACTGCTGAACAATTACAGTTTCTCTTGAAGTTAATAGAAATAACGTCATTCAGTACAATCAAAAACTCACGAGGTGTAACATTCTAAATCTAATTTCAAAAGACCATCATAAGATGTCCATATTCTAAAAAAGAAGCCTGAAAAATGATGAAGACCTACTTATTTTTGGTCATCAATGCAATGCCCAGATGTGATTTACTGGAAAGACACATCACTTAGGAGAGGAGACAAGACTGAGAGATAATTAAAGTTTTTTGCAACATTTATACAAATACTAGTTTTGCTGGGAACAACACATTGTCTTTAGCTTTGGATGAATCTGAGAAAATCAAGCTATTCTAATATAATTGAGTTTTATCTGAACTTAGCTCTTGACCCTAATCCTGAAAATGGGCTCTCATTCCCTGTTTTATCTGAAGACATTCAACACTGTCATCAGCTGAAATTTATAATCACATCATCTTCTGACCATAAATAGTTTGCCATTAAAAGTTCTGGTAAACTTTTGAATAGTAATGAACTTATACAACCTGCATACTTCAAAATGGAGAAAATTAGGTAGACAGATCGATAAAGAGATATATGCATATAGTGATATAATTAGAGAAATGACAAATTAAGTCTCATTCTGGTCATTTTCAAAAGTATGTAGTCTTAAAACTTTCTGTTTCATGTTCCAGTGTGGGTGTTTCTTATTTGCAGCACGGTTAGCACTTTTCAACTGCTGTATGTTCCTGCCAGAAGCAGTGCAGCTGACATAAGGAGGAGTCTGCATGGGAAGAACAGGTTTAGAAACTGTCGCAGTTGTTTTCTATCTATGCTTATTGCTTTTGAGGCTTTTGTACAAGCTCTTGGCTTAGAGCCTATATTTTGGCATGCGTTGACAAGCCTAGGATACTTTTTTTTTTCCCCCCTAGCATAACAGAAAAAAGAAGTTGAAGTGCTTATTTTGGTCAAAACTGGAATTGCCGTTTGAATAGGCATGTCTGAAGTAGGAGAAAATCATGTCTGTGGGAGAAAAAGAGTGGAGACAGAAAGAAATTAAGCTGGGTATCTTGAGACTTTTTCTTCTTTCTTGTATTATAGGTATACCCGAAGAGCTATCTTGTCATTTTGGCATTGGAGAAACAGACAGAGATCAAAAAGATAAAAGTTCACAACATAAAGATACACAGAGAAATTAAAAATACTATGTAAAATAGGTCTCAAACCAGATCTTTATTTATTCTTCAGTTTCCCAGGTTCCAAGAGGTCCCGTGACTTGCATGGTTGCCTTTTCTTTATTTCTCAGTTTACTTTTTATCACCTATTTAGGCAAGAAAAATGTTATTATAATCTATTCAGATAGCAAGCAACTTTGTGAGGCCCTGAACCTCTGTTTTATGCTGCAGTCATTTTTGTAAAAAAACCCTTCAAAAATAACAGGCAGGTTATTTTAGTGATACTGATGCTGAGTTGCTGAATATAGAAAATAAAATACTTTGGGAAATATTCAAAAGGAATAAATACCAGAAGTGGGATTCCAAATCTTACTAGAAGTGGTAAAATTCTTTGAGGAAAGACAATTGTCTCCTTTGAAATTGTTTAATAAGCTGATCAATTGTTATAAACTGAAGTGACTTGAGAGAATTTTTAAAGTATTTTTCTTTATATTTTTTCAAATTTATGAACTGATTTATAGAAACAAAAAGGAAAAAAAAAAGCTAACAAAAAAACCCAAAAAAAACTAAACCAAAATTAAAAA
Source organism: Phainopepla nitens (assembly GCA_013400175.1). Lineage (NCBI taxonomy): Eukaryota > Metazoa > Chordata > Aves > Passeriformes > Bombycillidae > Phainopepla > Phainopepla nitens. Next base: position 234,685 of record VXBQ01005608.1, read on the forward strand.
TCATCACTGAGAAGGTACCAGACCACCATTTATTGTGATTAAAAAAAATACATCTACCAATAATATTCAAGTCTACAAGCTGAATATTTTTTAACCCACAGTCAGTGAAGGTTGTGGGTATACGACAATGGATCCCCAGATTTCACGAGAATATTGTTAGCCTCAGATCAGATATTTGTTGTGACTTCCTCTGCCATGTAGGTGGGAAGCATTTTCTGTTTCAATTCTTTTTTGTGAGTGACTGTCATTCTCAGTTTCCAAAGACCCTGCAAGTACCAGAAACCTGTCTAGGTTCTTGAGAATGAAATGTTCATTCTTGTGTTATACAGACTTTTATTTACTTGTAGTTTTGTACATGCTTATGTAGGCTTATACGCAAAAGATGCTTTTTTTTTTTTTTTTTTTGTGAGTGGATAATAAATTGCAGTGCCATCAGTTTTACTGAATAGTGCATTTAATTCCATACCTGCTCTACCTTCCTTTTCAGCTATTCTTGTGTGTCCTATTCCATACAATGCTTTATAGCTGTCATGAACTTATTCTGACTTTTTTATATTACTAAGGGATTTAATTGGAACACCTACAGTTCTCTAATGAGGCACATCCACTTCTAGGTGATGTGTGGAGAAGAAAGCACAGTAAATTTTCATTATAGAAAAATGCCTTACAGTGTACATAAGCAAAAATAAACTGAAACACAGTTCTACAACAGGAATTTACAGTCTGTATTGTTTTCAATGAGCTTTGAATCAGATGCAATGATAAAATCTGCCACATAATTGCAAGTAGAGTTAGGACTTCAACAAATATACCACTGCTCTTGTTGTGAGTTGTGGGCATTCACTGATATCATACCTATGTGAAGGAGTAAAAAGAGAGAAAGTTAAGGTGGGAAGAAATTAAATGTAGGAAGAAAATGAAAAATAATAGCAGAACTCCATGAGGATTTCCTGCTGCTACCTTTGAATCTTGAAAGAAGACAGAAGAATACAAATTATTTTGTGACATGATTAGCATCATAATATATGAAATAGCTAAGCTTTTATTTTCCTTTTAAATGCTGAAAGATGAGAACATATTTTAATACAAGGAGCAAAGACATGGGCGTGAAACCTCTTCAAATTGCTCAAGCAGAGATGCAGCCTAGTTAGTTTCTTTGTTGTAAAAAATTAAACATCTATTTGGAATGAATATGTTAGAAGTATATTTAGGCCAAGAAGAGCTTCTTCAGGTACACCTGTGGTGTCATCCTCTGTAACAAGCTCCAGCCTGGCAGGTGGGAACTTCTGGGAACATCAAGTACTGGGCATGAGATGGTAGAGAAAGTCAGCTCCATCAGGAATTAGGAAAGAGATTGCAGAAGTATATGTCCAGGCATTAGCCTGTCAGATATTCTTGGTGCTCTTTACCATTTCTGTGATGATATCTCATATGCTTGACCCTGTATTGTCACTGTCCTCAGGTGAAGAGTATATCTTTTTCAGTGGCAATTCTGATCTCTCTCCCCAGATCCTTTTTTATAACCCCAGTGCTGCTCCCAGAGCACTGATGGCACTTCTGCATTGACTCTGAGTCAAATCCAGCACTGTTTGATTGAGTTCATGTTCCTCCTACAATGGATCGGGTACCATGTTGATGAAAAAATTTTACACACAACTTTTCTTTAAATTTTTTTCTTATAGGGTTATTACTGTAAAGTTACACCTTGACCTTAACAGCCGTAACTGTGAAATTACTAATTTATTTTTTTCTTGACATTGATAGGGTATAAATAATTAAATTACTGCCATCATTAAAATAAATATGTATGAAGGAATGGGTAAGTGGAAATCCTATGCCCAAAATTCCGAATATTTCTGGCCAAAAATTTTTATCCTTTTTTTTTTCTAGAATTGAATATTGTAACGGCAAAACTTTGATGCAAAAGGAAAAGGCCATGAAGGCAAATATGAAAACATGACTAAAAGTGGGAATAAAGAAGCTTGTCCAAATTTATTTTATTAAGTTGTTGTTCAAAACATATTGATGACAAACTGCCAGTGGAACTTCTCATTGCACTAATGACTGTTTTAGCAAAAACATACATCAATGACAATTACTTCAGCTGCCTCCCATTCTTTCTAAGCATCAGAATCTCCATCTTTTTCTTATTTAGATATCAGTAACTCCAAATTTCCTCTGAGAGTTCTGTGACAAAAAAACCCCCAGCCTATTGATGACTATTAGCCTTGTGTCATCATAGGTTTTTTATCACATTGAAACATAATCTGCCATCATATGAATGTATATAAATTTCATTGAAATTAATTGTCTCTTCTTTCATAGAACCACTGAATGTTTTGGGCAGTATGACAAAGGCACAAAAGCGGTAGAGTACCTGAGCTTTCTCCACACACTGGGCAAAGAGGTCTCTCAATCCTTCCAGAGAGGATCCATGTTTTCCCTAGTCTTCCCTTTATCATTGAAGAAAATCAAACCTGTAGAAGTTTTTCTTGTTGCCCTTGACTTCCATGAGTAGATTGAATCCTGTCGGGGCTTTAACTTTCTTTATGCCTGTCTGCTTGGACAATTTTTCTGTATTCTCCCAGGCTACCTGTGTTTGCTTCATACTCTGTAGGCTTCCTTTATCTGTTTGAGTTTGTCCTAGTTTATCCATGCAGGCCTGCTGGCACTTTTGCTCAACTTCTTCTCTGTTGGGATGAATAGGAAGTGAGTTTAGAGGTGATCCTTGAATATTAATCTGCTTTCTTGGGTCCTCTACTTGACAAGGTTTTATTCCATGGTAGTTCACTAAGCAGATCCCTGAAGAGACCAAAGTCTGCTCCCTGAAGTCTAGGGCAGTGAGCTTGTTTTGCATCCCCCTTGCTGTCCTGAAGATCTTGAACTCCACCATTTCATGGGCATTATAATCCAGGCTTTGCTTGAGATTCACATTCCCAGCAGCTCTTTTTTGCTGGTGAGACAAAGTTCCAGCATAGCACCTTTTAGGAACCTTCTGGAGTGCTTATGCCCCACTGTGTTCCCTTCCAGCAAGTGTCAGGGTGGTTGAATTCCCCCTTCAGGCTTGTGAACATGAGGCCATTTCTATCCATCTACAGAGAACCTCATCTGCTTGGTTTTCCAGGTTAGACAACACATAGCAGACCCTCAATATTGTCACCTGTCCCTGTCCTCCACTCAATTCTGTCCCATCCACTTAATCCTGAACTCTCAGTCAGATCCTCGTCCATCCCCAGGTGGAGCTCCATGCACATCATACCTGCGTTTATAAAGAGGGCAACACTTTTCCCTCATCTTCCCTGCTTTCCTTCCTAAAGAGCCTGTGTCCATCCAGTCTAGTCATAGGAGCCATCCCACCAAGGCTCCATCATATCAATAAGATGACAGCCCTACAGGCATAGGTGTGTATCTTAAGTCCTTTTGTTTACTCCCCATGCTGAGTGTGTTTCCATAGCAATGTTTGGGTTGGGCCTCTGATGAATCTGTCTTACTGTCTGGAGTGAGTGGTATTCTTCTGTGCTGCTCTTCAGGTGTTCTCCATATGACCTGCAACCTCTCTTCAGGCTCTGGACATTTCTTGATGTCTCTGGTATCAAATTTGTAGGACTGTGATGGAAGTTCCCTTTCTCCAGCAGATTTTGTTTAAAGTTCTTTAATACAATAGAGGGTGGATCAAATCCACCGAAAGCATACTTAGAGATTGGGATACATACTCTGCACAGTACTAGTGTGAAAGTATCCTTCATCTGAGGTTATTTCTACCCAGTTCTTGGACTGAATTAAAAGTATATTTACTTTTCTACCTCTGTTTTCACACCTCATGTAAATATCGAACATCCATTGGGTGTTAAAGAGCAACACCTCACATTATGCAGAAATAGAATCTAAATACTTTGAGAAAGGTCAGAAAACATTTATTAGTGCAGAAATAAACCCCATAGTGTGTTCATCTGCTACTTTTGTGTATAATATTTTTAACATAATTTCTGTTGCTGTGAGAGATCACTTTAAAAGGATTATTCATTTTATTGTCTCTGTCAATTTTGCTGTTGTTCAGGCAAGGTCAAATAGTATAAATCTGTTACAACCTCTGCACAAGCAAGAATATTTTCTTTGCTCTCAAGGAAACTTTGTAGTTGGGTACATTAGCAAGTGCCTCGCTAAAAGAAATCTAAGTTTTTTTGCTTTTAATTATTCCCAAAGCCTTTAGAAATAACACTGTGCAAATACATGGTGCACACCTTCTGAAAGAGCAGAGGAGAATATATACCAGAACAATAACATCATTTACGTGATGTGACATTTTCACCAAATTATTCAATTACATTATTCATGTAATTTTTAAAAAGCAAAGTGAAAAACTGCATAATTATTCATAATTTGGCACACGTTTTATATATTGTTCTGTAATAAGTTACCGCTTGTTTAATAATGTCATGGTTTGCTGTGTTATTTAGTTGTTAGTCACCTTAATTACAGTAAAATCCAAGTAATGTTCTCAAGATATAAAGTTACTAGCAGAAAAAGAGCAGACCTCAAAAATCGTAAATAATCATTAGAATTCTCACTTATGGAAAAATAACACAGATATGATAATCCATTAAATCATCTGTATGAAATCATATGAGAAGTATGAGGAGCTTAGTTTAATTGATAACATTAAAATATTTTGTGTTCAACACCTAAGACCTGGGGACTTCATTCCTTATTTCATATTAGGTGTCTGTTTTTTTCTCTGCAGGACCTTTGAAATCAGAACTATCGGATGCCACATTTTCGACTGAGAAGACACGTGGGGACGTTAAGTCTGTTGTTCAGCCATGAGTGGTGGAAGAGCTTGAGATCTGCCTTCGTGGATTAGAGCAGACCATGAGTCAGGGTGCCCTGGTGGCTCCCAGCTCACCACAATATCATGCTTGCATTGATCTAACAGAAGGTCATTTTTGTTGAGGAATGTTAGAAGCCACCTCATCCTGCCAATGTACAGGATTCTCATAAAGCACCAGCAAAGGCAGCCATGCCCCCTCCTCTTCAGCTGTCAGAGACAGGTTAGCAGTGCAAGCACACACACTGATACTCTCTGTGTTCCCCAAAACACATACATATTTGTGAATCCCACAATCACTGGCATGATCCATCTGCTTAACTGGCTCTCCTGCCTAGATCCCAGCCCTTCCCGCAGGTGGTCCAGCTTAACAGAAGTGTGCGCATATGCAGACACAGACAGGGACCTGCAGACGCACACACACTCTCAGACACTCATCCCTCTTGCACTGCACATTCACACGTCCCCTGGATGTACTAGCACAGACTCTCTACCCTCCTAATATTCTGTTCTGGATCTGACACCTAGCTACTTGATGACTGGTCCAGCTTCAAGTTTGCAGCAAATACAGTTGCACACCCTAGGACAGTGGAAGATACAGTCACTGTCTAACAGCTGGCACACGGGCACACCTGTGGCCGTGCTTCAGCCATGAACATTTAGACTCTCACCCACCTGACTCCTGATGGTCTCCTCAGTTGCTGGATGTTGGTCCAGAGACATCTGTATCCCTGCTCTTACTCCAGTAGCAGCCACCAATTTTCACTCACACAAAAAGAGGTCTCACCAGTGTCTGGCCCTTAGTCCCCATGCGCTCATACATACAGAGGGGGGTTATTCAGAGCTATCATTGAGAAAAGAATGAAAAATTATAAAATTTTAAATTATAGGACAAACTGTGGTCATCAGGTGCAAGGCTCGGACAGACAACTGTACTGACCCTTTTCTGCCTTCTCCTTACTTCATTCCTCCATGAATTCACCCCCACTCCCTGCATATCCCATTCCCCCACCCCTCCCAGTCCAAGTCTTTGGTTTACAGTCTTACCAGTAACAAATCCAGGCTGATCTTCCCGGAAGCGATGCCTTCCTTGACAGCCTGTCTAATAGAGTGACTGGTGAGATTTGTTTCTTATCATTGTCTTATCATTGTTTCTTCATGTCTGTGTCTCTGTGTATTTTGATTCTGGTCTCCCTCTTTTCCCCTTTTTTTCCCAACTGACATGTTCTCTGATTATAAAACCTCACTGGAGTAAACCTTCTCTTGCTTGCACAAGCTGTCATTCCTTTAATACAACTCATCAGGTTTGGGTCTCACCACTTCCTCCTTGATCTTTCACCTGTCAGGTCTGTGTCCCTGCATGTTCTTGCTTGTGGCTTCTTCCCTTTATTTTTGTCCTTCCTTGCTGTGAAGAAAGTCCCCGACCAAATACCCTTAAAGGAACAGATGCTCTCCTTCCACACACCCTTACAAACTGGCTTGAGGAAAAGGTGCATTGGGAGGAAGAAAGAGTTGCACTACTAAAGCACACATTGTGGATGACCACTCACATCCCATTAATGGAGGTACCAGGCTGATGTGCCTTGAAAGGTGGTTCATCCTTCTTTGCCTGCTCAGGCCTTAGACTCATAGTGAGGTTACTTAGCTGGATCCAGCACAACAACCCAATGGGACACCCTAAAAAAAATCACTTTTCCTAAAAGTGAAAGGGATTGGCTTTATAATGAAATATTGCAGCTGGTTCGCTAATGGCTCCTGATGTGTGGTAGTAGAAATTCTAGTTGAACGAGATATTTAAGGGTGTACTTATTTTAAGCTGTTCTCACTGGCAGATGCTTAAAAGCCCCTCTCAGTCCAGACCTTTAGAACAAACTGGATTGTACTGTCTAAGGGAAAAGTACATTCCTAAATCTCTTTAAATATGCTTGTGATTAAATATATTTGTGTTTAAAATACTTGCATTTGAAAAGTTTTGAATCATTTGTGTGACTGAAGATCCAGGAATGCCCTCAAGACTTAGATGATAAGCTACTGACAGCAAAATCTGTTACAGATTTTTAGTAAGATTCCTTAAACAGCAATTTGCTGGCAAAGATTATTAAGATTTTTTTAAAGTGCTATAAAAACTGTAGTTGTCTTTTAAAATGAAAAGAATCTTCTAACATAGAAAAGGGTGTACACAAAAAGAAAACTTTCTAAATAGTTCAATTTCCCAGCCATTTATTAAGACTTAATATTTTGCAACAGATTGACATAAATTTTATCCAGCATAGCTCTGTACAGATACATTGGTTAGTGTTAAGATGTTGTGCTTTTTTTCCACTATTTCTGAGGGATTTTCTCTACTGTTGAATACTGTTACCTTGGCTGTATGCAGCCAAGAAATTTATTACTTATCCCCTTCTACTGCTTTTATCACCTTTTCCTTTGACCTGAGGCATTCAGAGATTTCAGTGACACTTTTCAGTGATGAGATTTAGGAACATTACAATTTCACAGTGCACTGTGTTAAAATATTGAGTTTCTGAGCTACTGACCTGTAAGGTTATTTCAAAAGCAAGATTACCAACCTGAAAAAAATGTTTTGCATTTTGCCCAATTCGTGTATAAATAATCCGTTGTGAAATCTGTATTTACAAGGTCTAGAATTTCTATTTCATCTTAGCATACATTTGTTTTATGGAATAACAAAAAATAATTTGGCTGAGGTCATCCAGGCCTTTTTCTTACTCAAAATCTTATTCTTTCTTGCTCATGAAAAACAGTAACTGAATTATATCACTGCTTACATGTAACCTTGACATTGCAGATTCTTAAGTCTTACTTTGAGAGAAAAGAAGATTAATTATTCTTCTTCAGAAATATTTGAAACTCATAACTGAATTTTCCACTCAGCTGAGTAACTCCCAAGTTTTTCCAAGTCAGAACAAAATTACATATTTGGAATTTCTTACAGGAAGTTATTTGAGACTAGAATGACTTGCAGATTTCCTATTCAGATATAATTTTTCTTCAAAAATACATTATGTTTTAATTTTATCATTTTAATTATATTTAAAGGATTTTATATCACAGTAAGTATAACATTTAAAGTGGAAATGCTATTAATATAGCACACTGTAACATCATATGGTATATTGACAGTACATATTTATATGACAGTACACAGTTTAATACGATATGTTCTAATATTCAATATATCTCAGTAATAAGTTCTACATAGGCATTTTGAAAAGCATTATCTAAGGTTTACCTGAGAAAAGTAGCTGGACTAGTAGCTTTAATCTGGATTTAAAGAAATATCTGGGCAGTGATGTCCTGTAAAAACCTTAAAAAAAAAACCCTGTTTTTAAACTTTTTAAGGTGTTTCTTTATGTGGTTCTGAAAGAAATATTATTGCTTATAGAAAAAGAGCCTCAACTGAGTAACTCCCAAGTTCCTCTGAGTGATTCTATTCAAGCCATAATTTCATTTGAAAGAATATCTGCTCCTGCTCGTCACATTGCCAGTCCTGTTCATCACCAAACAGTCCCGCCTTCAAACACTGTTATATGAGTATATACTTTAAATACTTTGATATAAGCAAGGATATACTGGATGCTTTTATATAATTTATGGATAGTTGATATATACTCCAGTAAGGTAGCAACTTAATTTTCATATGCTGTTGCCACTGGGAGAAGTTCATTTTCAAACAGATAAGAGAAGTATATTAAGTCATCTTAGGCATGCATGGAAGCTGGCAGAACTAACAGCATTACTCTACTAATTTATTTAACCACTACATCACCTCCTTATTTATAGCTTCAAGTGTATTTCTATCCATTCACTGAGATGACTTTGCAATGTGGAAGTGTATGGTTTGGATGTAAGAACCAATCTGAATGATGCATGGTAACAGAAAGCAGGCCTAAATACATCTAAAAAAAAGTCTTAAACACACATATTAACTTAAAAAAAAAAAGGCAAAACTAGGAGGCATGACTTTTAAAGAACTTATGCACAGAACTGTTGTTTGCTATGATCAGGTCTGGTTATTCACTCACAAAATTCTTCTGCCTTAATTATTTTTCAAAAATGTGGGTGAAGCTGGCGGCCTTTGCATGCCACTGACTATACCTGGAGTGCCTGGGAAGGAGACTCTCAGGAGGAGCGGAGCTTGCTTTGCCAACAGCAGCTGCAGGATGGGGCACAGAGAGTGCCAGGGCGCTGCCCCCAGTCTCTGCAAGACTCTGTGTACTGGGCAGGTCCCACTGCTGCCAAAGCTGCTTGCACAGACTGCCCACAGGCTGATTCTGGGGTTACATGCGTGTCACAAAGGGGAGAGAGCAGTGAGCCATTAACATAATTGCAACAGTTTGAGATCACATGTTTAGAATACTATATTTGTATTGCTTCAAGCTGGAAAATTCACACTATGCCCACTCTTTTTATTATAAATAAAGTTCAGATCTATTCTAGTGAAGAAAGTTCTGAAAAGGCTTAATTGACCATATATAAGCAAGTATAGCCTCTAAAGAGTTGGTGTTAGGTCTACTCAAATTAGGCAGAAAACCTCAGAATAAGAGTCATATTTGAGAAGGAAGATACAATTGAGAGTGACAGAGGTATTTTAGAAAGAATTGAGGAAATAATAAAAAACATAAAAATAAACAACTGCCCAGGGTAATACCTTTCACTTAATGAGTACAAACCATGCATCAAAAGGTCAGGCCCCTTTCTTAATCTCATCTGAGAAAACCTGTCCTATCAAGCTCATGAGCTGGTTTGTAGTCTTGGTCCTCCACTTGTCCCCATTACATGTTACTTAATACCCAAGCTCTGTTGTGAGTTTAATCAACAGGATTTCAAGGCAGAGAAACTCAAGCTAGTCCAGAGTATCTTCTTTGAGTGATGTAAATGCAAAATACACTGTGACTATGATCTATGCTGAATTTTGTTCCTTTTACTTGCGGCAATTCTCTAAAACTAATTTTTTTTTAAGCAAAAAGAATTAGAGACTAATGCTCACTCCACTGAGCACTCTTATAATATTGAGTATGAATGGAATCTAGCTTAAAGGGAATGGACTTTATCATGAAGGCCATCAACTTTCTACAACACTTGGCCAAGGATCCACAGGGAGCTGCTTAACACAGCTGACACAGGTGGTAGAGGTTTGGTCCAAGCCATGAACATATTGAGAATAAAGTAATAGATAATTAATTACAAGGTAGAATTGAGAGTCTAGTTCAAAATCATAAATTTCTTGGGATACTGTAATGACATTTGAAGGTACATTAACAACAATTTCAGCTTAACTTAAAATATTGGACAATAATTTTTTTTACAATCCGTCTTGTGTTTTAAATTACCTTTATAATGGGGACAGAACCACTGTACCTCTCTCACATGAAGCTAGTCCCATTTTCAAAATATAGACCTTGGAAACTGTAAAACTGCACTATGCAAGTAACTATTACAGCTTAGTCTCATAGAAGAGTTGATGGAACCTTGAATGCATTGGATCAGATGAGCATGTAATGCAAATATATTTTAAGTAAATATATTTTCAGATTAAATTACTTATAATTATTGTAGTTTATGCTAAAATTATTCCTTGCAGGATAGAGTCTCCAACAAGAGTCTGGTTAGTTTGAATTTTTGCTTATAGATTCTCCTTGTCTTATAGCTTTCCTTTCCTTTCCTGGATTTTTTATGGCTGGTCACCCTAGGACAAATATGTTTTACAAAAATTAGTAATAAGTCAGGGAACTTCTTAATATCAGACAGTAAGAACTGGGAATCCAAGGTCAATAGTTGCCTTTCTCTTTACAGGACCTAGAACGTTTAATCTTGTCTGTTTGGGATTCCTGTTTCTCTCTGGGACTGATAAATATCAGCCTGAAGTTTAGTGGTCTTCAAAAAAATAGATGAGAAATTTTTCACCAATTGAAAAGAATATGCTGAATAATTTGGAATATCCTAGGAGGTATCAGATAGTTGGAAAATGGTCCTAACAGCCTACTTGTTTCTTCTATATATCAGCTTAGTTTTGCCATCCTTCTGAAATGTTGCCTAGTACCTTCAACACAACTGCCTGAAGTTGTCTTACCAGACAGTGCAAAAACTTTCCATGGATGTTAATGGGATGCAAGCATGAACTAGTTGTGAATATGAAAACATTATGTTTATATTCACTAGAAGCTTAGGTATGATGTCTAGAGAAACAAAGACATACGTCAGACAGTCTGAGGATCAGTCTGGATGTTTTGTGAATTGCACTATACACTGATGATTACATTTATTCACTGAAAGAACCATAGAATGGTTTGGGTTGAAAGCTCATCCACTACCATTCCCACTGCTGTGGGCAGGGCCACCTTCAACTAGATCAAGTTTCTCTGAACTCCATCCAACCTGGCCTTAAACATTTCCAGGGATGGGGCATCCACAGTGTCTCTGGGCAACCTGTTCCTGTACCTCCGCACCCTCATAGTAAAGAATTTCTTTCCTATATATAGTCAAAATGTACTCCCTTTCAGTTTCAATCCATTCCCCTTGTGTCCTGTGACTTCATGCATTTGTAAATTGTCCTTCTCCACCTGTCTTGTAGGCTCCCTTCAGGAACCTGAAGACCTCAATTAGGTCCCCCCAAAGCATTCTCTCCTCCAGGCTCAACAAACCAAATTCTCTCAGCCTTTTCTCACAGGAGAGGTGTTCCATCCCTCTAATCATCTTGGTGAGCCTCCTCTGGACTTGTTCTGACTTGTTCCAGTTTGTTCCAAGATCCACGTCCTTTCTGTGGTGGGAATGTTAGAGCAGGTCAGGACTCACACTTGGTTAATTAATCATATTGTGAATCTGATTCTGTGTTTGAAAGTTTAAATTATAATGGAGATAGTATTGCACCCATGGAGGTATAAAAAAGTAAGAGATGTGTGGTTTTTATCAATAATGAACATATTTCTCTTTTCACACAATGAAAATGGCCTAACAAAACTGTGTCACTTTTGGACACAGCCTCGTTCTAGAATCCAAAACAGGAAAATTTACCTCAGACTGTTGCCGAAGCGCATGTTGAACTCACATAGATATTTCATGGTGCCACCTAGCTATTTGTGTGTAATTCTTAACTCACTATGTGTTCTGTAGTCTTATAGGGACAGATATATATTTCAGAAAGTGTACTGGAATGCTTTTTAATATTTTAGGCTTGACAGGAACCAAAAGGTCTGGATTTGGGTGAGGTAAACCCAGAGGGGCTTCCATGACAAACGAAAAATGAAGAGTGGCTCACTGCAAGTAGAATTTTAGCTTTATTCTCCTGACTGAAAGTGTATCCTGTAATAGAAGGATAAAAGCTAACTGTGTAAAAGAGATTTGGTTTATTCCTAATCAATAACATGGGAAAAGACCTTTGTCAAGGAAAACATTCAGTTTCCCTGCTGCTCTCCTTCACTCCTGGTGGTAAGTTCCATTCTGAAGAGCAGTCTGCAAAAGTTTTTTTGTTAATATATGCAAAATCACAGACACAGCTGATCTTGAATATGCAGAAAATGCCACAAAAAACATCTGTGGCAAGTAAGAAACAAACTGTCAGGTCACTGATTAGAAATTCATTGTCGGATTGGGCTGTTTTTACTTGTCTATTCAGATCAACTGCAGGGAATGTTTCTCCTGGGTTTCTATTTAATGGGCAATTCTGCACTCCAGTACACTTTTTAGAAAATAAAATGCAATTTCCAAGCCTCATTTGAAGACATTGTGTCCTTTTCTGAATTACTTTTCTCCTCATTGCTGATTAAATATCTCTGTGTTTTGTCTGAATCTTTCAGTAATGTTCATCTTCAACGCTTATGACATCATCATTGCTTTCATGATAATGAAACACATTGTCTCCAGAACTGGTCTGTGAAATAGCACTAATTGTCCTAAATGCTACAGCTGGGACAATGGCAAGTAAGGATGAGCAGCTGATTGGGAAAAGTAATTTCTAAGTCTACAAAATCATGATAGTCAATGAGGAACAGAGATGGCTATGAAACAATTTAAGGGAATATGAGCAGGCTTTCTGACAACTACTTCACAAGTTTAAAACACCAGTTATTTTTGTTTGGACAGTGTCTCTAATGCACGGTTGACAAAGGCTTCCTGAGATTGCTGTGTCAGCAGTATGTCCCAAGAGCATATTTATATCTTGGTGCCAACCCACATTTCTGAGGTAGATTTTGTGTCATTTTTGCAAGAAGTGGAAACATTTTCTAGCAATGAGCTACAGATTTTCCTCATCACACGGTTCCACACCTCCTGGGGGATGAGTGGGCCTCTGTTCCAATGGATGATGGTTTATTTTCAGCTCTTGGTCTGTTCTGGCTGGTTTTGGAATATATTTGCATGTTACAAATATCTTCTTCTCTCTAATTACAGGCTTCTGTAATTAAATTAACTGATTTATGCCCCTTTTAGGATTTTGTATTACCTGTCTTTATATCTTAATATATGTGAGTCTGTTAGCAATAACATGAAGCCCTATTGCTGTTTTCTTCAAGTAATATGATCACTCTCTATTCTTGAAGTAAATTAACAATGCTGGCAGCTACATCAGATTAGAGAGTGCAATATAAATGTATACCTATAGGAATAGTTTAGACTTTCTTCTTCAATGAACTACAAGTTCCTTGTGGATAATATAATTGATCCGATTTTCTGTAACAATACTTAGAAGACAGAGGGTCTTGCTCACAAATATAATTTAGAATATGGAATGGCTATTAGAAGAGAAGATGCAAAATTGAATATCAGTACGTGAAATGTTATTACTATGTACATTTATTAAGTTGCTGTTTGCTCACTGGAAACACCTCTGCAAACTTACAAACTTACTGATTTATTATTGTGAACAATTTCTCTGGTAGCAACTACAGCAGCCTTGGAAAAACTAAATCTTCCAAAATTATGGCAATTTTAAAACTGCTTTTGTTCTAGTCAGCTAGAAATAATAATTCTTTTTATGGATCTGTTTAGGACATTTCCCATCTTCACCTCTTTTGGATAACTCTAATGCCATATGATTGCATGGAAATCTACAAATCACATACCACTTGGTGTGGTAAAGGGAAATGTGATGTAAGAGATATAGTTTTAAGTGGTGGATTTCAGTGGAAGGTGATGGCCAATATATGTGAGATCCTTAATTCTACCTGAGAAGTAAATGGCATTTATAGAGATAAAACATCAAAATACAAATGGGCAAACACTTAAAACACCTTGAACATAACTTTTCAAGGAAAGTTAAGTCTGGTTAATTAGAGAGAGTCTTGAAAAGTGTGGCAAAAGAGATGCAAATTTTTTCTGGAAAAGAGTTTATTTTAAAAACTCTTTGCTTTTACTTGGCAAAAAGATGCCCTGTGTGGGCAAGGCTTTTCCGGGAGGAATTTGAAATAGAAAAAGCTAAGATATTTTGAAGATGGAACTCGATTTATGAAAATCATTGTACAACATGGTCACTGTACTACAATAATAGGATATGAGCCTTGATAACCTTTACATTTCTATGCCAATTCTTGCATAGGTCTTTTATAAATGTAACAGTGTACCACCACATGTTTCTTCCCTCTGTTCCTCTGCTACAGGTGTGGGAGCATGTGTTTCAGCAGGGCACTTTGATTCATCTCTGGTCACTCACTGGAGTCTAAAAACAATGAAAAGAGAGATGCAGGGTTATGCACCTTTGAGAATCATGTGCTTCTATCATTTTGATTATTCAAGACAGTTTTTGAGGTGAGAGGCAGGTTCAGACTCTTACTGAACTAAATTAATCACAAAATGATTGAAGATACCCCTAAATTCATGTTTGGATGTTATTCAGTGTCTCTATTAAAAACCAGATTTTTTTTTACATTTCTTTTAATGGTTCTCTAATCTCTGTATTCTCCCATGTCCTGGATTACAAAATAAGCCTTATATTATTTGGATTTATTATTATTTCACATTCTTCTGTTGTAATATGTGTCCATCAGCTCAGTGCCTAGAATATTCAATTCCTTAAGCTGTAGGAGTCCTTGCACTCTAAGTGCTGTACATTGGCACACATCTGGTGGAGAAATTTTGGCAAGTAATGGCTAACTTATTTTATTTTCCTCTTGCAAGTTAAAAGTTCAAGAAACAAAGATGTAAAACTACATCTTAGCATAACTGTTAATAATGACTTTTGAGACATTTGGATTAAAACCGCAAGTTGAAAGTGGAATTGCAGTAAGTCTTAGAAATCTGTAATATGTTATTGCTGGTTAATATATATAAATGGCTTTGTTTTGATTCTGCTTTAGTCAACAGACTAAATTTTAGTAGGATGAATGTGACATTACTATTGAGTAACTAGTACTTGTTCAGGAAAAATATGAAAACTCATTTTCCATTACAGATATGTTTCATTTAAAATACAGCTTTTAAACTACTACTTCTTTATGATGTTTAGGGAGGCTAGGTAGACAGAAACTACAGAAGAAAGACAAGTCCATTTTTCAAAGATCTAATGTATGCCATGGCATATCTCTAACGTTCTGACTAGATTTGTACTGTGACTGATTTGTCAGGACCAGGCAGGATTCGAGGACTTGCTGTCCAGAGACAGAGGCTTGCTTGTAGCCAGGGCTCCAGCATTATCATAGACTCATTGAATGGCTGAAAATGGAAGGAATCTTTAAAGATCATTTACTCCAGCCACCCTGCCATTAACAGGAGCATCTTTCACAAGATTGGTTTGCTCAAAGTCCCATCCAACCTCAACTTGAACATTAGAAACTGGTTCATAAAAGTCATAGTACTGAATCCAGCCTACACACAGACTCGCTAGTCTAATGCATACCCTTAGATTCTGGTACCTTATGAGATCAGAGAATGATAATTTTAAATGTCTTCTCTAAAATAATTAATTGATGCTTGAGGCTAATGAGTATTAAGACCCATCCTCTTTTGGAATATTGGAGTTGCTTTGTTTGATGAAGTTAAAAAAATAAATCATATTACTCCAAATATGCTAGGCACAATCTCAAAGGAGTATTAATTATTGCAAACTATTTCCTCTTTCTCAACAAAATGTAAAATTTTAAGGATATGATAGGTTACAGTCCTTCCCAAATCAAAACCAATACCAGGTCCATAATAAATTAGTAAGTCTAGTGGCAATATTTCTTCAATATATTATGGAAGATGAGGTTTTATGATCAAATACATTCTTGATCAATTTATTTCATCACTTACCACCTAATTGTTTCATTATGACATTTTGTTCTTCCTCAGAATGAAACAATTAATTTAATATATTGTATAAAATGACTGTGTTTCTCAAAAAGTTAATCAAACTATTGTCAGTTGATGTCTGAACTAGTGGCCTGCAATTAATATATGAGATGTTCAAAATATCAGTTAGAAATTACTCTCCTTGATAAATCCCTCTAATTTAAATACCATTACTGGAACTTTATGAAGTAGTACTCTGCAGCTGAGATACTTAATCCTTTTAAGTTCCATTTTTAAAAGTTCAAACCCACAACAACTACACATTCCAGATATTCATCAAGATATAAATTAAATGCTCTGAATCCCTGAATACTCTGATAGTGTCCAATAATTCAATGTTTATCAGTGGCAACCAGATATTCTTCTAAAGTATCCAGTTTGCCCCATTGAAATGATAAGCAAAAACATTCATACAGTTTAAAAAATGCCACTTTCACTTGCAGAAGTAATTAGTGACTTTATCTTGAGCTTTCTTCTTTATTTGCTTGCTGGGATGACAGAATAAAAATCAAATAAATTTAAATGATTGATAATAAATTGATAGATGAAATAGAAGTGTTGGGCATTTCAAAAAAGCTAAATTGTATTTAGAGTGATTTTGCAACTGTATCTGTATCTTTAATATTGCTTTAAGAAGCCTTGCAATAAGTAATTTTGTTTTAATTGATCTCTGATTTTATTTCAGATTTGTATCTTGTTTTAGGAAAATTTCTGTTCTGTATCCATTTTTACATTACATGATGTTAAACTGATATTCTCACTAGAAAGACATTCCAGGGGGAAAAATAAAGGAAAGCTAAATTTAACCCTAATTAAGAATGTTGTGAGAATTTCCAAGCCCAGGACCTGGAGATTCCCCTTTTCCAGAGCGCACACTCACAAAGGCCACCAACATGGCCTCACACACAGGCTGCCAGAGATGGACCAATATCCCCAGTTAGCACTGCCCCCAGGTAGATCCTTCTCCCATTGCTTGCACTTACATCCCCATATACCCTGGTTTCTCTCTTGGCTTCCTATGGGATCTGCAGTCCACAGTTTCTCCTCCACGTACTGTTGTTTATACTTTTTAGTGCCTGTACAAAGACACCTCTGTCCCTCCCACCTCTGGCATCTAGACCTGTGGGCATTGTGGCCACCATGGATTCTCCAGTAGCTGGAATTTAGACTTTGCAGTAAATACACAAGTGGGTCAGTATTGCATCCAAATGGTTCTTGAACGTCTTCAGCAATGAAGAGTCCACAAACTCTCTGGGAACCTGTTCTAGTGCTCAGTCACCCACTCAGGAAAGGAGTTCTTCCTCATATTCATGCAGAACTTCCTGTGCAACAGTTCCCTCTTACCCTCATAATTTCTTCACTAGCAGATAATTCATATGTTGGAATAGACTGAAACTGCATCTGAATCTTTTAATATTGGATTTATGGGCTGGAGATGGCCTTCTTTGCTCCTCTCTATTTCAAATGTGCATTACAAAATACTGATAACCTTAAGTGCTGTTGTTATACAGTGGTAGCAGTTGTCATCCTCAACCATTTCTGTACTATGCGTTTCATAAATACAGTCTGAAGAACCATTTCCTGCCCCAGAACACTTTTATTTCAGCTCTAAAGAACAAGTAGAACAAGAATAAGCAACATGTAATGCTGAATGTGGGTTTAGCTCTCTTAATTTTAAACCTAGTCAATACCATAATAGATTTCATTTGTGTATCTCTGTGTGAACGACGACAGCAAATCTCTAACAAAGATGCTTCAAAAGATGCATCAGTAGGGCATGACTCTGCTAATGGATGTCTTTATACAGACAAGCTTAATGACTCTGACAAATGAGCTTTAGAGAATCATGTAAGGCCACTAAAGAGGTTACTGTTCTGCCCCCAGCTGTCTGCCAAATCCACTGCTAATTACTACCACCCACAAAATTAGTGGAAGTAGAAATAATGTGAGCTGATTCTTTATCCCTAATAAAACTCCAATAGTTGAGCCTGTAGCTTATGAAAAAGATGATAAGCTGGCACTGCTTACTTACAAAGCAATTTCTCACCTAAAGATGAGAATGAATCTTCATGGTGGTGCTATGCACTATCAAATTTAAACCTGACAGTAGGAAATAAAATTGAACACTATGTTACATTTGGATTTTTGTGGCTTTTTGGGTTTTTTTGTTTGTTTGTTTGATCTGTGATTTTTTGTGGGTTTTTTTTTTTGTTTGTTTTTGTTTTGCTTTGTTTTGTTTTGGTTCTGGTATTTTTGTCATTAAACAGATGTTATCAAATATAGAATCATAATTCATGGCTTAAAGACAAAGTATTTGTTTCCTTGCCTTTGATTTTCCTTGGTTAAAAGTAACCAGATTGTTGTCATTATATGCTTATTTCCTGCTCTTAAGATACTTGCATGGTTAGAGTGTTACTGTGAAAGGGGTAATCAAAGTGACATTGCAGTACCTTTTATTTTGTCCTTTCTTTTCTCTTGATTATGATAGGTTGCTGTAAATGTAGCAGTCATAACAAAATTACACTGTAACTTGATCTGGATAGAGTGTTTCAAAAGGTAACTACTCTTAGAGGTAAGCAGCACAATTTTTTATTTCAATAAGCAATAGTACCTGCCTGATGTGGTTCATTTGGCACAGTTTTTCAAAGCAGTTTCAAATTATAGCACTTTGAAGTACTTTGAAGAACTGTTTTCTGCCTTGTTTGATCTAAACAGTTGAAAATATATTGCAATATAGGGAGGGTTTTGTTGGTTTGTTTATTTTTTACAGAAGCATGACTTCCCCCCCAGAGTCTTCTTTACTAATATATGCCTAGTTTTTGGTTAAACAAGGTCTTTAAATGTGGGCTTAAATCTTAGTGGGTGGACTCATATTGTTCTAGTAGAATGAGCAGTTAAATGATTTTCTGATTGTGGATCCCTTGTGCTCTCAGCCTATTTCCTGAGATAAGCATTTTGTAAGTAAGATGTAGACTGTTCTAAGATCTAGTGTTTAGCTGGGTTTAATGTTTAATTCCTCCTGGATCCGTTTTCATCAGTTTGCTTCAGTGATCGCAATAAGTGAAACTGTTTGACATTAGATAGGCTGGAATGTCACTTTCTGTAGAAGATTTCCAACCCCATTTGCTCAAACTGCAAACACTTTGTAGATGTAAGTTTTCTTACCCTTTGACCACCTGCAGTTCTTCATGCCAAATCTTTCTATCAATTTGGCTTCTTGGTGGTGCTGTATTGCACCCAAAAATTGCAGCTGTAGTATTCTTAGTATTGGTAACATCAGTGTTATCTGTAAGGTCTCAGCTGAGACACAACATTGAAAATAAGTTATCTCATTCAATAGCCATGCTACCTTTCCATTTAAAATGGAAACTGTAATAAGACAAGATTGACCATGACATTTAATTTTCCATCCATAGAGCAAGATGTTTTCTCTGATAGCAGATTTTTTTATTCAGTAAAGTACATTCCTGAGCAATATTGTGATAATGAGAAGATTTTAAATAAAAAGGATTGTATAATGTTATTAATGACATTCTGAAATTAATGTCTATATATGCTGTTGTGTATCAATACTAAAAAGCAATGTAATAATTAGGTTTGCCTGTGAAATTTATCTAGTGAACAAAAATATATAGGATCTGTATAGGACTTCAAAATCCTGCCAGTGTTAAAATCAAAATCGTGATTTATATGTATTTAGAATTTAAACAAAAAATCGAGGAGTAAGACAGGCATCACATTTAGTGGATGGTAGGTTGAAAAGTAGGAAACCTTGCTTTCTAAGTCCAATAAAAACTGATCACAAAAAAACCCCCAAAAAACTATTTAAATATTTTGAGATAAGCCCCCAAAAAACATTAAAGAAAAAAAAAATCAATGCCATAAATGCCAGTGTAGTCTTATTTCACAATTTTTGTCCATAAATTTCTAGATATTATATGAATTACCATTTCTAATGAGAGATTATAATTCCTGGTCCCTGAAATTGCAATATGTGAAAACTAGTTTGTGCTTTCATGGTTCATAATTATCCCTCTGAGAGGGATAGTCAAGGACCAAATCTGAAATTCTGAAATAGCCTGCAAGTTAACACACTACAGGAATACAGATGGACTCTGCTCAAGTAGCTGGGTGATGAAAGGAGTGCACAAGCCAATGCATGACATGTTTAATGTGATATGTAGGCATGAATCAAAGTCTGGTGCTGCAAAATCTGTAGCTCTGGCAGATGTTTCAGAAGTACTGCACTACAGCAAACAAACAGGGAGGAGACCCAGTTCTGAGTCTTTTTGATATAAATGAGGGAAAGCAGTGAAGCAAGACAAATTCTCCCTGTCCCTCTTCTACCCTCCAGGCTAGAAATGTCTCAGAGGCCCAAATCTCAGTACATGAAAAGTAACTTTGAACTTAGGAAAGATCCAGCTCATGCAAAGAATTTTTACAAAATAGTCCCACAAAAATGGTGTGATTCATACTGAGCTATCCATTGAGTTTGCTGTGAGAAACAATGAATCAGCTTTCAGGCCGATTTGTTTATCGGGGTGAGAAAGGGCTTCTACTAGGCATATAAAACATCATTGTAGAGAGATAAAAATTGGAGATTGAAACAATGTTTTGATCTGGCAATGCATTCTCTATTTGGTTGTGTACAAACCTTGTGGACTGAATAATGAAAATAGACAGTAAGTCAAAGCCTTTACTTACTTCAATTGAGGTTTATTCTTCTACATTTTGTATAACTAAAAATGAAATATCTGGAGTAAGAGAAGGATTTGAGTTTTCTATATAGTCAATCCTGAGAGAAGGAAACTTTTTGAAGTCATACCTACTTAGTACTGAAATAAGGGCATACCATAAATAGAATAAATCATCATTAAAATGGAGACTTTCTCCTTACTGTATGACAAACTGGTTGATTAGCTTGGACCAGATTCTTATCTCTTAGAGGGCTAAATTTAGATGACAAGATTTATACCATGCTTCACTTAGAAATATGAGGCAGTCTTCCCTCAAGAAGCAGCCAAATCAAATCAGCCCTTAGATTTTTTTTCTCTAGTGTATAAATGAGAAGAAACACTATTAAACTCTTAAACTCTGGCCAAGGTCAGCATCAGTGCTTATTAATTAGTGCTCTTCAATGATTTGTATAAGCCTTCTGTTTCTGAAACCTAAATAATTTCCTTTAAAGTAGTTGGATGTGGCACTTCAGTATTTTAGGAATTGTACTATGAATTTCCAAGTTTCATACTCTCCTTCACAATCTTACAGGATTTGTACACTTCTCTCATTTCCCCTTTTAAACATAACATTTTGCAAAAATTATGTAAAATAGCCAGATAACAGTTCACCAGAAGCCATTCATTTTAGCATCCTCTTCCACCTGAAATTCAGCATAGCCTTTGACACTGTGTCCCATAGCATTCTCCTGGAGAAGCTGGCAGGGCATGGCTTGGACAGGTGTACTATTCTCTGTGTTAAAACTGCCTGGATGGACGGACCCAGAGAGTGGTGATGAATGGAATTGCATCCAGCTGGTGGCTGGTCACTAGTGGGACTCCCCAGGGATCTGTGTTGGGCCCAGTCCTGTTTAATGTCTTTATTGATGATCTGGATGAGGGGATCAATTGCACACTCTGCCAGTTTGTAGATGACGTAAGTTGGGTGCAAGTGTTGATCTGCTGGAGGGAAGGAAGGCTCTGCAGAGGCATCTGGACAGGCTGGATCCATGGGCTGAGATCAACAAAATGGTTCAACAAGCAGAGTAGCAAGTCCTGCACTTCAATCACAAGAACCCCAGACATCACTACAGGCTGGGGGCAGGTTGTTTGGAATGGAACCTGAGCCAGAAGTGAGCTTAGGTGGCCAGGGCAGTGAATGTTTTCCTGTATTCAGCCTTGGTGAGGCACATCTTCAGTCCTGTGTTTAGTTTTGGGCCTCTCATTCAAGAAAGACATTGAAGTGCTGGAGTTGTCCAGAGCAGGGCAAATAAGCTGGTGAAGGGTCAGGGGACTAAGTCATATAATGAGCGGTTGAGAGAAATGCTATGATTCCAGAGTGTTTAAGTCTGACAGCTTTACAAAATATTTACAGTTATGTCAGTACAATAATGTTTTTCCTTCACAAGAGTGTGGAAATTCACAGTTAAGTTTGAGAGCTTTTTGTCATGGTTTTACCTGGGTCAGCAACCAAGGCCCATGCAACCTCATGGCTACTCACATGGGGAGCAGACCAGAAAGGCAAAAGATGAAGAACTTGTAGGTTGAGATAAAGAGTTTAATATGGAAATAAAAAGCTGTACACAAAACCAAAGCAAAACAAGGAATTAATTCACTGCTTCCCAGGGGCAGGCATATGTTCAGCCACCTCCAGGAGAGAAGGGTCCCATCACTCAATAATGGTTACTTGGGAAGACAAACACCATCACCAAAGGTCCCTCTCCACACCAACTCTCCCTCCTCCTTCCCCCCACTGTATATACTGAACATAATGTCATGTGATTTGGAATATCCCATTGGTCAGCTGGGATCATTTGTCCTGGCTGTGTCTCCTCCCAGTGTCCCATGTATCCCCCCAGCTCCCTCCCCAACATGACAGTACCAAAGGAGAAAAAGCTTTGTCTCTGTGCAAACCATGCTCAGCAATAACAAAGGCATCTCTGTGTTGCCAATTCTGTCCTGTGTTTAGCACAAATACAAAACACAGCCCCTATCAGCCACTGTGAAGACAATTAACTCTGCCCAGCTGAAACCAGCACACTTGCCTTTCTCATTCTGCTGCATCTCTCTTTATGGATGATGTGATACATTAAGTACTCATTCAATCCAGTGTTTGAACTCAAGTGATGATAATGAAAACTGTAATGGATATTTGGTACATCTTTGACCAGGATGCAAACGAAATGGATGACTTTTAGACTGGCTATACATATTAAGGAAGATCTTTTTACTCCTTTGTCAAGTACTTACCCTCCTCCTTCTGAGGTTCTCAGCTTCATGGGATGCCTCCCCAGTCTAGAGTTGAGCACAATCGAATCTGGTTTTAAAGGAACTTCTAGTGAAACATCAATTTTTGAAAAAGCTAAATCTGATTCATTGCTCCGAATGATGGTGTGAATGAAAGGTGGCTTAAAAGTCTCTAAGTATTTTACTTGCACTTCGTACTCTTCTTTAAAAAGTTAGCTAATAGCTATAGTTGTATTTTAGTCACTAATTCTTCACTGTTCTGAGACTTTGAGTAAACTGTCTTTGCAATCTTCCTGAGGCCTAGACCTGAGAGATAAAATCATTCTATCAAAAATGAGAAAAGGGAAAGGGAAATTAAAATGATGCTCATCCTCAAGCCAAGATGACAAAAGAAATTCTCAAGTTTTTCCTGTGTTTTTCAAAGGAAACTGAAAAAGATATCATTAGAAAAAAAAAGTGATATACACAGTCCATCAGGAGAAATTGTGTGTTCTGAAGTGCAAGCATGGAGTCACTAAATAACCAAATGTATGACACTTCAAGTGATCTGAATCTAATTTTCACTCACATTTGATGTTTGCTGGAGCAGCCTATTTTATACACTTGCTCCTGTGCTAGTCACAGTTAAGTCAGAGAGAAAAGCCTTTGAAGACGTTCAAACAAGATTTTCTTGTGTTTAACTTTGATGCCTAAACTCTTTTATTATCTTTTTCTTCCCCAAACTGCCATATAGCAACAAATTTTCCTTTTGCAAGTATGCACATAGCAACCTAACACTGTGCAGTGCCCTGGTGTTTATCTCAAATCTGGCCAGCTTAGGATTCCAAGGAAGATATCTTCCAGGTTAGGAGCCTTAGTTTAGTCTGTTAGATATCCCCTGCAAGTAGCAAGTCTAACTCTACCTTTTTATTTGTCATAAGCAAAGAAAAAATAATTTGTCTGGGTTGTTAATATTCTTGACCTAACTGAGTATATTTTAACCCACCCTCTTCTTGCACTACAGTAACAAATATTCATTACTTCAAGTATATTACTAGAGAGTATGTGATTCATAAAATATATTAATTTAGTAGGTCTATAATGAATAGAATGTCCAGATACAACTTAGACAATTAATTCCTTTTAAAAAAATAATATTTTATGCTATACCAATATGCAAGCAAGAAAATATACCTGAAGCTGTTTGCTGAAATCAAACCATTTTTGCTTGATTTTGTTTACACCAAAGTTTTCTGTGTAAAATTTTGACTTAGCAGGATAAATGTTTGCTAGGAAAGTGGAAGGCCAAAGACTGCTCCAGCAGTCCAACTATAAGGATATTCACCTTGGAAGTAGGTTCTCAAGTTTCAGTTCCTTCGCAAATAATATTTATGCACTCGCACAAGCCAGAGTACCTTCAGTAAAACTGGCTTAGACTGCTCACAAATCTGATCTTCAGAAAAGAAGGAACATCTTGAAGGAGATGTTTAACCATAGGGTCTATACTTTAAATTGGAAGGATTAAACAGATTCTACTTTTCTTTTATATGAAAGTTTTCCTGGCAGTGCATTTTGTGAGAAAGAACAGGACTGGCTCAAGGGGTCGCCTAAGGAAGAAGTTATGTAACTTTGAATTTTGGCAGTGCAAAGCTCAGCTTTGGATACAACTGATACTAACTCCCAAGTAATACCATAGAAATGATACATAAGTGGAATTTATTCACTGATTTTTAGCCTTGGGGCTGTGGGACACACTTCCAGACTTGGCATTATATCTGACTGGTTTAGCAAAGAAAGTAATATTTGGCTGTCAGAGACACCTTGAGTACCATGGCACACCTGAACCCTGTGTGGGGACATTGGGTTCTTCCGATTTAAATTCTTCAAGGCAATGTAAAAAAAAAAAAAAAAAAAAAACAAACCAAAAAAACAAAACAACGTTTTATTTTACTTTCACTTGAAACTTTGGGAGCATCAACTGACCTTTGAATATAACAAAGACCTGAGATGTCCAAAATTGTTTGTACACAGCAGATGCCTGCATTTAACAGTGTATTTTTTCTCTCTCCAATACATAATATTCTTAACAGATGTGTTCCTATTCCCAGTGTCCTCGTCATGCCTGTTCTTGTAGAATCCAAACTGTCATCCCCAGGCTTAGCAGCAGCTTCCAGGCCAATCAAAGTCAGTGGGATCCCTATGGTGACTCAGTGACAACCCTTCAGTGAGATGTGAATCCCCTGCTCTAGACAAGGCCCTGGTTTGACATGCAGGACTACAGGCTGCTCCCAAGCAAGTAAAAACACTTATTCAATATAAAATATAAATAAAATGGGCGACTACAGTTTTCTTCCACTCTTGTCACAGCTATAGCTGTACAATATTCCTGAGTAACTCTTGAAGAATATGATTAATGGCAGCTTTTGCTACTAAGATCTACAAGTAGTGTTGAAAATTGCTTTGCTAATACTAAAATAGATATGCATATCTTAGAAATTTACATAATGTAGTTTTATATATAAGGCTTCTGGATTTTCATTTATGCCTTTGTGTAAATATGTGCTTTTCATATTGTCATATTTTCATATCTTATCAAAGAAAGTAAATTTATTCCATTAGGAGACATGCATTTATCTAATTTCTGCCTTTGTCTTTTGGGGAAATATTCCTGTGTATGTGCCATGTGCATGTGTTTTAGCTCTTTTAAGCTCGTTCAGAGCAGGGGGAATAGAGAGAGCTGTAATAAGCTGTAAGAAGGGAAAATTTTAATTGTTTTACCTGTTTTGAAGGATAGATTAAAAAAAAATCACCTTTTTTCCTCTTACTTATGAGGGGCATAGCTTTAAAATGTTGCTTAATTAAAAATCCCAGAATTTCTTGTGTTAGTGTTTTTACTCCCTTTAATCATACTACAAAGCAGACACTGAATGGTAGATAAGTTTTTCAGAATCTACACTTGCTAGAAGAATTTTTCATTCAGTGGTAATACTGGGGTGATTGCAGCTTAACAGAGGCAATGCTGTAGCCAGGTTTCTGTGGCCAGGTTCCCTGTCTACCACTGAAAATGGAAGATCTCCCTCAGTGCAGGTGTCAAGGGGGCTGTTTGGCATGACAGTGTCAATGAGAGCTTAGGTACTCCTCAGTGCAGGCATCATTGATTTAAAAGTCAGTTATAGCTCCTCTGGAATCATTTGGCCTATCCCCATAAATACACCCTTAGGGACACTAAAGCACACTTTACTGGAACAATAGTGGGTGATAGCTGTTCGTTCAGTTTTACACCACTGATACTGTAGTTGAAGGTGTCATTCAATCTTTAGACAAAAGTAGTTAGAGGATTATTTTACACTTCCAGCATAGAAAACAACTGTAGCCTCGTTTTTGTTAAAGCTAGGATCTGTATTATCTTAAATTCTGGGAAATCTTTGTGACAAAATCCCAGAGTGTAAATGAGAAAAATTGGACTGTGTTGGGGAAATTTGCTATGATTGAAAGAATTGTTTTTATTCCTCCTCCTTCTTTAGGTTGTTGAAGGACTTTTTCTCCGTTCATCTTGCTCTTTGTCTGTGTTCTCAGTCAATAACTCTTTGTGTCCACATATAATTGCTTTAGTGGGTTTTTTTTTTGTTTTTTTTTGTTTTTTTTTCTTGCTATGGACTATATAATTTTATCTTAGAGATAGTAAAAATGCCAGATTGCTGTTTTTGTGCATTACATTAACCAGATTCTGAAGTGTAATATGCCATGAAGAACTTAGCCATAGGAAATCAGTATTTAGGGAGAAAACAAATGGTCTCAATAACACAATATGTGGATAATAGAAACTCATGCAGAAAAAGTGTGACGATAGGTCTGAGATTCACCTCTACAAGAGATGCGGAGCTTAGGCAACATTTAAGGTCTTTACATCATTGTAAAAGTAAACCCAAAACTTAGTAATGAACACTTATTTGGACAGACTGAAGGATGTAGTCGGCCAAAGTTAGAGGTAGTTATCTTGAACATCCTTCCTCTTCCTGTCCTGTTCTTGTCCCTTGCTTGTCACCATACACTGGTCACAATACATAATGTTTACAATAATGCTCTGAAAGTCTTCTCCCCTGTAATGCAGAAAAAATAAATGCTTATCTTACATTTCAGTGTTGGCCAGTTAGACAAATATTTTTTCCTATCTGTATTAACAATAGATGTCCAGATCATGTACCTATTTAAAAGATTATTGTTGCAATAACTTCTGAAAAGAAACACTAATAAATACAGAAGACAACCAAACTAAATTACTTTTTTTCCCATTTCAACACATGGCTATTAAAAACCAAGCAAATCCACGCACCCAACCCTCCACAACTCCCCTGAAGAAAAAAAAAATATTTTTTAGTGATTTTTCACCCTACAAAATGTTGTAACAGCAGTGAGTCATGATGTCATGCAAGGAAGAAGTTTTGCTGAAGATCTCTCAAAGGATTTGCCTTCCATTGGTTTGGTGTGAGAACAAAGTCAAACTGAATATGCTACATAGAGAACGACTCATTCATTTATTCCAGGCAAACATTGTCATATAACCAGGATATCTTTCAGTCTTTGGTATTCACATCACATCAAGAAGAAATTATACTGGCACTTTCTAGTTTACTTTATAGCAATGAGTAAAAACCAACCTTTGAAAGCTTGGTTGACTTTGGAGGAAAATTAAGACAATATAACTCAGGCTACTACTGGCTCTACTGAAATTAGAGCAGGAGAGAGAAAAGAACTTTTTTGCTGTCTAAGCATTTTGCTGAATCTAAGATTAAATTAATTAGGAAAATAACTTAAGATTTCTTCTCAAGCTCAATGGTACTTTAACTGAGATATTTATCTGATGCTGAGACTGCCTCTCACACAGCAGCAGCATCCATCATTTTAAGCTCCTTTTTAACCCCATGACAGATCAGTCTCACCCACACTGACCACTGGGAAAGTCCATTGACAGGGATAACTCCTGCACCTTGCAGGAAAGTTGGGACCAGGCTAGTTAGGCAAGCCAAAAATCATGCCATGGGCCCTTTTATCTGTTGCTAGACACTATTAACCTCACTATTAACCTCAATGCAGACACAGGCTACATATGCAAAGAATATCTGTACTGTAGCCCAGTTATATCTGAATTACTCAGATATGATGCTCCCATACGATCAACAGTGGATTTTTTTTTTTCCAAATGTATTCCTTCATTCCATGGATCAGTGCAGAAAACAAAAAAGTGCCTCATTAGAAAAATAATTATGTAATATTTTAGAAATGCAGAGAATTGACTAATTGCTTTCTAATTTGGCTAGCGTAGCATTTGTCTCCTTTTTACTTGAAAGGCAATCCTAAGTAATGTACTCTAGTGGGCACTGACCAGGAAGGTTGGTCTAGATGACCTCCAGTGGTCTCTTCCAACCTTAGCCATCCTGTGAAATTATCCAGACTGGATATCAAGTCGGAAAATCAGCCTCCTTTTTTTTATTTATCATGTTGACATATTTGTGAAATGGCACCTAATTTTGAATTGAGATTAAAAAAACAACCAAGGAAAAAAGCTGTTGTTTTGAAAATTTACTTAGAAATATTACAGCTAAAAATCTTAGTTGGCAGGAGGTTGTTAATGGGTTCATTTTCAATGGGTCATTGATGAAGTTATTGTTGTCATAGAATATTTCCATATTAGCAAAATAAGCTATCTAAATGGGTATTTTTCAATCTTTGTAGTGGTCAGTCAAGTAAATAAAAAAGAAAATGTGTGTGTAAAGAAATACAGGGAGGAGGATATTAAGCTATTAAAAAAAAAAAAAAAACAACCTGTTAAGACTTTGCTAACCTGGAGATCACCTGCCAGAAATCATATTGACACTAATTACATTACTGATTCAAAATAATAAGATGGATTCCAAATCATCACTAATAAAGTTATGATAATTAGTTACTGAGATACTGAGAAAAATAAAGCTTCTTACCACTTTCATTATATTTGGGCTCCATGGAAATGAAATATGAGGAGGAAAAAATTTCATTAAAAGAAATACAAACTAATAGAGATGCTCTGGTCTAGCTTTAACTTTCTAATTAGGTTTTAAAAGTCATCACTGTAATGAAATACTTTTCGTACATATATGGGTGACATTTCCCTAAAAAGAAAAGATCTTTGTTAGTAAAATAAGCATTATTACAGCAGTGGAACAACAAAATTACCGTTGCCTTCTACAGTAAAATAAGATTTAAAGGTTACATGAAGGTTATTTGGATATTGATGATTAATAATATTGTATGATTTTTAAAGAAATTTTTCAGTTTCAGTAACTTTTAATTTTAGAGTCTGTATACACTTTCTTCAGGGACTCTGCATCTAAAAGCAAAAAAAAAAAAAAACAAAACTTTTTTACAAAGTGATTTTTCATATAGAATCATAGAATATCCTGAGTTGGAAGGGATCCAAAAGGATCATCAAGTCCAACTCCTGAGCTAAAAGCATATCAAATTCCAATGAGTTCAGGCTTTTGCCATTTATGTTCATCTCCTGTGATACCACTTGGTATTGTCTCTGAAGGAGATTGTTGCATCTGAGTTTAAAATATTGAGCACCAACTTCTTCAAATAAAGAGAAGTCTTTCTTCATTCTTATGTTCTCCTAAGGAGGAGTGACTCTTCTTGGAAACTGTGCTGCAAAACAATTTCTCCGAGAAGCTCTGCTGGAGATGCATCTCATGTAAGCCTCATTTAGTTTCTTTTTGGGCTGTCAGATTTAGTGATTTAATTTTTTTTCACATTCACATCCATTCTGCATTTTAATCTATGCTATTTATTTAAACTAGCAGATTTCTGAATTTGCACTCAGGCGTATTCAACATATCTCATCCTCCCCCCAAATACTAGTTGAATTTCGCTATAAAAGACCTTTCAAGCTTTGCAAAACTGATACTACAAACACCTTGACCTAATTTATGTGAAATAACCAAGAAAAGAAGCTCAGAGTTACTCTCCTGTCAATGAGTACATTGGAGTGTTCTACAAAGTACATTACCACGATTTCCTTTCCCTGAATATTTGAAGTTTTAGTCACCCTGGCATGTATTATGGGGTGTCTAATAAAACACAGACAAATTAGGCAGAGAAATACCTGTGGATTCCCTTCAATGCGCCCAAGTGCCAAGACTGAATCAGTGAGATAAATACAGGTCCCTGAATCAGAAGCAGCCCAGTTTTGAGTTAAGAAGCTGAAATAAAGAGGAGTCTAAATCAAAACTGTGGGCATAGAAATATTTACAGGTGTTTGAAAGGCAGTCCTGGAGGTGGATCTAAATATTGAAGGTAAAGCAAGACTTTGCATTGAACTATGTTTAACATACGTAATTAAACATTGAATTGATTTGTATTGTACTGAGAATATTGTATTAATTAATGATTTTTTTACTGAAGTTAAATAAAAATGCTACTTTTACTTCTTCTCTAATTAATCTTTACCCAAGAGAGATGATCTATTTTAATTGCTTTCCAGAAGACAGTGTTTGTTTTTCTTTGTCATACATTTAACAAACAGCCTTTCTACATTTTTCTCTCTCTTAGGGCACATTCACAAAAAGATAATGCATCTCTACAAATTATTTGGCAGCTGGTGGTAGAACATAATAAGTACAATAAATTAAGAAACAACTCACCAACATTTTTTTCCCAAATTACACCATAAAAAGAGAAGTCACAGTTTGCAAAGCAGGGGCTTTGCTCACAAACAAGTAAGGGCTCTGAGAGTGGTGCAGTCTGTGTTCAAGGACTTAACTGCACTCAGACAAATGGTTCCCCTTAGTTCTGCTTCACAACAGGAAGTTGTTGTTATAAGATAAATGCGCCCAGGGTAAAATGTACTGAATCTCAGCACACTGATTTGTGAAGACATAAAGCTATCTCAGACACAGTGGAAATTTAAGAGATTATTCAGGGCAAGCTGGAGCAGACAGCAGGCAGTGGTTTTGAGCAAAAAATATGTGAGGGGTGTTTCCACTACAGATGTAGAATTTGTTTCCATAATGACACCATTTTGACATCTGCAGTGCTTTTGCACTGTCATGCATCTGAAAAAAATACTGTATGAGAAACCTGTCAGGTTTTCCCTGACAAAAATACAGACTAAAAAAGGAAATAATAAAACACCTGAAATGGAGAAAAATTAATTTTAAATGTGGTTCAACACAATATAGTTAGGTTCTAGTTATGAAAATACATGCACACACAGGTAACCTCATTAAAATAGTTAGTAATTGATTGAATTAGAAATACTTAAACTTTCAAGTTTTCAGAAAATTATCTGTATCTTAAATGATATTTCTTGGTTTTGTTGATTTAAATTATGTTCTTTTGTTGATTTTAATGATTTTTTTTCACGTTCCTTCATGAGCAGCTGCACACTTTATTGAGAACTTGGGGCATAAAAATTCATACATTTCTTCTCAAAAATAACAAAAATTAGTAACTAGAAAAACTATTATAAATACAATAGAAATTTAGTATATACCCAGAACATTTCAGGAGCGTACACTTCAGGGTTTGCTTCTCTCTGGTTTTGATCCAACCCATTGTGAAGATACTGTCATCATCTCTCATCACCCTCCCCCCACACAACATGTAATCTATTACCACATTTCAAATGCCTTTGGGTAAGGTCTTTTTTATGATGTATGGCTCTAATTACAATGAAGTAATTGCACAATAGATGTATAATGATATTTGATATTGATGTTATGAAAAGTAACAAATAAAACATGCAAATGCATTTATGTACATGTTAAGTTCTTTCAAATTTCATGGGAGATGCTTTATCCGACTCAGACTAGTTGTCTTTCTATTTGTCTTTCTAGTTGTCTTTCTTTTTGGCAAAACAAAATAGTTTTCCATTGCATGGAAAGAGTTGCATGTATCCCTATTTCGTGTGGTGTGCACTTGGCACACTTTTTCCAGTACATTGCTATAGTAAGAATTCCATCACAAAGATGACTTGTCTTCCGTGTTGAATCACTTCCTTCTACCTCTGTTATAAGCCTGCATTCTACATTACCAGTATTTAAATAGTATAAAAAATATTCTATTTCTATTAACCTTCATCTCCTGTAACACTGGGGTGATCTGCCTCTCTTTCCTTGCCATCATGAGTCTAGTCAGGAATGTGGCAGTAAGGAAGGGATTTTTGTAAAAGATAGCTGTTGAAATCTACAAAGCAACAAAATATCTCGGTGATGAACAGCTAAACAGAGGCATATGTTTGCAATTTTCCAGCCTATGAGGGCATTGTCAGAGATGAATTTATACTTTGCTGGGACCGACTGTCTTGGTCGGCTTGGAGAGGAGAAACCTGAGGTGTGACCTCTTCACAAATGTGCTGTGTCAAGAGGGGCAGCAGAGGGAATATGCTGATCTCCTCACTCTGGTGACCACCAACAGGGCATGAGGAAATTGAATGAAACTGCATCAGAGGAAGCTCATGTTGGAAATTGGGATTCTTCATTAAAAGCATGGCCAGTCACTGGAACAGGGTCCCCAGGGAAGTCACAGCACCAAGTCTGTCATAACTCAAGGAGTGTGTGAACTCTTTTACTCATAAGTTTTAGGATTAGTTTTAGGCAGTCCTGTCAAGAGTAGGGATTTGGACATGTTGACCCTTACTATTGGGACTCTTTGGTTGGAGATATTTGATTCTATGTAAAGTGTTACAAACTTGTTTCAGCTCATAATTCAAGACAAGCCCTTCTTTGGGATCAAATTTTGAATATAAGGGTATATATGACTCACTCATATGACTCCTGGCCTTTCCCGAAGGATATTTTGTTAAACACAAGTATCTCACTGGCAAGGAAAAACAAAACAGAGTAGCTAATCAGTATCTTATTTGGAGTATAGAGGGTTAGGATGAGAGCTCCTAATTTAGTGGAAAATTTAGCTGGAACTGTCCAACCCAGGGACTACATCCTCAAATTCTACTGTGGCTGAAATTCTACTGTACTTTATTCTCTAATATCTTTTTCCAGACTTGAGACTTTGAAATCATCTCTCTGTTACAAACAACTGGACAGTAAGCGCTTCTTAATGAAATCAGCTCATAAGATTTAATTCTTCGAAAGAATTCCAGGCAAAGAAATTTTACCAAAGTTATAAGCATCTAGGAAATGACTTTTATAAAAAGAATCATAGGAATTATATTGTGAAAATGGGATGTAAAATATCAGAAACAGAGCACAAATGAATACAAAATCCTCAGTGAAATTTTTAATTAACTATATTGAGATAGATTTTGTGGCAACTAAATACAGCAGATTACTGACTCTTTATGGAGGATCAAGTAAATAGAGTGCACACAGCTCCTGTCTCCTGTTCAAACTGCCTTTTGCATGGTGTGAGGCAGAAAGAAAGGAAAATACCTTGATGCTTTCTGCATCGGGCAGTGACAGTACTGTGCTATACGCTTAGGAGTATTTTGTCTGCCAGAGACATAGGATTTTTCTCAGTGTTCTGAGATAATACAGCTAAGAACTACTGGCAACATATACACAGATCAAGCTCTGAATGTGTTCTTTTGACTATAAAGTGGACTCTAATTTTTCTGAATAGCTGGCTGCTACAAACAGAAAACAACTGGTCATCCTCCTCCCAGTGACTGCATTTTCTTGCTCTTCAGATGTACAGTATGCGTGTTAGTCATTTATTCATTACATTAAGAGGCCCATGGTATGCTTGCAGGGAAATAAGAAGACCTGTCTTGTGTTTCCTACTACATTACAGGTTTTCTTTCTAAGAAGCTGAGAAGCAGAGACAGCAAGGGACTTGTTTAACCTCATCCAACTGGCCTCAGCCCATGGATCCAGCCTGTGCAGATCCCTTTGCAAAGCCTTCCTACCCTCCAGTAGATCAATGCTCCCCCAGAACTTACTGTTCTATGTGAACTAGACTGGCCCAAATACTAAGCCCTGGGGAACCCTGCTAGTGCCTGGGAAAAAAAACAAACAAAATAAAACAAAACCCCAAACCAAACTAATAAAAAAAACCAAACAAAAATCCCAAGTAACAACAACCAAAAAAAACCCCAACAAAACCCAAAAACCAAACCGAAACAAAACTAAACCACATCCAACAAGCAGTTTCAGCAGGAACAATTCATACACTAAAGAAGGATAAATAAACTCAAAATGGAAAATATTTCTGCAGAAGAACACTGTAGGTCTTTCTTCACATGCCCTTTATTACTAAAAAAGGAAGACTCTTGGACAAAAAGCATATGCTGATGATTCACATGTTTCTGGGAATGGTGGGGGCCTATTTTCACTGATTAGAATCAATTACTGAAGCAGAAAGACAGAACTGTCCACAGTTAATCAGAAATTAATACTGTAGAGCAGTTCCTAAAAGATGCTGTATATCATTGAACCGCCTCTGTAGCACAACTGAGGCATTAGTACATCCAAAGTAAGGTTCATAGAACATATGAGACATCTATCAGTGATGGATGGCTATTTCAGTAATTTCATAGTTCAAAGACAAACCACAGAGGCTCATGTATATTAATCTCTTTAGCAAAAGCAATGCCAGCATCAGTAGATGTCATTATCTTCAGAAGAAAGGACAGCAAATCCATCAACTGGTTACACCAAAGTAAAAATAGTAGGTAAGAAAACAGGAAACTGATAGTTGAAGGATGAAATGGGGAAAAAATAAGATAGCTCTTTAATAGTATCAAAGATATCATGATTTAATATTGATTTACTGTCAAATGACATACATGTTCCTTGCAGTGCTTTGTACCTAAATGATTATTTATGAGTTCAAGCCATGTTGCAAATAAGCACATATTTTTTGAGCACACCACAAGTGTGGTGCTGCGATCCTGCTTCTAGTACCATCAGAAAGATTATGTTTAATGGTTTCATGCGAACGAGACAGTGTCTCATTTATTTAGGAACAATAAAGACAGAAACCTAAAAAAATCTAGCAGGAGATAAATTCAAAACAAGAAAAATAAAACAAATTTTTGTCTCTGTATGTAGATAAGGCAAGGAAATCCTTCCCAAAGGACATTGTGAGTGCTACATATTTTCAGGACTTCAAAAATTAGCTAAAGTTTGCTGAAGAATATCCACAGCAGACCTCTAAATACAAAAAAAATTACCTGTGATTTATGGAATCTTTCAACTGCAGACAGATGAAACACCAGGATGGTGTTCTCACCAGAGGACTGATATTTCTACCTACCTGCTCAATTCATAATGCCTTCTGCAAGTTTCTGCTATTTGTTATGATCAAAGAATGAATATTATGTCTGATAGGCCTTTCATCTGATTTAATGAAACTGGCTTCAAATTTCTCTATAACATAAGTGATACCTTCCAAAAGAGAGCAATACTTTAAGATTCTATTAATGTAGTCTGTAGTAGACAAAAAAGGCATTCCAATCTGTGGTAAGGACATGGATATATGAAAAAATTCTCTGAAGTACTAAGAATTTTCCATAGTTCACCCACAAAATTAACTGTTTTAATACTGCCAATATTTGCAGTGGCACCAAGACCGTGCTAGATAGTAACATTAGGTATGGAATATGATATCACATCATTAACTCTGGAGAGCAATAAATGACAAGAGAAAATTTACTGATAAAAGTCCTTCATAAAGAAAAAGGATAAGGACTTTCCAGGGCAAAGATCTTACAGAGATTATTTTGACAGTGTTTCTCAGATGATTTTGATAGCAAAGCAGACCCTGTGGCTTTTTCCTCAGCAATAGGCCAAAAGAGATTACCTTTTTCCACTTTTTTTCCTCTGAGATTCAAAGATTTCCTTTGAAAAATGTCAGTTCTGGTTTTCTGGTGATGGCTGGTGCTTGAATTATCCAAAGAGGTAATATTTAGGAGGCAGAAGCAAACTGAATATGACACAGAATTACTATTTTTTCAACAAAAAACCCCACTTTCAGTACTAATTCTTTGTACCAAGAGGGGCTCCTACTGTTACAGCAGATCTAGCATAGTGTGAACATCTGAACTTACTCTTTCCTAATACTTTGGTAATTGTTATTGTATGTCTGATAAATCTTGTACAAGCTGTGAGACCTTGAACAGAGAAATCAGTAGAGTAATAAGAATCTACCTAACTGAAAATAATTGTCTAGCTAACTCCATGTTGCTCTGTGACCAATCATGCATTCTAACCAGATGTCTGCCGGAGCCATATGTCCTATCATTTGTATTAACTTTCCTTAATTGGTCATAATATTAACTTACAAGTACCTGCTGTGGGTAATGCTGGGGGTAGAGTGTCCTATAACATAAAGTACTAACCTTCACCCTTGTCAGAGATAATATGTGGCTTAAAATCCCTTCTCTTTATTTGGACCCGCAGAAAATCCATGCATATGGTTTTAAAATGACAGTTTTAACTCTTTCACTTGAATTTAAATTCAAATGGAAAATTGAAGTCAACCCTTCTCTTTTCTTTGCAAGCTTAATAATCGAGAAAAATAACAGTGCTTATGTTGCACATTTCAGTTAAAAGCCTTCAGAACAGTACCGGAATTCAATCTTAGGATTCCACTTTTATTTCTAGAGCAATAGCACCAGGTAGAGTAGGATTTCAGGTTGTATCTGTACAGTATTTGATCATTTGATTTGTATTTCTGAGAGGCACTTTCTTTCTTATATTTTTTCTTTTGTTTCTTAGTACCACGTTCACCCACAAACTTGCTTGAAGTAGTTGTATATCTTTGAACACATAACCTGGAAAGGTATAACTGTATCTGTTCAATCAAATGTATGAGCTATATATAATTTAGAAGGGAGAAGTTTTTTGGGTTCTTCAAAATGTTCTTGATAATATGAATCTTACAGGACTGTTTTTAAGTCAATTTTTCAGCACTATGAAGGAATGTATCAAAGCACTTAATGCTGATACTGTACAGATGATGTGATCACCTAGGATTTTGATAACAGAAAAGCAAATTCTGTGGGGTTTGGGAAGTATTTTGTGTTCTGGGAAATGTTGTAATGAAGATGATGGCCATTTTACAGCTATGAACTTGCTTTGGAGGAAAGACAGCTAACAAAATTAAATTTGATTAAGGAATTACCTGCCCAGATGTTGTTTGGTCTTTGGGAAGGAAAAGACCTGGTAAAATACGCAGGTGTGAATCTACATAGTATTTTACTTGCTCAGCAAGCAAGAAGTAGTTATCTACTCTGCAGGTGAACTTATTATTCTGTGTCTTCAACAGTTATTCACATGTTACAAATATCCTCACCCTGTAGTCCATAATTAGTAGAATCAAAATGTAATAAAAACACCAAACAAAACACCCAGGACTACAGTATTTGTATAGTTAATTGAAGCATAAATATTTAGTGGGATAATATGATTAGTGAGAGAAGGAAACTAATGCTATACTCAGAATTTATCACCTTGACTCTTAACTGAGAATTTTTAAAGCAAAGTAGAGTCTGTAGGAATGCCAGTAGTTTACCTCCTCAAAATAGTTTTAGCTCCAGAGAGAAACTAGTGCTGAAAAGTTTATTTTGAGAATGTAATATAAAAATTACTATCTTTTAAGAACTAATTTAGACTATCAGGCTTGAAATGAAGAAAAAAGTTTAGGATCCTAACAATATACATGTATGTATTAAAGCATGTGAGGGTACATAACTAGAATCCTAGACATTTTTATTCTGTATACCAATTACAGTATACTGAGTGAAGTTTGATACACTTACATTTGTGGAGATGAGAATGTTTGTGGGACCATGTTGCAACCCAGCCTTTTAGGGAGACTTGGGAACATGTTGATTTGCTCCTTCAGCCTTTCCACCATTGTCAGCAGGCTCTAAAGGAGTGATGGGCTGCCCCAGGCACACTCCAGATGTGAAATGTGGGGAGTTGGCACTCTGGGGCTTGCCAAGAGATGCTGGAGCCTTTCAACTAAAGTCCTGCTTTCCCAGTAGAAGTACTCACATGGCTATAAAGAAGAAACTTAGTTTTCTCTGTTCAACTCCTACTGAAAAAAAAAAACAACCAAAAACATTTATCCAGAGTAATTTTCATTCAGCACGTATTGCATGCACTTAGCAATAATAATGACTAGCAAGACTGTGTTATCAAGCTTTGCTTTCAAGCAACTGGTGCAACAGTTAAGGATATAAAAAAATATTAATCTGTAAACCACTCTAAAAGTATTTACTTGTAAGTCACTCTAAAACAGAGAGAGAGTTTCAGTTTAAAAAAAAGTGCTGAATTTACCTGAAAAGGCCAAAGATTTGATCTGAAATGGATTTAGTTCAACTGAATAATGCATTTTTTTTCTTATTAACTATGTTGAAATATTGAAGTTAAATATTAGTCAGAATTCAATCTTCAGCATGGTTTTACTTTGATGGGATGCCTGAATACACAGTAAATGCAAAATTATTGAAACAACAGAAAAAAATATCTGCTTATTGCTCTCTGATATTGTTTTCAAAATATTTTGGAAAAACAGTTAATTCTTGCAGTCCTTTCTTATCTTTCTTTAATGCTGCATGTCTAGGCAGAAGTAAGGTTTTCCTTGAGAAACTTCCTTAAAGTACTACTGAAGTAATTCTCAGAGTTCCATGGCAGAGAATGGGAAAGCAAAGTTATAACAGCTGTGTGGATGATTGATAGATCCTTGATCATTATTTAAATTGATCTGCATTTCCTGAAAGACAGCACACTCAGTTTACTGATTGGAAAAGTCAAAATAGTTATACTTGTCACCAAAATCTTTGTGTTTAGATGTAGTTTTTTACATATAAGTAGGTTTTTATAAAGTAAATACATTTTTAATATATTTGTATATATTCCAGCACCTGAGAGTACATATGCATGTACATAAGTCTGTGTTAGACTCTACTCAGGTTTAAAATACTGTTTGAATTGGTTTTGACTATTTCTTCTTAATGCCACTCCTGACTGGTGCTGTGACAGCACAGAGAAAAACAGAGAACTGTACCAGATAAATTTACTGTACTGTTGAAATCTCAGAAAATGGGTGAATTAAGTTTTGGGTGATGTTTTTTCTAACTGGTTATCGCCACTCAACAAAAGCCGTAGTTGATATGACTTTTATATTAGCTCTGACCAGGAATCTTTCATTACTTTGTTATTATACTCCTCATTCTCTCTTCATAACTTAAGAGCCAGTTTATAAAGGGCAAGTAATGTAGAAATGCACAGCTAAGATCACTGAATTTTTAAGGTGCTATTGCTTGTTGGAAATTACAGCTGAAGTCAGTACCTCGACAGATAAGATAGGGAGAAAGCCTGGAAAAAAGGCATCATATCTATTGGAAAAGTCAAATTGAGGTGAGGATAGAGTTGTTACCAAATATCTTTGTGTAGAGGTGGTTTTCAAGTTTGCTCTGATAGAATATAGGGTTCCCAGATCCCAGAAAAGAAGTGCTGTGGACTGTGGTCTGTGGTAGGCTGCTGAAGGGATAAGGAGTTCCAAGTCTGAGAGAACTCTATGTGTATTACCCTGCATGGAGCAGCTGAAGGTGAGAGGATCCAATGATTAATTACTCTGTAGACTGAGTGCCTAAGGCCAGTTAGCCGAGGTATCTCCATTATACAGGTGTATGTTTCCCACTAATGGGTCTTATCAGAACCAGCCAGAGAGGGAGCCAAGATGATGCTGTTGGTGTTGTTGACATTAGCCCAAATGCTGAGAGTGTCTGTGTTTATCCTGTTTGGCATGTGCACCCGTGTGGTTTATGTTGCTTTTGTATGAGTGCTTATTGGAAATTCCTGCTCAGCTCTACTACTGGCTGGACCTTGGGGTGTCAGGTTGAGGCAGTCCTGCCTCTATGAGGCTACCAGATTCAGCAGCTCCTAACACTTAATATTTCATGGAAGTCTTGGGGAAAATAAAAATATTAAACTATGAAGTGTTTTACTTATTGTATCAAATCTGAGGGAAAATGACAGAGTCCTTGACATGTTCATATCAGTGCAATCAGAAGTGACCAAAGGTTTTGACATCAATGCACTTTTTATTGTATTAGATCTCTTCTATCTGAACATCAGTTTCAGGTTTATTTGATCTCAAAAAAGTCAAACTGATCTTATGTGTGTCTTTTTAATTCATGGCTCAGTGAGATGGAAGCAGAAACTGTGACAGGTCAGTTGTTTAACACTCCAATGTTTCAAATAACAGCAAGCTGGATGCAGAGTATTGTGCTTGTCTACCTGGACTATACCAGATGAAAGCTGAGAAAGTCTTGCAGATATAAACATCTGCTCCCCCATCTACCCCTCAAGGTCAAATCTGCAGGATCATCTTATAGTTGAGTCTGTAGGGGCAAGAACACCTCAGTACCTCTAATCTCAGGTATTGACTAATATGCAGGAGTCCTGGCATTCCTGAAAAAAGGAAAAGGACTTTTAGGATGTGAGCTGACAAAGTGAAAGCAGCATAAAAATGTATGTACAATTTCCATGCACAGCAAGGTATTCAATAGAATTATGATCTGATCCAGTTTCATCCAGCTGTGTAAAATCCACACGTATTAGTGAGAATTCAGACAACCCATACCACACAGAATCATAGGATCATTTAGGTTCTAAAAGACCTTTAAGATCATCGAGTTCAGCTGTTTACCCAGCACTGCCAAGTCCACTAAATCACATCCCCAAGTGCCACATCTACATAACTTTAGATATCTCCAAAATGGTGATGCAACAACTTCCCTGGGCAGCTTGTACCAATACAGGACAACCCTTTTAACATCCCCACTCTCTGGGCCTGACCATCCATACAGCTTTTACCCACTTAGCAGTACACTCATTCAAACCATGACCAGCCAGTTTCTCCAACAGAGTTCTCTGGGAAATGGTCTAAAAGGCTTTACCATAGTCCAGGTAGATTCCATACACAACCTTACCCTCATCCACATGTAGCTGGACTATGTGTATGCAGGCTCCCCAAAAGAGACAGGATGTCCCTGCCTAGATGGAGTTAAGTAGAGAATACTTAAGAACCTAATGAGTAAAGTTTGGCCATAAGACAGAGGAAGATTGTCTAGTTTATGAATATTTGCTAATTAGATGCATAAAAACTAGTTAACTTTGGCAGATTTAGGTAATTCTCTGTCTACTTACCTGGAGAGTTTGAAAAGACCCATGATGCAAGGGTTTTTTTAAAAAGTATTTAAAACAACTTATCTTGCAAGAACATCAAAGATTCATACCTCAAGGTTAAGATGAATGAGCAGAAGTAGCAGTGTCATCCAGCACCAGGGGACAAATTTATAACACAGAAGACAGTTTGCTTTATCCAACCAGTCTTCTGCTCCTTCCCAAATGTTAATATTTGCTGGAGGACTGATTCTTACTCTTGAAAATTTTAATGAGCTAATTCCCCTATGAGAGAGGGAGGGAGGGAATTTATTTTAATTAAATATCATATACATTGAAACTATAAGATCACAAACAACCAGATGCTCTGTTCATTCCAATTAATTATGCTTTGGGATTTCTGATATGCAGAAAGGACCTTGAATAGATCATCCTTAATTATAAACTTACATTGCTAATGGTGAGAAAGAATGAAGAGAGTGGTCCAGAGATGCAAAGAGTTTCTGAGAGTTTAGAGTGTCCTTCTACAATTTATTAATGACAGAAAAGTAGAATAACAAGTGTTACTCAAAGTTCATTGCCTATAGCTATTGATATGATATTTAAGATTATGGCAAGTGTTGAGAAATTATTTTTTTCAATTAATAGTTCCTCATTCTCTTCATAACATCTCCAAAGATATAAGATAACCTTGATAAACAAGAAGCAAAGAGATGTTATAATACCTGTATACATAATTAATTGTGAAATATGCTTAAGAGAACAACTAGCTGAAACACAGTTTATTAGTCATTACAAATCCAAAAAGTAATTACTTGGTACTGCAATCTGGGACAGCTTTCTGCAATAGAGGGATTTGGTGATGCACATTTTAATTATTGACACCATGTCTATTATGCTTCCTGGGACCTTCATTTATTTTTTCAGGGAAAATATAAAGTGTTTTCCAGCTATTCTATGGCTGTCATTATCTGTGCATGATCATTTTTACAGCTATCCAGGAAAGCAGATAGAGGCAAGGAATCATCTATTGTATTCCTTGATATGTAGTGATCCAAATCAGATTCTCACTTGTTAACAATCATAATTTCTTCATAATTACATATGCATTTACATTTTTGCAAATTGATAGCAGAAAGAATATAAAAGGTCAAACTGTATCAACACATACAATTTTTCCAACCTCTTGCCAAGCAATCATTGGAGGACACTGAAGAGCATGGTCTGGCAAGATGCATCTCACTCATATTGTGCAACACATATCAGACAGAAAGTATAGTAGGCCAAATGAGGTTTTATGAATGTATTATCTGCTTATATCAATGTAGAATCTGTATATTGTTTTTCTTGATCTGTATACGGTAAAATTACACTTGTTAGCTAAAGCCTGGGGTTTTATCAGATATAAAAGCACAATAATAATGTATTTTTCTTAATACACAATTTTCATTATGATTAGAGTAGTTTCTTCTCATAGGTATAATCTGACCTTCTTCCTTAAGCTGAGTTGTATCCTACTAAAAAATGGCCCCATATGTAATCAATATTACTGATATTTCTTAAGGAAACTTCATTTATAATCTGTTACAGATATCATTGCTTCATGGAGAACAGAACTGAGTGGTGTCAGTACCAGGAAGGTAAGGTATAAGAACAACTGAGAACAAAGGGGGCTGAACTTCACATTTATGTCCACCAAAAAAGAAGAGGATAAAAAAGAGGAGGAAAGAGCTTATGCTCTATGCTTCTTTCTGTTGTAGACTG
This sequence comes from Phainopepla nitens, assembly GCA_013400175.1. Taxonomy (NCBI): domain Eukaryota; kingdom Metazoa; phylum Chordata; class Aves; order Passeriformes; family Bombycillidae; genus Phainopepla; species Phainopepla nitens. The sequence continues at coordinate 277,629 of VXBQ01005608.1, forward strand.
GGTTTAGGAAGAAGTAGTATTAGCATCAGCATCTGTGAGACTGAGATATGCTACTCCTGGATGTCACTTCTTTATTTCTTTTTCTTTTTCTTTTTCTTTTTCTTTTTCTTTTTCTTTTTCTTTTTCTTTTCCTTTTTAATTTTTGTTTGGTTTTGTTTGGTTTGGATTGGGGTTTGTTTGTTTTGTTTTTGGATCTATTTAAGAGCCTATCTTTTGGGAATAATGTAATAGATATGACCAAAAATTTATTGATTTGAAATAAAATGGATTCAAAAATGATTTATGGGCAAATTAATAAATATCAATGATGTTGCATTATAATAAAATAAGTAAGAATTCCAATTGAAAAAGTTTTCTCAGATTTTATGTGTGTGTATGTGGGCGTTCATTTTGGTAATTCTACTCTGCTTTTTGAATATTAGGCTTTTTAAAATTGGTCGTGGAGTAAGTAGTCTCCCTTTCTTCTCATATCCTTGCCATTCCAGAAAATACAGTAATAATTACTTCTCAAGATAGCTGTATCTTTTAATTCTTAGTAGTGCTCCAGTGCTTGAAGATACTTAGGATAGATATTTCTCCACTTAATTTATTCAGTGAAAATGTGATTTAAGGATGGAGAAGTTAATTCTTCAATCACTTATTGCTGAAAGGTCATTCGATTAACATCACATTATGCTTGTTAACTGTCAGTGTAAAACTGACATCATTACCTAGACATGCAAATTGGAAGATAGATATAAGAATATCCTCTGTTCAATTAGAAGCACACACACGGCTAGAGCTGCTTTAGCAGATCTCCAGATTTTAATGACTAGAACAATGAAATGAGCAGAGACTACTACACCATTACTTGTTGCTAATGTTTGAAACAAAGAGAATAACACAACTTCTCTTTAAAAAGGTTAAAGAAAACACCTTGTTATTCCTATTTTTCTGTTATGTAAGCAAACACATTCTTTATTGCTTATGTATGATATTCCTGAAGGAATTAATGTTAGTTAGGCATCTAGATACTATTTTATATTTGCATCAAAGCCCAGACCTTGTATAGTCCAGTTATATATATTAGATTGGTATCTCTGTAAACTCAAATTAATACAGATTTTTTCCATTTCAACGTTTTGGATGGAATGGTTACTAAAGTAATGATCTAACAGTCTTCAGCTCTGCGCTCTAGTTCTCTGTTTTTTGTTTTGTTTTTAATTTGTCTCACAATGTGAGGGTCTATAAAAGTTTTATTAGTGATGACATAAATATACGAGACTGGGATCTACACAAACATGCATATTGAAACCCATGGGGATGGTATCTTTTCAGTTGCATTCAGTCATTCCGTTAGTAGAGCATTCAGGATGTAGAAAATGGCAATTTATCTTCCTTTGCTTCCTGAAGAGATTCACAACTGACCTTTCCAAAACTCTCAATCCTGGACAAAAACGTTTGAGCTGCTAAAGGAAGCACTAGGCTATATAAATAATTCCGCGTTCTCCCAGGCCCCTCATTGTTATTCCACTGGATTCCTTCAGAATTTATGATTCTCCTATAACAGAAGTAAGAAAAGATTATACTTGAAAAAAATTTGCTTTGTGATAGAGTTGCACATAAATTTTAATCATAACTAAAACATCTGAATATCAGAAGACTGGATTAAAAATTATGAGGATTTAACAAGACTACTGGGTTTCATTTATTTGCCTTGGGTTTTTCACTTTCAAATGTCTTAATTTCAAGATTTTGTTCACATGGAGGAAGATGGAAATCTACCTCTCACAAAATAAGTTCTACTATTTTCAGGTGTTTAAAAGTTCTTAGGTACTCATTTTTTAAGAGGCATAAACCAAATTCTAAATCAAATACCATGAGAGAAGTGCTAAAAATCTCTAAACTGACAGCAGTGTTTTTTTATTTCAAGACCAGGAATTATCTGTGGAATCAGAAAAACTGTAATCCATTTTACAGTTATTCCTTTATGATTTGGAGCTATTGCATTCATTTTATATAATTTGGTAACTGTCATGTAAAAAATACCTTTAAAGAGGATTTTTTTATAACCTGTGTTAAATGTTATTGCTTCATATACAATTGCCACATTTCCTTTCAATTATAATTTTAATTTCTTCCTAGGACTTCAGTACCATCTGCCCCCCCCCCACC
>VXBQ01005608.1:279789-413633 GCA_013400175.1 Phainopepla nitens
TCCCTCTCCCCCCCCCCCCCACCATTTTATTGTCTGAAATATTTCAATTACTTCAATTTTCCTTAGTAGAAAAGTAATCTGAAACGGTAAATAAACCTCTTAAATATAGTCCTTTAAATATACAATTTTTTCTTTAATTTCTTTTCTTTTTCATAAGGCACAGATTTCTACTCAATATGATAGTTTTCCTCAAGTGAGAAATTTTTACATCTCCCTAGACCTTAAATTTCTTTGTTTCATTCTAAGAATATTTTATAGCCATCCTCTCTATTTTGACTACATAAAGTAAAATCAATCTCATCTGTCTTTTGCTCTCCAAAATGTAAGTTTTTTCTTTATTAGGAAAATGCCACTGTCCTGTTAAGGTATTTTTGAAAAAGAATGGAAAGTATGTTTCCCTTTCTAGATTTATTTCAGAGAATATAGACAACTACCTAGACCAAAGGTCTAACTTTTAAAAAAGTGTAGTTTGGTGACATGAATCCCTTCTCAAGTATAATTACAACTTTTGAGCACTTTCTAAAAATATGGGTTCATTCAAAGTTCTCTCAATGCCTGTAACAATGATATGCAAAATAAGTAATTTCAGCCGGCTATTTCAAGTACTAAAATCCACATCCAAAACCACAGTGATCACAGAAGTTTAGTCTAGGACATATACTTTTCACTGTATTTACATGTCACATATTTTTGGTAAATGACAATGTCAGAAGAAGGTAGTCTGGGCCCATTTTTGTTTTATTAAAATTAATTAATTTAAATTAATTAATCTCATCCATAGTCAGAAAAGGAACTAGAGGACTGAAATAGTCCCAAAATTTTCATTGTTGCCCATTCATTATTGCAATCAGCTCTGGGGGTGAAATGAGTTTTATGGGTGCTTTTGCAGAATTTGCATTGATTATCTCCTGAGGTTTCTGCCAGACTGAACAATTATTATACATCTACTGAAATATTAATTCTTTACATATCAGAGTAGCTTGAGTTCAGCTCTCCACAAAAACTGCCTTAACAAATTAAATGTCTGGACAATCACCAACCATATGAAGATTAACAAGAGAAAGTTCTGTATTCTGCACCTGGGAGGCAGCAACCCTGCATGTACAGAGAGACTGGGGAAAAAGACGCTGGAGAGTGACGCTGTGAAAGGGACCTGGGGATCCTGGTCAACGGAAAGTTAATTATGAGTCAGCAGTGCCCTGGCAGCCAGGAGGGACAAACATGTCCTGGGGGCATCAGGCACAGCATCATCATCTAGGTGAGGGAGGGGATTGTCCTGCTCTGCTCTGCACAAGGGGGGCCTCACCTTGCATGCTGGGGGCAGTTTTGGGTGCCACGGTATGAAAAAGACTTTAAAATATCAGAAAATTTCCATAGGAGGGCAACAAAGAGGGTGAAGGGCCTTGAGGGGAAGTTGTATGAGGAGTGGCTGAGGTCATTTGGTCCTGGAGAAGAGGAGAGTGAGGGGAGACCTCATTGCAGTTACAACTTCCTTGTGAGGGGAAGCAGAGAGACAGACACTGATCTCTTCACTCTCATAACCAACGACAAATCGCAAAGAAATGGCATGAAGCTGTCAGGAGAGGTTTAGGTTGGCTATCATTAAANGGTATGAAAAAGACTTTAAAATATCAGAAAATTTCCATAGGAGGGCAACAAAGAGGGTGAAGGGCCTTGAGGGGAAGTTGTATGAGGAGTGGCTGAGGTCATTTGGTCCTGGAGAAGAGGAGAGTGAGGGGAGACCTCATTGCAGTTACAACTTCCTTGTGAGGGGAAGCAGAGAGACAGACACTGATCTCTTCACTCTCATAACCAACGACAAATCGCAAAGAAATGGCATGAAGCTGTCAGGAGAGGTTTAGGTTGGCTATCATTAAAAGGTTTTTCATCCAGAGCATGGTTGGGCACTGGAACAGCTCCCCAGGGAAGTAGTCACAGCACTAATTCTGACAGAATTTAAAAATCCTTTGGACAATGCTCTCAGGCACATGGTGTGACTTTTGGGTGTGGTTCTGCACAGGGCCAGGAGTTGTACTTCATTATCCTTGTGGGTTCCTTCCAACTCAGCATATTCTATGATCCCATGATAACTGTAGAATTAGAATCCTACCTCTTAAAGCTATTAAGAATATATTGTAATTGTTATAAAACTGATTAGTTATACCTTTCTGGGAGACACTACTGGGAGTCATCCATTGCAGTTAGTGTTGGAAATAAAAGCAATAAACGTTATGTGTGTGAATTCTTTGCAGTAAGATAAGAATTACTATGATGGAACACTGCTAAAGTCTAAACTAGGTCTTATCACTAGTGAACAGGTTGAGCCAAAGGGGAAGATGATGCACTTGATCAATTGCCTGAAGCTCTTTGTATAATGCTTTCTTATGTATGTGATGTAAAATAAAAAATGAAAAGAAAATAAAACTTTGATGCTAAGTGTTTTCATATGCACTTTTTGTTTTGTGATTTTTTTGGGGTTTTTTTTGATCCAGAACATGTTTTTCCCAGGCTTATTTATTTGCTTAATTTCATTTAAAGACATAATCCACCACCCTTCTTTGTCATACTAGTGTCTTTTAAAGGAGCCTTCACTTATGAAAACAGGGTTCTATGTTAAAATCATGGATTCACTTTTCTTTTCTTGTCATCCTGCTAAGACACGTCCTTCTTTTATGATCCTGTAGCTTGATAATCTTTGGATTAGTTGTGCTGTCAGAAGGCTGCAATTTGGGTTTTCAGCACTTTTCTCTTATGCTTATGGACTGACACTTATGCCATTAACTAAATTTTATAAACCTGTTGAACTACTGTGTTTGTTTTATCTTCTTTCTTTGTACTTTGAAACTTTTCATAGTGTTTTCTACAAGCTAGTGGAGAGAACTTCTTTGGGACAGAACAAACTCAGGATATGTTTTTGCAGACTGAATTTTTTGTCTGCTGTGTATAAGAATCATATGGCTTTCAGGATTGGTAGTCACATGTCACCTTCTTCACAACAACATTGTGAGTTTGCATTGGTGAAAATTCATGCATGTATTAATTTGACAAGGTATCAAACTGAGAGAAAGAATTTTCCTGAGCTGAAGAACTAATTAAACACATGCCGTAGGGGCTTACATCTTGGGTTTCCTTAGCATTGATGCTGATGACGTCATAGTTTCAGCTGGCTGTTGTGGATTTTTGTGTTAGGTAATGTATAAGTTTTATTTCCCTTGTAAATTGTCTGACATATGAATGTTTTCATCTATCTTCTTTTACAAAACCTATAGCTTTATTGTCAATGAGGACTCTATCCAGTTGCCCCATGTGGTTGAAATGCACCAACAGATTAACACGTTGAGAGAATGAGTGAAGATTTTACACATATGTAGGATAATTACATACATTTCACTTCCATGAGAAACCAGGATTAAATTGTCTCACAGACCTAATTTAAAAATATAAGTAAATCTTAAACATATAATTGAAACATTTGATATGTTTAATAAAAACAGCTTAACAATAAAAGGATCAAGAATTTTCAGATTAAAAAAGTCCCTTTTCCAGATTTTTACATAAAATCTATGGCTTTCTATACCACTTGTCTGGCAAAGTCTAGGTTCATGGAAGTAGACGGCATTGTGAATTATATTTATTTTGCATATTTTAGAATTATGATGTCAAAGGAATTGTCAAGTGTGCAGGTGCAGATTACTATAACCAAAGACACTTGCCTCATGAATAGGCTAATTAGTCGAGATGTAGAAAAAATTAGGACACTGCAGTGCTCATAATGCAAAAATCTAATGTTCAAACCAGCATGAAACTGGCTGTTCTAATGGCAAAATCATCCTCAAATAACAGAACTATTTTCACATCTCCTCTGATTTTCAAAAGCAGTATTTTATACAAAGTACCATGACTGACTCTCCAAAGACAGCTTATATTTAAGCTTCTGTGGAATTCCTGAGGCTTTTTCCCTGTTTTGTGATTAAAAGTTGTTGTTGGAGCATTTTCAAAATATTGTAATTAATTTAATTTGTCTACATGACTAGAGTAGGTAGTGCATCCAATTAAGACCTAGTATTTTGGCCCTAGGGCTTTAGTCTGAAACATTGTTTAGACAGGAACTAATGCAATTATACTTATCTGAATGCTCTAAAGGAGATCAGAAGCAAATGTCAATTTGATCTCTTTACATGGGCAAAGAGACTCTTCTCCACCCATAATCAAAGTGGAAACATTTCCAATAATACATGCAGCCTAATTAAAGCCGTTAAAACAACTACAAGTAAGGGTGTTTACAGATGAACTTTATGAAAGGCTATTTTTACTGATAAAGTTTAGGACTCAGAGAAATGTTATAAAATTATAACATTTGTGCATAAATACCTTTTTCTTTTAACTTCTTGAAGATGCTTCTATTCTTGAAGACTTACTGCTTTTCTTTTAAAAAATGATTGCAATAGGCAAACTACCTTCTTTTTAATCCTAGTGTTTCTTTTCACATGGCTGTTTTAAAATTACTATGTGAAAAGGTCTTTTAGGCATTCTTATATTTTACAAAGTATAAAAATATTCTACCCTGTCACTTGGTTAAATCTTAATTTCTTCATCCTTCAACAGTTACTCAAATCAATACAATACATTTTTCCAAGATTATTGGACTAACACTAGCACTATATTATCTTAGTCTGGTCTAACCAATGATGTTCCAAGGTACTGTTCTAGATTTTCAGGATTATTTTAGGTGCTCATTTCTTTTAATTTATAGTGGGAAATTGACTCTATGCAGTACCTCCAGTCCTAGGGAAGGAAAGAAAAGTTTACTTGTTCTGTACTGACCATAGTTGTCAGATTCCAAAATCCAGTACTCAAGATCACATCAGAAATATATCAAGTTCTTTAAAATTATTGGACTGGGCTGAATCATATTAAGGTGTTTTTACTTAAAGGCAAAAACACATCCCAATAACCATGAGAAACACAAGAATATTCACTGTTCTCCTTTCAATATCTGTTTAGTTCCAAGAGGACATTTGTAGGAGCTTTACTGACCAAGAAGTGTTCAAGAACAAATTTGATTTAACAGAAGAATCTGTTAGCTCAAGAAATAAGTGAAAAATAGTATGTCCAAATGTTTCACTCTTCTGTCAGTCTGGGGCATTAGAAATAGTTTTATATGTATTATTACAGTTTTTATATCAACTAATTTAGTACACAGATTATACAACTAATCTTTTATAGAATAGATTAAGGTAGGCTTTGCTGTGCTTTGGACTACCTCCGGATGCTGATTCAGGACCAAATCTCAATATAACTTTCTTTCACTTTTATATTTGCAGGGGTTTATGATTCCACTGCCTTGCAGTGGTCTGTTTACTTTGAGCAGAAAGAAACTGCAAAAATTAATTTTAACAGTTCCATGCACATAAAAGCTTAGTTTAAGATATCCCAGTCTTTCCTGAAAGGTATGAGTGGTTTGAAAAATTGAGGTTATCTAGGAAAGTCAGAGATTGGACTCAAACCTCTCCGCAGCTTTACTTTTGACAATTTTTCCTATCCAGTTTCTTTTGCCTTGCAGCTCCCACCACTTGTTTTTTTCAGACAGAATTAATCTGTTTGACTAAATACATGGCTATTGATGTTCAATGTTTATAACCTCAACCATTGAGCCTTAAGCCCTGCAGTAAAAGCATTTGTTAAGCAGGTATGGATTTATAAGTTAAGCTAAAAAGGGTCATGGTTGAATGCTGCCAAATAAATTACACAAGTTCATGAAGATAAGGTATGGAAGAGGACATTCTGTCAATCCTATGGGCAGTTGTGTTGCACCTGCACTGGCTAAGATGAGTGTCTATTATTAACACCTGTTCCTTTCACTGAGCAAACTTAAAAGACCACTAAGATCAGATAGTCCCTTTCAATACTATGCAGAATCGGGTGCTCTGGGGGTGTCTTTTGAAATCTTCAACACAAAAGTGTTTTACTGAACAGTATTTCAGACTCCTTACATCAGCATTTCATTACCAGACTTTCTACAGCTGGCCAATACAGCATTGTTACTTGGGGTGTGAGAAAGGATAAACACAATGTCTGAACTTTCACTGTCATATCTCCTTTGGTTTTTGAATGATGATTTGGACAACATAATTATAAGAAGATTTTTTTTTCTCTAGTTTGTCATGTTCAACCCAATTTACGATATTAGTGGTACTATTTATATATGGAAACGTCAAGTTTCTTTCACTTTTTCCTAAATAAAGCGTCTGGTTTCATCCCTTTTATCCAGATGAGAAAAACATGAAACAAACTTATAAGAATTTTTGGTGAGTAGAACAACTAATAGCACAGTTACAAACAGAAATAAAGGGCACTTTTTTAGTATCATGGAATGATTAAATGGCTTGTCTTGGAAGCGACCTTGCAGATCTTCTAGTTCCAATCCCTCTGTCACTAGACTAGGTTGCTCAGGGACTCATTCAACTTGGCCTTGAACACTTCCAGGGATGAGGCATCTACAACTTCCCTGGGCCTCCAGTGCCTCACTATTCTCACAGTAAATAATTTATTTCTAATACGGAATCTAAACCTACTCTCGGCTTAAAGTTATTTCCCTTTGTCCTGCCACTACATGCCTTTGTAAAAAGTCCTCCCTCAGATTTCTTTTAGGTTCCCTTCAGGTACCAGAAAGCATCAGTAAGGTCTTCCAAAGCCATCTCTTCTCCAGGCTGAACAACTCCAATTCTCTCTGCTTTTCATCATAGGAAAGATGCTCCATCCCTCTAATCAACTTGGTGTCCCTCCTCTGCACCTGCTCCAGCAGGTCCATGTCCTTCCTGTGCTGGGCCTCCAGAGCTGATGCAGCACTGCAAGTGGGGTCTCACCAGAGCAGAGCAGAGGGGCAGAATCCCCTCCCTCCCCTGCTGCCCACACTGCTTTGGATGCAGCCCAGGACATGTTTGGCTTTCTGGGCTGTGAGTGCACACGGCTGGGTCATGTCCAGCCTCTCATCCACCAGCACCCCCAAACCCTACTCAGCAGGGCTGCTCTCGATCTGTTCGTCCCCCAGCCTGTGCTGGTACTGGGGGTTGCTGTGACTCAGGTGCAGCACCTTGAACTTGCTCTTGTTAAACCTCATAAGATTCCCACGGGCCACTTCTTGAGCTTGTCCACATCCCTCTTGATAGCATCCCATCCTTCAAGCTTAGTGTCATCTGCCAATTTGCTGAGGGTATATTTTCTTGTGTTAGAAAAATATCCATTTAATACTTACTATTACATTTGCTTCCTTATTCTTTTCCACTCTGAATCCACTTGTTCCTTTTGGCACTTTATACACATTCTGGGATTTCTAAATAACCTTTTGTGCAATTATTTTTTCTGTTCCATTGTTTTCTACAAATTATTTTTATCTCCTCTTATTCCCTCATTAATCTGGAAACATGTTCATAATCTCTCTTGTTCATGCTTTTCCCTCCTGAGACTGAAATATGTTAATTATTTTGTCAGCACGGTGATATATCTCCAAGAGGAGAGGTTGGAGATATTTTTGTTATATCATGTAATTTGAGAGTATCCATTAACACTCTGAGAACATACCTTGCAAAACAGAGTCCCATAATAGTATGAGGAAGAGAAACAGCTAGTTTGGGGATCCAACAAAAGCTCACTAATGAATTGATCTGCTAAGCACTACTTAAGCCTTGGGGTTTCTCTGAAGACTGCTAGAGAAAGCTCTGATCAGCTGCAACATAAAATCGAGCAAGATAATATGAAGGGGTTCTGCAGTTACGTGGTTATTTAAATGTGAGGTTTCGTTCTAAGTAAACTTAAGAACAGAGACACCAAGTGTTTGAGAATTTAAAGAGTTAAGTCTGAAAAATCCCATATTAATTTTAGATTCCTTATTATGGTGTTACATTTACAACCATCAGAGCTATTACATGGAAACAATGATCCTCTTTTGATAAATGAGCTTAAGGTCTGAGTTAAAACACAAGCACATCCGGCTTGCACAGGCAAGGTCTTTCCTGACACAAGGAGAGACTAAGCAGATATTAAGCAGAATGTTCTCAGTAAAATCAATGAAGATTGGCTATATAATACTAGTTTAAGACTTTTTTGTTTATCTGATCTATTTTTATTGCTATTTTTGCTGTTGTTATTATTACTACTATTGTTATTATGTCCATGTGATATATAAAGTATACTAAACCATTTATAGGCTATTTCAATGGGTTTACATTTCAGCACTTTAATGCTTTGAGTTTACAGATGTACGTGTTTTCCCCTGGAAGTCTCCTTTTTGGAATTTCCTGTTCACATATTATCATTTAGCATAAAACAAAATTCTTAAAAGTACTTTTTAGGATCTATTATAAGCAGTCTATAAGTTCATTGGATTCTGACAAGTTGAAAATGGAAGTGCTAGCAGTAAGACTAGGTCAACAAGATACTTTTGGCTATGTTAAAATACCTAATTACAGACATACAACATGAAGCAGCAAAATTTAAAATAGTGTCTGTCTGACACTATTTTATCCATTGACACAGTCAATGGTTTCTGATATTTTTTCTGTGTCAGGACAGATTTACCAGCCCTAGTAACAGTGGTGTCCTGGGGATTATTTGTTTGGTGTGGGGTTTTCTTGGTTGTTTTTTGTGGTTTTTGTCAGATAAAGGGTCAGATTAACATCTAGATGCCACTTCTGTCAAGAGAACCCCTATACTGGGTGGAGTACTATATCATAATCATAGATAGATTATGTTGAAATATAGAGATCTGATTGACTTTATGGTGGATGGCAAAAAGTGTAGTGATTTTTAAAAAAAGGTCTTAGAAAACAGGAATTTCCAGTGCTCTGCAATTACAAGAATAGGTGTGGATGATCTGATTATACCATGGCTAGACATTTATCAGGCTTCACTGTAATGCAGGTTTAGGGACACCCAAGAAATTCTCTCCCTCTGAACTCAAAGCTAAATGTATTAGTCAGTGTCATATGAAGACTCCAGACTTACATCACACAAGGTCTATTAGAGTCTACTAACTAGGTTCTGAGTAGTTTTACTTAGCAAATAAACATGTTAAGAATACATGCGAATGGAGTTTCTGAACCCCCCAATAGTAAATTCACACTGGCAGTGGTCCCTTTATGTAGCCTTTGAAATTAACAGCAAGGTTTTCTGATTATTGTCTATTGGAAAAGAGATGCCCACTGCTTAATGGCTTTACTTTATGTACATATAGTAGGTTTCAAGAGCCTGTTAATTCTCTTTAAATAACAGCAAGTCAATAAAATAGCCAACCTAGGTCCTGGTGAGAAAACAATTACAAAGATCAATATTGGAACAGAAATGCGCAATTATCAATAAGACTGATCCTTGTTTAGCGTCAAGTTCTTTTAGACAGAGCCACATAGGGGCATGCAAACTTACTATGGAGAACATATGGTTTTGTCTCAGTCAATGAAGCAAGATCCTGACCATTAGGTGCATTTTGTAAAAAAAAACAAAACAAAAAAACCTATCCAGTTTAAACTTATAAATGTCAGCGGTTTGTTGCTGATAACAGAAAAGGGAGGTCGTGGGTGGAAAATATTCATTCTTATGTAGCTCTCAAGAGAAGGGAATTGTTTAAAGAAGCTCCTGATGGAAAATTCAAGCCAGTTCAAGTTCCCTATGTTTACATGGACCTCTGAGTAAAAGTTGGAGAAAGGGACATTTAGCATTTGCATCTGTCAGATCTCCTGTTTCAGGGTGTAGTGGGAACAATCTCTGTCAGAATTCTTGTACATTTTAATTGTTAAATGTGGTGGGCTTGTTAAACTTGATGTGTTATCGATGTATTTATAGAACACCAGGTCCTACAAAACCAGAATAAAATAGAATAGAATATAGAATAAAATTTCCCAGTAACAAAGATAATGCTTTGAGTCATAAAATATCATTCACTTCTGAACACCTTTGTCAGTTTTCTCCTGGATTCTCACTAACAGAGCTGCTAATGTTTTATGGTGGAAATTCTAAGTACAGTGCAGGCTTAAAACATGCTTATTTAAATAGATTTGGACATGGGGACAGTATTTTTTCATTCTTTCTGACTATACAGACCAGAATTTAAAAATTCATCCCCATGGAAATATTTAACGTTTTGTTTCACTGATAATTCTTGTAGCTTGTCTTCTCTCATATAATTTTAATTATTCAAGGAAAGAGTTAAATCATCCATTAGCCAAAGGAAATTTCCCTACAAGATGACAGCAAAAAATCTTAGGAATTACCTGAAAGTCTGCTCAAGTTTAATGCCTTAAGGAAACTTTTTGTGAAAGACATAGTTTCTTTTCCTGCCTCATTCCTTCTACAGGAGCTTCTGTCATTTGTGCTAAACATGCCACTTAACAATGTTTCTTTAACTCCCCACCACAAGAAAGAGACACTCGTCATTCTCAATGACCTCCTGGCTGAGTATTCGGTCATAAGTATTAACAGTGAGATAGGATACCTACCTACTAATGGAAAACTGTGGATAACGGTGGGTCTTGGTGTTGGAAGCCTTGTTGAGGGATAGCATATACTTTTGCCTGGTGGAAATAGATATGCTTAGCATGAAACAAGCAACTCTTCTCTGAGGCAGAATTGCACTGTCTTTCTTTTAAAAGAGTAGTGTATTATCTAAGAGACATTAACACTGTTTTTTTTTAAAAAGCCATCCCATCACAGCTATGAGAGAAATATTGTGCATTTATTCTTATGCAGGCACACAGCTACCATCTGAATCCATCCAACCAAGAAATACAGTTCATAGATGTTTGCACACAAATTACAACTTACAGATCAGAAAACCTCCCAAACCGGGATTAAAAATTTCAACAGAATTTTGGAATCTTGTTTCAGGTACTTAGGGGTCTTTTTCTACACTTCATCTCTTAGATTGCAGATGCATGCTATCTTTAGTACAAAAGGAAAACTATTGTTTATCACTAAACTGTAAGGGCCAAAGGTGTGGCTTCCCTGGGGTAGAGTGGGAAAAGAAACTTCACTGGTGCTCAACACCGGAAATTCTGCCAAACTGAAACATAGCTGGCTGCTGATGTACGGAATTGAAACACTTAATTAATTTTCAGGTGCTTCCTGGATCAGATTGGACTAGAGTAGAAACCCATTTCTTTTTCCATACTTTCCTCAGGTTTGCTAGGCATCACTCCAGAGTGTGTGGAGAAAAGTCTGCAGCACTGGCTGAAAATTAAGACATTTTTGATTTCATTTATGAGGACACACCAGGAAAAAAAAAGACATATAACACACTACAAGGATGTTATTGAATGGATGTAGAAATTTGCAGACTCATTGCTGGTCACATTAGACCTACAAGAACATTGGACGATTGTATGCATAGAGCCAGATTTTCAGTTTGCCAGCCACTAACAGTCTGACTGTAAGTGGAATTATGAGTGTTCAATATTCTTGCAAATTAGTTACAGATGTTTCTAGTTTGATTTGTAAATATGAAGGCAATAAATACTGTGAGCATTTGGATCTGTAATTTAATGAATTCTTCTTCCATGGATCTTGTAGGCCTGTAAATTCTTTATATAATTTCTGAATGGGTCCTCAAGAAAATTTCCAAACCTGCTGATGTCATTGTGAAAAGTGAGTATATCACATGAAATACAAATTAAATAAGCAGATGAGATTTTTGTATAATATTTCAAAACCTGCTTTGTTAGGAAGTTGAAGTCTCATATTTTATGAGATATTACATGCTGCTCTATGAAACATTTACATGTTTTATTTGAAAGGGGGGTGGGAAGGTTATATCATGTACAAGGCAAGTGCAGTGACCTCAGAAGAGAACTATCAGGTTCAGTAAGACTTTAAAAATGTGTTATTTAAGTATCAGTCACTTTCATTGTCGTGCCTTCTCTACAAGGTGACCTGGGAATGACTAGGGGTTTTATTTATTGTAAATGTCAGGTGTGCTTGCTAAGTGTGTGTCAAGCTAAAATTTAATCTCAAAGCTAAAACCAAGAATTGAAATCAGGGAAGAATTTAAATTCAAGACTTTAGGAAGGTCGTGAGCAAGGTTTGAATAAGCAAATTCAGACATACACAGCGGGCACTTTTCATCAACTGAATGAGGCAATTATGAGGATGCCTTCAGCTCTTGAATATAAATCTGGGAAAAGAGAGCTGTATGAATAGATAAGATTTTCAACATCAGGACCATGGATTGAACCCTACTTTTTATAGGATATGGTACTACACAGATGTGTCTCCCTCTTAGTCTTGCCCTAGACTGATGCTTTCTTCAGCAACTGTATTTCTCTTTCACTGAATTATATCAATAATATAAAATAATATTACTTTCTTTAAAAGATTGTAAGTGCTATATTTAAGCGAATATAAAATTCATCTACCCATCTTCAACATTGTTCTTCTCTCTTAAGGAAGGAAAGTATGCTGATTAACCTTTATAGCAAATTTTTGTTCACACTGGAAATTTAAGGACAGCTCTCTGGCATTCAAGATATCAGTGGTGATTCTTACCTCTCCCAATCTCCACGGTAGGTTTTATTCCAGCTGGAATGCCTGCCCTAGACTGATACCAGTGTATATTTTCACAGGTCTTCTGAAAAATACTGGGTAATACCTGGACTGTTAAAGTCTGCTGTCAAATTAATATGGGTTGCCTCCTTAAAGTCAACAAGAAATCTATGTCAGTATGCATAGAAAGCATAAGACTTTATCAAGACTACAGTTCAATGAATCCAAAACTAACTATTTACGAATATAAATATGGATTTTTTATAATCTATCATCTACTTCATATACTCCTTATGCACGTCCCAGAAGATTAATATAGAGATGCAAATTAAATTGACTTCTAAAGTATATTTTGTTTTCTTGTTGGTTTGCTTTACTAAATTTGTAATGCAGTCTTTTTCAGCAGATGGTTAGTTCTAGTCCCTTTCATGTTCCTATTCTGTTATGTTTGTAAAAGACCCAGCTGCCAACTGATAATATTTCACTGCTGAATTTATCACGTGTGATATAATTGCTCATTTTGCACTTTGCAATAAAGAACTATCAACACAGTTTTTTCTAACTCCAAACAAGTTTAAAGAAATAGTTATTTTTAATATCCATAATTCTCAGCTGATGCTTAGTTATTTAAGAAGTCTACTTTTTGCAATAGATTCTCCTATTTTATTAGGTCTTGATTTTGAAACCGTTCATATTCAAGAACAGCAACAAGAAATATCTCCTGTTTTAAACATATTGTTAAGTCTGAAGCACCTGTTTTCATATACCTATACCTTAGGTAAAGTAACACAATCTGAACTTTTGCATGAGGGTATTTTGTAAGAATCATACTCAGTAGTCAAAGATATCTAACTGCATTATACCGTGTAGTGCTTACTCAGAAAAAATTATGGGCTGTCATCAGAACAACAATGAACAAATGAATGTGTTTTTTTTTTTTAAACCTGCTGAAGCATTTTAAAAGGCAACCAGAATGTAATAAATACACTTCCTCACAAAATGATATTATTATTTTCAGTAAAATATAGGGTATATTACACTGTGTATGATGAGTAAGGAAGTCCTTGCTAATGTTTTCTGGAATTATATGGGTGGAGAATTTTGTCTACAAGCCTAATATAATCTTCATGATCTCTCAGTAATACCTCAGGGTTTTTTAGAGACTGCAGTAAAAGAATGATATATTTCCCTAAGGACTCTGTATTAATTATGTGTATATGGGAACTTCAATGATAAAATCAGAAACAAAAATCTTCTGAAATTAAAAATGGAAAGAACTGTCAATCAATCAGTCCTTCAATTTCAAAGATGTTTCAATATACTTTGAAAGATAAGAGAACATTCACTTCTGAATTTTACTTCTTTGTGAGCTTCATTATTCCTGACAAGAAAAGTTCATAACCTTTATGATTTCCCTTTATGCAAGGCTCTGTTGGGTCAAAAGGCCTCCCACATTTGTTTACCAGTGTATAGACAATAAGTCTAACACTTATGTTAAATGCTAATTCTAACTGCGTCAATTAAGCAATCTAGTAAAAGACTTCTGTCCCTTAGGAAAGCATATTTAGGGGTTTTGAAAGAATGTTCAGGTGCCTTCTCCTTTCTTGTTTCTAACAATAGATTAAGGCTAATATGAGCTCATAAAAGTGTAAGGTATATCAAGTAGTCCACTTCAAGCTATCATTACTGTGAAATGAACTCCAAATCAAATGCTCAAAGGATTTATTGGAAAACTCATGGTTTTTTGCCACTTTTTCATTACATTGTGACTTTGTTCAGAAAAAGTAGTCCAGCATATTTAATAAGGGACATTTCCTTTTCACTTAATCTTGCTTTATACTATTACATGCAAACTTCCATCAGCTTTCAAAATTTGTACCTTCTTTTTAATGGGTCAAAGCACTGGGACTCCTTAGAGACTATGACTTTTAGATTACTTTTCCTCAGTAGACTTATAGCTTTCACTGTTATGTCAGTCATAACATTATGAACTCTTCCAAAGCCCAGGCAAGAGGAATATATATTTCACCATACTGCAACATAGAAAAAAAAAATCAGGTTGTTGTTTTTTCTGTTTCTTGATTTCATTTGTTAAATTCACCCTGTTTTACTTTCAGATTGTAAGATCAATAGAATGAGATGATTTTAGAATTTTTTTATGTTAATTGTGAAGCTTATCACAAAGAATTCATAAGCCTTGAAAAACCAAGACTGTATATTAAATGTTGTTTCTCTTCCTTCTGGTAATAACACTGAGGGATAAAATCATGTAGGTTAGGATGAATATTCAGAAAACAATACATCTTGGTTAACAATACTTACAGTAGTTGTGAGATTCTGAATAAATATCCCGAGTATCCTTTCAGGGCATCATGTTGGGTTATATAAAGTAGTAAATAAATAATTATCTAACATCAAATTGTGACCAAGAAACAGAACTTTTTCTATGGGCCATGTAGAATTTTGCATGTCTTTTCCCAAACAGAAAGGATTCCTGTTCATATTACAGTGCTGGATATTTCTTTCTGTACATTTGAGGCTAAAATGTTGGCAAAAATATACGGAAAATAATGTTCTAGGAGTATTCCACCTTCTTAGTGGCTCAATCAATACCAGAAACATATCTGAGCAAAAATGGAAAGGGTAACTAAAATTTTGCTGGACTGGGCCTGGCATTAGGGGGAATAAATTCTTCCACTTGGGTCTTCCAAAAAAAACCCCAACCAAAACAACAAAAAAAGAAATCGCCAATATCAGATTTAAGGAAGGCAAGAGCACAGGATCAAAGATCAAAGGGTAGAATTACTTAACTGAATTGTTATTCATAGAATTTCTGTATACAGAAATATAGCCTTTATATGTTTAATGATTTCTGTGATTTTCTTGAAAAAAGAAAAATCACTTTTAGAAGGTTCTTTTGCATCAATTCCCCCTTTATAGTTTAACAAACCACCAAAACGGCTTCAAAGAAACTTCCTTTTGAAAATCCAAGGTGACCCCTAGAAAAATTATATGTGGATTTGGGGTTCTGACAGCTGTTTTGGTTCTAAGCTATTTCCAGGGGCTGAAGACCATGATATGCATGCAATGACATTAAAATTTAAGCAATCGGTGATTATAATTGCATATGCAAATAAGTGTTTTGAATATGCAAACACAAAGATGCCTTTAAGCATTTCAGATCAAAACAGTTTTTCAATAATTACAACAGGTAGCTTTTCAGGACTTAATAGATGTGAAGAACCCTATTTTACTATTTGTGCAAGATGGGTTCCTACCTACCACCACTGCTGCTGCATGATCTGTATTAGATTTGTCTCACTGCAGCACAACACTGAACTTTTGCCTTTTTGATTAATTATTCTTAAAGGAAGAGTACCCTCAGTGAGAACTATGGCCTACATTTTCCCTATATATATATATATATGAATATAGCTATAAATAAAATATTAAAGGTATAAAATGGCAAGAAAAATATGACCTCTGGTGGGTTTGCATGCAAAGAAGATAAAATTATGATTTATTTAGGCTTACCTTTCTTATTTTTAAGTGCTTCCAGTTGTAAATATACAAATATGGTCAGAATTAAGATAGACATCTCTCATGTTGACATCAGTTGATCTCATCATGACCATTCATGATGAAAGTCTGATTTTAAACTTCAACCACAAATATATAAATCTCTTAGATACAATATATCTGTGTTACCAAAACCGTCCAGAATGTTGAATCAG
Source organism: Phainopepla nitens (assembly GCA_013400175.1). Taxonomy (NCBI): domain Eukaryota; kingdom Metazoa; phylum Chordata; class Aves; order Passeriformes; family Bombycillidae; genus Phainopepla; species Phainopepla nitens. The sequence goes on from VXBQ01005608.1 coordinate 296,052, forward strand.
AATAAATCGCAATCTTGTAGTTGTGTAAACCATCACTCTACCAGTATATTGTGAACATGGGATTAGGAAATTCTCACTGACAGTGGAAAATCAAAAAACATTATAATGTAGTTAATGAAATCAATATGAAAATTATATTTGAATGTATCAAAAGCATCTGCAAGTCATATATGAGAGTGTATATATTTTTAATATTGGAATTTGAAAATCAATCTTCATTAATATACCCAAGCCCCAAAGAAAACTGTTATTACATAGTCTATCCAAGTTCTCTGTTAAAAGGTCTTACCACTCATTGAGGATTTTACTTCTCATTTAGAAGCAATCTCAGAGAAATCTGGAGGCACCAGCTTTGCCCCTCTTCTCTGTTAAGCTCGTTCCAAAAAGGCTTCTATCACAGTATGTAACTTACATACCTTAAGACATTATATTTAGTGGGAAGGGAAAATGGAGGTTCCTTAAGAATATCAAATGCCATCTGTTCCTCAAGGTGGAAGGCCTTGAAAGAATACAAGCACAGGAACAAACTCCAGATATTAACATAAGCAGAAGAGAAGGGCTAGAAGCAGAATTTGAGGAATTACAGAGCATTTAAAGTAAAAATATGAATACAAAAGTGTTAGATCTCAGTTTTGATGGAAAGTGAGTATACTTTTTCACAACCAGAGTCTTGGACTGCAAGCTAGGTGAAGTAAGTGCACTAGTCTTTTTGTGGCCATCAGTCTAGCTGCAGTAATCTATGAAATGTACTTAATCATATTGTTATTTCAGGCTAAAGTTCAAGCTTTCAACATTTTTTTTAATAGCAAAAACACTGAAGGCATTAATAATTTTGAAAGCAAATGAGCAGAAACCAGAACAAAATAGAAGACTAAATTAATGAAGAAAGCTAAGTAATTTCTGCCACCTTCTTAGACATTTGCCTTGCACTAGATTTTTCCTAAATTTGTTTTACAGTTATGTCATTATGTTAATGTTTTTCATGTGTACCTAAAATACATGGGTGAGAGTAGAAGTCACGTGCTTACACACCAGAGAACTAAAACAAATCTGATCCTAAGAGCTGTGAATTTTCTCTTGATTTGGTGATGCCACATGGAGGCATAGAAGACACAAAAGGAGCTTGTGGCAAGCACCAGGAAATAGAAATGTAACTTGATCAGTGCAGATGAGAAATTAATGCGACTCATTTTCCTGGCTAGCTAGGAGATGAATGTTTACAGAAATTCAGCAAAAATTACTAAAATTTTATCTGTTTCTGCACTCTTGGCACCATTTTATTTGCTGGCTACTACTATAGTATAAATCAAAACCAAAAATCACAGTTTAGCTGTCTTTAGGCATGCAATGAGGTCACAATGTGATGTTATCTTTTTTAAAGATTTGTTTGTTTGAATTTTTAAACTTTAGAGACCATAATGATACATAGAGAAATGAATACTAGCTAAAGAAACAAATCAGAATCCACCATCCAATGACTCAGGACATATTTGCCAATGCAAATGGAGAACTAATGACAGACCTATAGAAAAAGAACCTTAGAGCAAAAGGTCATAAAGAAAACTTGTACACAAGACCTGGCAAGAACATAAGTTCTTATCCATTTGACTGCTAAACGTAATACTGAGGGAGTTCACATGAAAGAGCATATCTGCATATAGCTGGCACATCAATGCATGCCTCATCCTCAAAACTGCAATCTAGAGACAAAAAGATAATGGGAAGACACTCACTTTGGAGATCATCTTTAATTTAGGGAATAGTGCCATGTTGTGTTAAATTGTGTTTGCTTTAAAAACATATTTGTGTTGACTCATTTATGTAACAAGCACTGCTAGAGGCTGGTGTTGCTCTGACTTTTACAACTATCCAACCTAATTTCCTAATGAATTGAAAAAAAAACCTTCCAGGACATATAGAATTTGATGTAATGATTGGCAAGGCAAAGCAACATCAAGTAAATAATTTATAGCATGATGTTTAATCACATATAAACCTAGCTGGACAATACTTAACAAAATACAACAAGGTTATTCAAAAGTAAACGTCTAAATCAGACCACTGAAGGAGTCACTATAGTGGTTGTAGTTTCTGCAGAGCAGAATTTACCTTGCATTCCATGTGCTTCTGTCTCTCTTTTACAGCAGTTAAAGTGGAAGTATGAAAAGGGAGTGGTTGGAGTCAAGCTGATATAGGATTTTTTATGTGCTTTTACCCAACCTGAATCTGGGAGGTAACCCAGGTCTTTCTCCTTCAATCTGGTAAGTATAATCTGATCCACCATTACGGGTAACAGTTACGGCCTTGATAGATGTGCATCTAATATTGTGCCCTATGAAGATGAAAATTTTGAAACTGCTCCTAACAGCTCTGCCCGTATATATGACCACTGGAAAGTAAACTAGACAGCTTCCTTAGTGAAAACCAAAACATCTACATGACTTTTTTTTTTTTTTTTTACTGTGAAAGAGTTATTTTTTCCTGCAGTCTATTTAAGATATATTCTCTCGCTAATAGAAAGAGAATTTTTTTGCTATTCTTGTCAGTCATGACTAGAGTCTGCTCTTAAATCTTGATTTCAATTTGCATATTAAGTTGACTTTAAATTATTATTTTATAGTCATTAAAAGCAGTGAAGTAAAAGTTTTTACATTTTCAAAAAATGCTTTAAAAATGCTAAATGGAAATTTACAGTGTTGTGGCTAATTTTTTTTAACCTTAGAAGTCTATTTTTCATTAAATATTATTGTCTAAAAGACACTTTCAAGACACTTAATTCTATGGGATTTCTCTCCTTTCATTGTTTGAAACTTAGTAATAGTGAGCTAAATATTTTGACAATAAGTTCATCTGTTTGAGATGAGGAAGTTATTAACCTCTCCTCTGAGAGAGAACTGGAATTTACGTAATGAAGTTTTATCAGCTTTTCAGAATAACACAGACTTTCAGACATTTTATAAAACTTAGTAACTCATTGCATAAAATTATGTCTCTCAAGAAGATAATTGCTCAGGAATTATCCAAGAAATTTATGTTTAATGACAGAAAAGATTTTTGACAATAGTTATTCTTATTGGGGAATGTTCTCATCAGCATTTTGTATTAGAAACATTACAGAAGCATAAAGATGCTGTTACTAAATTGCTCAAAATAGTTGATTTTAATCCTTGATGTCTACCATTTTTTGTAACTTGATTTAAAAAATTACGCTTAATTTGCAATTGTACTTAAAAAATATATTTTTTCTCTTTTCCTGTTTATTCCTCATTTCTCTCTGTCTTAATATTGTTTCAGTCTGGTAAGTAGCTCCTGATGAGTTTATTAAGCTTATGTCCAAAACCAGTTACTCCATGAGGAATTTGCTTTAGAGGATTCCATTTATATAAAATATATCATACGTATTCTATATAATTTACTTCTAGAAGATATCCTAGCTCTTCAAATAAAAGCATTCAATACTTCTTCATCAACGTAAAAAAGATAACCATACAGTCATATGAGGTATCTTCCTCAGTATAAGTCAACTTTCCTAAATCGTATTTTCAGCATACCTGGTCATTGACAATCTAAATTATATTTTGGGAGACTGTCTAGTCAAGAAGAACTTTCTGCCACTGAAAGATTTTGTAGAAGGAAAGCCCACATACACAGAGGAGTTCACCTAACCTCGTTGCTTCTGAGCACTGTCAATAACTCCTGCAGGCATTCACAGATGAACACTGTCAAACAGAGGACATTGCAGGTTTTCAAGAAATTTTTTTTGTAACCGTTATACAAGGGTTCTGAGCCTCTAAATCATATCTTCAAACAATTTTCATGTTGATTACTAATATATTATGGGTGGGTTTGGCTCAGTGTTTAATTCTCTTTTAATATGAGTCTGTGTTTTAATAGGATTTCTGTTTCAGAAAACACACATCCTTTTATATTTTATCTGAAAGAGTATATTATGTTGGAAATTCATGATCATAACTCACTAAAAAGAAATATCCAGGTCCCATACATCCAAACCACATACTTTGTTGATTTGGGACTCCTGGATTTTTTTCCTCCCATTTATTTGTCAAGGTCAATATACAGAGCTGGTTTTCCACACTTTTTTAATTCTTTTTTTTTTTTTTTTCTCCTTTCTAAGGAAGAGGAATATTCTCCCCTCATGTCAGAGATCAGGGACATTTCTGGAAGGTTAAATCTTGAGGTCTTTCAAAACACCAGAAATATATTCAAAGTTAAAAAAAATTCTTTTGTCTAAACCTTGATTTTCCCAGATTCTTTAATCAGATTTGAGGATACTCTCATCTTAGAGCATTCTGAAAAACGATCAGGAGAAGGACACCTACCCCATTCCGTTTTTAACAGACTATTAAACAGTGTGGAGCATTATGAACAATTTTCTGTGTATCTCAGTTTCTTTAGTTTATGTTCCTTGAAAAAAAAAATTCAAATTCGATGTTTTGTTGGAGAGGGAAATTACAATGTTGTTACGGGCAAAGTTCTACATAGTATGCAAAGCAGAAGGTTCAAATTATCTGGCAAAAATAATGCCAGCTTTACCTCTCTAGCACAGATAGTTGAAAATTTTCAGAGGGTTGACTTAAAGTGAAAAGCAACTCTTTATTAATAACATTGTCAAATTATTAGCAATAACACAGAAGCTTTAATATTTAAGAAGATGACATTAATAAGACAGTTATTTGTTGTAAAGTAGTTAAAGCCTGAGTATTCACTTTCAGTTCTTCTTTCTAGCCTTCAGATGAACCAGCTCCTGTCCTGATCTACTTAAAGGCATATTTACATGCTGTCTTCTAAGCTGAAAAAAACATGGTTCACCTTCTTTTACATTTTTACGACTGTGGCTACAATCATTGTGAAATTTTAAATAGCAAATGTGACAAACCTGTTACCACATAAAGAGGAATTGAGTAGTCCCACCCATTTCTGCCAATGTGGTCATTTCCTCTTGTGTTCAGGTATACCTACAAAAAGCAAATATTAGACAACTATTTATGGTGTAAAGGATTATTGCAACTATGTTTTACAGGTATTGAGAGGAGTAAAGTAATTTTACAGGTACAAAAGAAGAAGGAGGCTCTGAAATTTTCTCATAGCATGGTTTCCTTGGCATTGTGTTCTCCCCTGCATATCCATTATTGACCATCAGCATCTTCAGGCTGGACTGGATGGCGGTTTTTAAATGAACTGGCACGTCTGCCAATAAGCCGAAAAGAAAAACAGACAAGAAAGACAAAACCTCAGAAACTTCTGTTAATCTATTTAAGACTCCCACTTCATTTTCCACAAGCAAAGAATGGGTAAAGCATAGTTTTGCAGCCTTGTAGGAGAAACATGGCAGGGGTTACATGACAGCTTTGTCAACTACCCAGTTTGCATTACTCACCAGTCCTTCTGTTTTTGCTGCCTTTCCTTGATCTAAGACCACAGCAAAGATTGACTTGGGTTGATTTCTGAGCCATCACAATATGAAGCTCAAGCTGTCTGCTGATACGCTGCAGTCATTTCAGGTCTCATGAGCTGAAATCTCAGGCATCATCTGGCTCGGTCAATAACTCGTGAAGGAAATTCATTATGGTATGCCTGGCATAGAGTAAAAATGTGCCCAAATGCAAATAGCAAAAAGGTTTGCCAGTTAAGAAAGTCTGTTAATTTTCAACAGAATGCTAGTCAGGTCATACTCTTCTCAAATCTGAAAGGTAAAATTGGAAATTTTTTGTTTTCTAAACACTGAGGCTTTGTAACTTTTACAATATTTATTTATTTATTAAAAATTCTAATTCAGAGCTGTAAAGATGGGGTTTTTTTAGTTTGTTTATAGGCTCTACTGGTCTTATCTAGTCTTATTGGGGATTTTACATATCCTCTTAACTATTAGAAGGGAAAAGGAAATGATGCACTCCTCTATTTAATTATCAAAGTAACCCAATGCCAGGCATCCTTTAATAGATTTAGCCTATAACTCTCCTCAAAATCTGGAAAACTACACTATTTTTACTAGTAGGGTAATATATATGACTTGTCTTAAATTAAAACAAGAAAGTTGCCACTGAACAGTTAACTGTATTTGACCAAAGAATACCAGGCAAGCACATGAAATACGTCCTTTTGTCTCTGAAGCTAAAAAGCTAGATTGGCATTTTTTCAGAGCACATTCTAATCTAAAAATATCTAATTTGACTATTGTGACTCATATGAGACATTCTCTTAACAAATGTCTAAGGGTGATGAGGCTCAAAAATTGTTAATTCATCTAAGTCAAAATGTAAGTTCTGTCAATTTGTCTTCACCTTTGGTATAAGTTAAGCCAATGTAAAACATTCATGTCAGACATGGATGTGATGAGTGCAGAGTGCAAGGCTGCAACACCACAATGATCACTTAGAAGTCAGATTCTATAATCAGATTTTTTCACTGAACTGGTATTAGTGATAGATCTGAACTCTGAAAGTAATGGCAAGTATAGAAGTGAAAGGATACCCACTTGTACTTACTGCATGACAGGCTTTGACTGCAGATACTGTAGTAAGAAAATCAGTCAGTTGTTGGGAACTGTATTACAGATTCCTGACATCACATGCTCAAAATTCTTTATATACTCCCCCCTGGTTTTAAACATCAAAAAAAATACATTTACGGATAGACTGCTGAGAAAACGTATTTCCTGGTTGTCGACTGAAAACTGGGATTACAGAAGGGTTTTTTACAAGGTAAAATTTGTGCTAAGATATCTGTAGACACATTAAAATTCTTCTTTAAAGTAAAAAACAAAAAAAAAGAGAGAAAGAAAATTTAAAAAGAAGTAAAAATCATTAACCTTTATACATGTAGAGATACTGCTAAAATAATGATTCACAGGCAAGAGAGTTTTCTGATCCATGTTAGATGTTAAAAATGTAAAAATTCCTCAAACGTCCACTCACATATTCTGTAATGCTGCAAAGAACTGACAGTTCTGACTTCAGAGCACAACATTCAAAATATTAATAAAACACCGAAACAGTCAATTAACTCATACCTGGGAAATGAGGCTTAAATAAAAGTAAGTCCAATTGGTACAACTCCCTCAGCATAACCTTCTCTTTAGAGGATTCTCATGATAGACATATATGGAAAATTACTTCAGAGCTATACATAATAGAAAACCAAAGGTCACAAACTGAAAGAAAAAAATATAAGTCACAACATGCAATGGAAGCCATGAAATGAATGACAGTGCAATTAACATAACAGAGAGAAGATGGAAACTTGTCAGAAATTGCTGCATGGCTGCTCAGGTTTGATGGGAATGTGGAATTGATTTCTTCACACAATCTCTTACAAAAAAGATTTCAATCAAGAAGTGAGGGAATGAAACTTGCGTGTATATACACTTCTCTCTGTGCTTGTATATGTGTGTATGAGTCCTTGTATGTGAGTTGATAACAGAGCAAGGAGCTCAGCAAAGCTGTTAGATCATGCAGACAGTGGAAAAATGGCCCACAGTTGAGACATGAGAGGCAATAATTAGAGGAAAACACTAACGAGGACTTTGGATTGGCTTTTGGCCATTGGAGAAAGATTTTATCACTGTTATAAAGAAGTTAGACAACAATTCCAAATTAAACAAGATAAAGGACTCTGTTTAGCTGAAACTAAAGCTGAACCTTATCAACAACAATTCATTCTGTGTCTGCTGTGAAGAAACCAGGACTGAGTAGATCCCATAAGAATGGAAATGGGAAGTTGTTTTTGCCTGTGCTGTGCATCGGAATGGAGATGTTAGGCACCCTGCTCAAAAGCTCTCTTGCAAAAAAATTAAGTCTCTGCACTTTCCATCAAGAAAAGCACTATTTTTAGTCTTCGGACTACTGGAAGCCTTGAGGGAAATACACAACAAAAACCCTTAACTGAGCAATGGCAGACATTTGCTAGAATCTCTCCCAAAGTTCTATCAGCCTTAACAAGCATATTAAAAGAAAGGGGAAAAAAATTGCTCAAGGAACTTACCTTTATGAATTGAACTTCTACTGCCTTCAATCTCTACCAGTTCAAACAGAATATGTAAGGGATAAAGTTTGTTAGAGTCAAAATCTCTCATTATCCAACCTAGAAGAGAATTAGTGACTATTTTAGGTTGTGATATGTGGTTGTATATAACCACATGATAAGCTGTAAGAAAACTGTGTTGGCAGTTATCAACTTCTTGTGACTGTCTAATCTATACCAGGTTGCCTGTATAACAGCAGACAACATACTGTCTGAGACTGTCTGGTTACTGAAAGAAAAGGACTGATCAATAGATTAGAAAATACTGATCCCAATGGTTCTTTGCTGAATTTGCCGTTTAATGCTTAAAATTGATGAAGAGGGGTAACGGGAGAGAAAGGAATGTATGTTTTAATATACATGTATGCCAGTATTCAGGGCACACACATTATCAGAAGAATGTGTTTTGGGCCAATTATGTTGTACACTGAAGCTACTTTCCTATGTTTACACCTTCAAGGCTGCCAGTTTGTATTTTCACAAAATAGAGTTGCAGAACAGATTGTTCAATTAGTTGGCCACATATCTTGAAACCATGTGTCTTCAAGATTCATTGACCACAGCTAGTGAAAACATGACATCATTGAAAATGTCTGTACTTTATCCCTGCAAATGATCTCAAAGTTATATTTGTTATCATCCTGACATCAAACCTAGAAACAGAGGCACATGGAGCACACAACTTCTGCAAGCCACATTAAACGGTTCAGGATATCCTTATTAATGTGCTGAGTGTTTTCCAATGTTTCTAGTGATACTCCACAGAGATGATTCTCTTGTATGTTTGTAGAAACTGTCTTAGTTAAGTCAGTGGGATGTAAAGTGGGTAAATGTGGGAATAGAGTAAAAGCAATGTCTGGTAACTACCAGTAAAAATATAAGTGATTGAAAATTAAAAGATTTAATTTAATCTTCTTACAGAATCATGACTAAACAAGTCTAATTCATTATTAATTATGATAGAATACACCAATTATTAATAATTAAACTATGCAATGGACTTGACGCAGTATTTTAAACATGAGCATTCATACTTGAGGAGCTTTGTGCAGACTCCTATATATAAAAATGTGACAAGGAGAGCTGTTGCTGAAAGAATTTTATTTTCGTTTTTAATTTAAGAGCCAAAATAGAAAACCAGCTTTCCTGTTATATAGATATATAATTAGAGTCCTCATTATAGGCGCACTTGAATTTATTCTGATGACTGACAACCATGAAATTCTAAGTGACACACTGAAAACTCTGTCACTTATTTTTCTGCTGTCCACCTACATTTAAAGAACTGTCCTTCAGTGTCTCAATATGAATACATTTAGACATTAGCTAATGTATCATTCTTGACATCTATTCACCTTCAGCAGTGCATTTAAAAGACAATAAATATAAAGGAAAGTCAAGCGGTGGTCTTATCTGATGCCCAATAAAATACTCTCTAAATCCAACCACATAAAGTACATGTAAGTTATACAGTGCTTCCAAATATTTATTCCTTTTGAGGCTGTAATGTTAAATTCTACCAAGGTTTATTCTTATTTTTAAGGAAAGTTGTTGCAGTACATTACAAGTTCATGCATCATTATGTACCCCAAAGCTTCTAGAAGCATACCCAGCATTCCTTTGGAGTAGATTCTACCATCAGTTCAACCAGAAAAACTGTCATAATCACCTGCTTTAAATATTATTAGCCTTACAGTCTGGAGCTAAGTGCTTAAACTTCCTCCATTTTGTAAGTTTTTCTGCTTATCCTACTTTAAAATGCTAAGCTCATGACACAATCTCAGAAGCTGAGGTGAGAATATCTGTTGTGAATATAAAGCATGCTTGTAGAAGATTGATAAGTCATACAAATAAAATCATTGTATGGAAATGTCTCCTTTATGCAAATATCACGCTTTATAAGATATGTGCCACGAAGTGTCCCTCCAGAAACTAAAAGTAAATTGCACATAAAATGAAGATAAATTTAAGAAAGACATCTACAGCAAAGCTGATACTATTCTTAAGCAATATACAAAAATTAAACTTGAGCTGCTGCTGTGGCCTAGTCATACCATCCTGATCTTTGTTCTAGTCTTCTGATCCCAGGTGTTGTGATCTTCTTTGCTATTGGCAAATCTTCCCTTCCTTCGTGTGTAATAAGTGACAGTACACCTTTGGGTGTACTGGAAATGCCCGAGCACTTCTCCTGGGAGGGGGCAGGTTTTACACTGCCTTTTGCAACACCAGGATCCTGTGCAGTGCTCTGGTGGAAGTGCCTCAAAAACGGGCTGTGGGCCATGGCCTCCCCCCGCTGGACCTGGCCAGAGCTGATTTCCAGCACAGCTGTGGAGTTGGCTTTCCTAGTGGGCACCTTCTTCTCCCCCAGCCTTGTTAACCTCTCCTTAGACCTGAGATAACTGGACAATAGCACCTTGTTTATGTTATCTCGAGTTCCAGTCCAAATCTCCAGGTATTTGCAGAGGCACATTCTGGGGAGGGGAGGTGGTTGCAGATGAGCAATTGCTTCTTTGCACAGTTTGCCAGAGTGAGCAAAATCCTTCGGTAATCTTAATATTGTTTGAGATTATTTTGAGTCTCTCACGGCACACACCACACACACACACACACACACACACAGAGAAAAAAAATCAGGTCTAGTTAAAAAGCTATATACCACTAAAAGATGCTAGTTTACAGAGATGTGAAACAAATCTAAATTGGAATGATTTCTGCAGAAACATGTGAGTATCAGCATGTTAAGCCTTAACACTGACAAAAGAGAAAGCAAACCTATAGGGAGTATGAAAACCATTCTGAGATTACAATGGATTTTCTCAATGTTTCTTAATCCGTATGGTCATTAAAAATAATTTATTTCCAGAACCTATAAAATCAGTATTTCTTTTGATGTTTCTGCTGAGTGCATGTTTAAAGAATTCTTTAGGGAAGAGTAATTTTGTATTTCTAATGTATCACTAATAGTTGAGGCTATATGAAAAGACATCCAAGTCATAATCAAAGGATAGTTAAGGAAAGAGTGCAGAGTACGGAAAGTAGATTAGTAGCTTTAAGAGTTCCTTTTCTGTAGGGTTTTTTACATATGCTGTTTTGACTTTTCACCTGCCCTGAGTTTTGTGCAAAGGGAGACATGAATACTCCAGTGTCATTACACTTAAGACTGGTATCTGGACAGGCTTTGAAAACTTTTCATATCATCTGCTCTACATGGCAAGCAGTGCAACAGCAAATGTGCAACTGCTAGTATGTGCAAAGAGAAAAGAGCTAGAGTCTAATATGCATTTTTACTTTTAATCGTGACTCAGGGATGTTCACTGTTTTCACATAAAAGCTGAAGACATGTGTACATGTTCCAGATTTTGAAAACTACCCTAACTAAAGATTGTAAATATGGGTCAGCTGATGTTATCGAATCTCCATTTTGTCCTATGATGATATGTGACAATATCTGCTTAAGAGATTCCATACATAACTAACTTTAAGTGATTAAGAAATTTGTTTTTATTTAACAAAAAATGGAAACAAGACAGAAAGAAGACCCTCTTCACATTAAGATGCAAATATAATTGTCAGGTATGAGCAAATCTTTGTTTCAATTTGACTCAGTACTGCCTTAACACCTGCTTCGTTGTTTCTGTTTTTCTTTATATGCTTGTTTCCAAACCACTGTGGTTTTGGTTTTTGTGGGGTTTTTATGTAGCAGAAGATGCAGGTCATGCTGTGTTATGCTATATGATATTATAGTATATAACACATAGTTATGTATAACTATATATATATATATACACATTAATATGTATATAGTTCAACTCCACATATATAGCATCAGGTTTCAACAAATTAAATAAATTGTTGTTTCTCCTGTTCTTTCCAGAAAGCCAGTAGGGACCTATTGAATTTCTTGCACATACATTTTGAATCAGGTGACATGCTGCCTTACTCCTTCTAACAAGGTTGTCAGCACAAGCAATTAAATGTACATAAGAGGGACTGAATGACGAGAGTAACTGCAGTGTCTTCATAACGCCCAAGAAGAGATCTCTAATTTGTTCATAAAATTCTATAGACCCTATATAATTATACCAATTAGATCCAACAATTGGGATTAAAGTGTGTTCTTAATAACCATTTAAAATACAGTAAATTTAAAATATCTAAACTTTTATTATTTTTAATTTATTTAATGGAAAGATGTAATTGCCTGCATAATAATTTACTCTTAAAATTCTTTGAGGTGAGGATCTGTCTCACACAAATGCTGAATATCCTAAAGGAGCCTGACTTCATTTGTCTAAATCCATAAGTGATTTAATGGATTCACCACTAAATGTTCAGAAAAAGTAATGTGTGAACCAAAAATAAATGTCTTCATGGGAAATATTTTATAATAGATGTCTAATAGTTGTGTCAGAATAGGCTCGAAATTCCACTATGAAGGGATGGTTGGCTTTGGTCTGGTTTTGTTAGCTGTGTAATATAAGGGACAGTTAGAGAAACAGCAATGAGACCTGTTGTAGGACTATAAACCAACATCAGCACACATTAGAAGTTAAATGATCTAAATACTACAGAATATTTCTGGTAGTGCAGACATTATCAAAAATGACATACAGAAACCTGAAGAACAAATATTGCTACATTACTAAATATTCCTCCTTCAAAGGTTGAAATAATTAGATTATCTGTTTCCCTAAGATTAAGCAGGACACAAAGCTACTAGTATAAAGTCAGATATGTTTTATTTCCTTAATTAAAAAAGTAAAGCAAAAGTATTTTCCTGATCCGTGTTATGTCAGTCCTCAGACACAGAGCTGACATATAAAGCTGTTCAAGCTATCATTTCTTCTGTACCTGTGAGATATCCCAGGGGTTGTTCCTTATTTACCTCTCAAGAAAACCTTACCAAAAAAATCAGGTTTCCTTTAGCTTTATTGAGAGAAGATAGGAAGTAAGGGTGTGCCAGTGTATGGAGTGCACATTTGCTCCAGCTTGACTTACATTTTCATCTGGTGCAATTTTTAGCTGCTTTTTCTATATGGAATGTGAAAATGCTATAGTTAGTTAGTTAGTTAGTTAGTTAGTTTGCTCGTTTGTTTTTTGCCATGGATTATGAAAGAGAAATTTGATGATAATCCCTTGTTAAAGCCAAAAGTTGCATTATTTTTACTGTGCTGTGATTTTTGCAATGCAAAAAAGTGTATGATAAAACTGACAAATCATTAGGGGTAATGCATATAACATATTACAGTAATGGATACCTGACATTTGTGGGATATATTACAAAAACTGTTTTTCAAGTTTGATATTTGTGTAGTGGCCAAGAATTACAGGAGTCATTTGGGCATTTCAGATCATGTTAGAGCAGAGACGGATTTAATTATTTGGCTTTGAAGAATATTGCAGTTTGTGCATTTCCTGGTAATACAAAAGAAGTTGTACATCTCACATACTGAATGTTCACATTTCCTGAGCACACTTCATTGCGTTTTGTAAGTTGTGTCTGCCTCCAAACTCAGTTTTCAAGGCTAAATTGTGCTCTGCATTAGATTTTAGTGATGATCCGAGACAAACAAGTTGGCTTAGCCAGCTTATTAACTCAAAAACTCCATATATTTACCCCAGCAATACAAAAACCAGTAGATGCAGTTCCTGCATCACAGTTATACTTCAAGTAACTGTGAACCATTGTCTAAATGAAAGTCTTCTGACACTTCAGTGGGAAAGGAAAAATTATACTCATGTCACTGCTGTCCTTTGGAAAAAGAGTTCTAAGTCATTGTTTCCAAATGTAAATCTCTACTTCCCCAGCAGACTCAGAGGAAACTACTCCGAACTGAAGTGCAGAAGGAACATTGTCACCTCTCGTTTTCATCATTGCAAAAAATAAAAAAAAGGATTTATGAAGTCTTGCAAATCCAATCTTAACTGTGGTCTAAGATATATCAATCACTTACACTGCTCTGTCTTCTTTTTAGATTATCTGCTATTCAAAGTGGGGTCAGGAATGATCTGAGCATCAGGATATTTAATGTAACCCCTGGCAGATTGTTCCCAAATCAATGTTGTTTCTCTAAAGAACTTTTACAAGTCAAAGATGTGGCAAGTTCAGATGTCGTATGTGAAAGTGTGGTGTGAAGGCTAACTAGAATTATTATGCAGTGCTGCTCAACTTTTGGATGTAGGCCTCCAGCTGATGTCCAGTTGACAAAAAAGTGGCCTCAAGACCAGCTGTGTTCAAAAGATTTGGATTTTATTATCAACTGTAATTGTGTTTTCTCAGTTAAGGCATGGATATTTTTTTCAACTGAAATGTTCCATTCACGTCAAGACAGTTATGATTAGAAGCAGGGAAAATCTTAATTCCAACTACCTCCCCTTTTTCCACTAGATGTCATTAAAATTGTAAGCATTGATTAAACATCCCTTCTCTTATGCAGCTGCTCATATACTGCCTCAATGGATGCACCAAAGATGCTCAGTCCTGCTTTTTGCCAACTGCCACGTGGCACAGTGGGACTGACCAGGAGAACTGAACACCATCCTTTCTTTTCATCTACCAGATCTTGGCAGCCAATCTCACCATGGTTTCTCTCTTTCCATGACAGAAAAGGAAAGTCCAAGAGAAACAATCAACATCAGTTCTTAGTTTGAAAGACGCAGAGACAATCCCTAGCTGGTGAAAAGCACGTGCTCTCCAAATGACCAGGGAGAATCTCATTTTTGCATCTCTAGTGCCTTGTAGGGCCCTTTCAGGGTTTCAGGGTAACAACTGCAGACCACTGCTTTGTGCCTTTTGAGGAATTCTTTGTCACTGAGATGGTGTACCCTGCTCTCTCTGAGTCTTTTCCATATGTACTTTTGCAAATTTTTGAGGAAATATTTGACTTCTAAAATGTGAAGGCTTTTTTAAAGTAGTACGTGATGCGTACAAGAGTCATTTGAGCAATAATGTGTGCAGGAAATTTATTCAGATAAATGGAGTGTATGCCCCATCTCTTGGTCTATCATTTTGATTGTCTAGCCTTAGGTCTTGTTATCTTATAGGCTGTAATATGGTGGAGGATAGAAATTCAGTCTAAGGTTTAAACAAGGAAATAAAACTTCTATTGCTGAAGAATATAATCAATAAGATTTTTTTCATTAGACATACATGTGTTTTATTTTTGACAAACATAACCAACTATCAAATCCCTTGCATTTTCTTTAAAAGGAAACTTCTGGGAAGGAACTGATGGCTAAAAGAAAAGTCCCCTTCAGCCATATATTGATTTTAAGTGTCTGGATTCAAACTTTGGTATGCAACATCTTGTGGAGAGATGAGGCTAACATAACTTTTCAGAGAATAAATCTCGATAATTGTTCTTGACAATTAGCAATAAATAAAACTTTCAGTTTTATTGAAAAAACCCAAACAAATCCAAAGCAAACATTCTGAGTAGCTGGAATTTTTCAAAATTACAAAAAGTCACAGTTTTATTTCAGTGCAAATTAAATTAAAATACTATATCCCTTTTTCTATTCTTTCAGAGTTCCTTAAACAATATCTTGAGGAGAGAATAAATTGTAATATAATTTTAAAATACAGATTAATATTGATATATGAATAGCAGAATTTTTCCAAGGAGAATTTAATTTCAAAGTTTACCTGTAAAACTGAGACTGGTGTTCATTGGAGCTTGACATTGAAAATCTTCTGAGAAAACCCAGACCCAGTACTGTGGATATACATGGCAATTTGCAAGCAAATTGTTCTTTAAACATGACAAATTAAGTGAATGCCAGATGTTTTAAAACAATTCATTTTTTAATATTTTTTTTTAATAAGAACATTTTAGAGAGAAAAAGCAGCACTTCATATTTCCTTGTTTATCAAGGTGTCTTTATTTCACTAGACTTTAAATAATAAGTAATTAGAGTTCCTTAAGTTCCACTGTGTATTATTTGAATGTTACATAGTCGTTCTTGTTTCATGTGAGTGAACTCTCTGTCTACATTGCACTTTCACTTTCCAGCACAAGCAAATGTGAAGCAATAGAAAATCAGTGTTTTAGAGAGGTGAATGGTAAATCAAGAAAACAGACCAATGCCTCTTTTTGACTTTTTTTTCCTAGAAGCTCCAACCTGTGAGCTGATGCTTTACAGAACCTGAAAGCAACCTCACATGTTGTTATAACTTGTTTTAGGACAGCATCCTCCTCTACTCACTGGGTCCAAATCATAGGTTTAGTCTCAGGCAGAAACAGATGTAAATTTCTTTCAGATATAGCTGTAACTGTAATCAAAGCTTTATCAGACTCATTTTAAAATTTTTATATTGTAAATGAGCTTCTTAATACATTTGGCTGATTATGCAAAGCATAATCCAGGGCCAGTCTTTCAAAGATCATTTTATAAATGAACATAGCTATCTCCCTTTTAAAGATTTCTGAAAAACCATGACCAATTCCACACATTTGGGTGCATCTCTGATGGGAAATGCAAATGGAGTTGATAATGATTGCAGAATGTCGGGAAACTGCATGAGGTTTTTATTAACTTTGACAAGTTATACTCTATGCAGATGGGGCAGCGTGTTAGTTCCATCCTTTTCAATCTTGTTAAAAAATAAGAAGCTTTTTGACAAAAGTCACATGGATGGATCTTTCCTTATCCATAAAAAACCCAATAAGTCAAAACAACCCCCCAAAAATCCCAAAACACCAACCCCCCCCAAACCCCAACTTCTCTCGGGCTTCAATTTGTGGTCTTTTCAGATTTTCTCACTGTGAAGACAACTTTCAGAGAAGTGATAGTGACCGTAATCTTTCATCAAGTCAAATCTCCTGACTAGTATATTTGGAAGAGCTGGAATAAGATATACTCACACATACATTTATCAGATCAGAATTAAAGATATTTCAGGAATCAAGTGATATTTTCCCGGGCTGCTGTGCAATTTATGAAGTCATGCAAATTGGACTAATTCAGCTACTCAAGGTCAAATGGTGCTATTAGTTCATGTGGTATACTGGGATAAAAATTCTTTCTTTGTTCCCACTAGTGTGTCTGCATGAACAAGGGTAGCTGTTGACACAGAGAGATGCCCAAGGGATTACTGGTATGACACCAGGTTTTGTGCTTCTGCAGCAAAGTGAGAATGTAGGTTATATAAGTGCTGTATCACACCAAAGAAATGAAGGAAGTGACACATTTAAGAAAACGTGTTGCTACCAAATCATAAAATAAAAATATGGGTTCTCTTTTATCCTACCTGGGTACAATTTAGCATAGTTTCACTGAACTCAAAGGGCTGAGCTCAGTTTACCACTGTGAACATAGATCACTGAGAAGACTGAAGCTATGCCATCTAATATTAAATTATAATTCTTTAACAAGCACCTCAGCTTCATAATTGAAGTAAAGATTCAGAGCAAAAGCTTCTGCAGCTACAGTTTGAAATGCAACAGAATATCAAGAATCTTTTGCAAATAACAAAAGATCATTTTTTCATCTGTTTCAATTTAGAAACTTTATGTATGTTTTTAAACTAAAAAAATTATATATTTTTATAAAATAAGCTTCATTGCTACATGAAATCACTTTTTGATTAACTAGAAAACATTGCATAACTTTCTCCTCCTACCATTGCATAACTTTCTCCTCCTACCATTGCATTTTCAAATACATGGTACAAAATTAGGGTAGAGAGTAAGAAGATCTATGAAGATAATACGATTTGAAATGATCTCATAAAGAAATACGCTCAGTTATGTACAGTTTTGTAGTTATTCAGCTGCCATTTCTCAGGTTTTGTTTCTAGCCAGCTAACATAACAGCAACAAAAAATTTCCGTGGAAGTGCACAGTCTGAATGAATAGCAGGAAAGTAAATTGCAGTTATCAAATACTTTTTCCTTAAAACACTGATCAGTGGCCATGGTTTTCCAGCATCATGTCTTAAAAAGATCATTGAGACAATAAGTAAAGAATTGACAACCTTGACTGTATTCCTTTTATGCATTCTTCTTGTCAGAACAAATATGAAGATTTTGTTTATCACTGGCAAACAAAATCTGACAGTTAAGTGGAGAAAAAATGTCTGAAAATTAATGTCAAAAATAAGATTATGAAAAAATATTTTAAAATACTTGAAGAAAAATATAAATCTAGATGAATCAGTTTCAAAGAAATTTCCTTTGTAAGGAAATTAACACTGCACAAGAAATAAACAAGGCTTTGCACTTTCTATAGTATATCTATGAATACTTTTGTTTAGCATAAGTGCAACACATTGACCTGGAACAATGATTCATAGCTCAAGGTGATATTTCTGCTAGGGAAATGAAAGTAAAAATCTCTTTTTTCCCTTGGTTAAAGTCTACTAAAATATTTTTTTAAACAAAAAAAAATTAAGCTAGGATCATCAACAACCAAATTTAAAAAAGAAAAAAAAAATGTGTGCATTACTCACTTGGCTTTTTGTACATTTGGATGTGAAGGGCGTCTCAAGAATTAGGCTGAAATAGAGAGAGGGGAAATGATACTTTGTTGCTCTATAGAATTTTTTATATTTTGGAACTGTTAAGTTTTTTTATTGTCTGTCTTTCCCTCCAAGATAAAAATAATAAATAACACAAGAAATTAACAATATTCTTTATATTTTCCCTTGATCATTTTCATGAAAAGAAGAGTCAGGTCATAAACTTAGATTGGAAGGGATACAATCAGAGAAATTTTGGGAGATCTCACATCTTTCCAAAACACTAGGCCAAGTCGTGTTAGTTTTACTAGTCTCATATGCAATTGTACCTTATCCCAGAATGAACAGTGGTATTTTCCATTTGTTTGTGTCACTCTCTTATGTTTTGTTCCATGCTTTTTATCTGCATGTAAAAAAGACTGAAGATCTAATAACCTGGACCACAGCTTTGTTAAGTCATATAGTAATAATTATACCTACAATGTAGAAATGTCTTGCTATTACTATTGCTGTTATTTTTAGCTTATAATTCATCATTATTGTTACTGATGTGGGTATTATTAATTCAAATTTTGTCAGAGTCCATCTATGCTTTACCATTATTTGTTGAAGGTCTGTCCTTTTAAATCTATCAGACTTGGCTGCTATGATGTAGAATTATGGGAGGTATTGTGTAGTTTTATTTGTACTTGTAGGCTTGGACATGAGTGACAGTCTGGGCTCCCGAAGAGGAAGAGTTTGGCAGCTATCCATACAAGCTGCCTTTCTTTCTTTTTTCCTTTCCCTCACTCCTTTTACAGCTCAGGCTGATCTGACAGACTGACAGAAAACACGTCCACAGTCCCTCCTACTGCACTTTAAAAGCATTTGAAAAAGAGAAACATCTAAGGAATATGAGGTCATAGGTTTATTTTAAGTTCTTGTTGTCTTATAGCATGGAAACCAGGTTCTGTTGACTCAACTTCTATTATACAGTTGCTTTCCATGGATACTTCCAGTCCTACATTCCCAAGACAGGTAGCAAAAAATCAATACAGTAACAAATGTGCTGACACACTAAAGGAAAGTAATAACCACTTTTTCATCCAATTCTAATTCTGCTACTGAAAGTAAGCAAGAGTAGACAGCACGAAGGTTTCTTGGGGGAAAAAATGTTCTACCTTTGTGATAGACTGCCTCTTTTTCTCAATGTTTCCTGCAATATAAAGGATTAAGAGTTTCTAAATTAACTCTCTCCCAAATGGGAAATAAAATAGAGCAACATACTCAAAAGTGTCCCTGGTACTGTTTTTTAATTTAACTTGTATCCATTGCATCCCTGTGGCTGAAAGAACTTCAGCAATTTCTGAATGTATTTGTTTGTTTGTTTGTGGGTAGGTTGTTTTTTGTTTGTGTTTTTTCCCCAAAAAGACCTCTTCAGCAGCCTCATTTATGTGGTTAGTGCAAGATCAGGCAGTCCTACATCCATCTTTCTTTCTCTTTCTTTCTTTCTTTCTTTCTTTCTTTCTTTCTTTCTTTCTTTCTTTCTTTCTTTCTTTCTTTCTTTCTTTCTTTCTTTCTTTCTTTCTTTCTTTCCTCTCATGAAGTTTCTGCTTCTTTCCTGGCAATCTTGATTACTGCTGAATTTATTATTTGCAAGTGCAAGAGGACATGAATGACTTGCTATGCCTACTAACTTCGCTGTTTGTTGGGTTAGTTTGCTACCCTTTAAGCTAATATAACCTTCATATTTTGTCTGGAAGCAAAATTTTGGGGATTGGATACAGGATATAAATACAGACCAGGCCTTGACTACCCTTCCTATTGATAGTTCTGAGTCCTTAAACTCTATATTAAAGAATTAATTTTTTTTTTTCTGTAATAGTGCATATATTCCTAGTGAAGTGATTCAGTCCCATCATATAATCCTGGGGTCACTAACATCTGGGAATTTATGACAGCAGAAAATTTGGTTGACTAACAATCTCCAACTAGGAATGAACTTAGCCTCAAACCTATACCTTGTTATCCATTTGTGTCACTACCTAGCTCTTCAATGAGGAAGACGTAGAAGCAACTCCATTTATTTAACCATTGTGCAATCTGATTTTCACAGAGAAATTATTTTCCCCTGAACCAAGAGGAGCACCAAGCTCCTCTTTTTCATCAAATAATGAGCCTTTTTAACAGTGGTTAAAAAGGTATTTTGGAAAGTTGGGCTTTTGAAAGGCAAGATATTTCAGTGAAATATGCCAATTTAATGAAGACTGCAATAGCCCCATGACACAGCTCTGTGTGTCTATTTTTGCAAACAGTTCAGTGATGGTACTATAGCCAATAGAGGTCTTCCTTGACTGCATGCTCTGTTTGAACCCATAACATTTAAAACTTTTGGAGGCAATGCCCATTGTTGGTTTGGGAGATGTCCAGATCAGGGACCAATAAACAGGTGATATGGCCAAGTTTTAACATTTATATTGTTCTCCAATTTGTGTGGCACGTCATCACTATTCCAGAATATATTTTTGAGATTCAAGCATATTCTTTTGAATCATCCAAGGCATGCAATGCGAATTAATGCTGTAAAACCCCAGACACAGGATAGGCTGCAATAACAAGACTCTAGTCAGAGTCTCTCAGAAACCCTAATGTGTGCATAACCTTGCAAGACTTTTGTAATTTTCAGAGATATTTTTTTCATTGGTACACTGCAATTATTCAGGGTACACATACTTTCTGTAATTTTTTTTTAATTTATCAAGAAAATCTACAGAAATATTGTTTACACATTACAGAAAATATGTATTTCTCCCAAAAATAATCTGAAAAAAATAGTTCTGTATGTTCAATTGATTTGAGTATAATGTTGACTGAAGAAACAGATACTCTTATCTACAGGATTTAAAATATACCTTGATGACCTGGCTTTTCTCACCCTTGAAGAACCTTTTTTTTTCTCTTTATTTATCTCCTATCACACATAACTTGAAGTATAATCTTTATTAGTGAACTAGTATTTAGAATGTACCCCTGGCATCAGCAAAATTTGAAATTTCCTCATCTTCAGCTGTTGAGTTTTAGACAGCTTGTTTGCCCAAATGCCACATAGCAGAATTATGAGTCAGTAACCGATGATCTCTGAACAGGAATCCAGTGAGAGGCAGACACTAGTTCTCTCTGGCATTTCAAAGGCATTGTTGACTAGATTGATTGAATTTTTTTCCAACATTGTTATTACTCAGCATCCGTATCATTCTAGTTTTCATCAGTGTGCATGCTTACTAAATTTTTGTCACTCTTTTGTCAGCTCATTTATAGAATAGTCAATCAATAACTCTTCTAGTGATTAATGATGAAAATTGCCTGTGAGCTACTTTTAAAAGTAACATACCTGCATGTTCAGTGACTGTTCGAGTGTCCTGTTATACTGTTTAAAACAACTTCCTATCTTTGATTACTTCCTTTGAAAGGAAGCCCCAAAATGTCAAGAACAGATGTTTAGCAGACCTTCCAAAAGTCCCTAATAATATAGATTTAATGCATATAGTAAGCTTCTACACCAGAACCAGGGGGATAATTATAAAAACAGAAATCCTAGCTACCAAGAGCCCAAAAACACAGCCTGTGGGAATCACTGCAGCAGAATGGAAAGTGAATTGTGACTGGTGGATTCACTGTACCTAGTTTGCTGCACAAAGTTCCAGGGAGGAAGAACCAAATCTGTATCTGGTAAAAGATACTTCTAAGTACACAGTGACCTAGACGTAGCTTTGAATTGCTTAGGGAAAACACACATGTACACATGTACACTCCTCTAGGATTTGACATTTTTATAACTGCTGAGAAAATGAAGATTTGTTTAGTCATACAGACCCAGCTTTGTGTTTCCCTTGCACATCTGACAACAAAAATTAGAAAGTCAGATGAAACATGAAAGAAGGAAAAAATTTTGGCAAGCTGACCCCTTGCATCAAGGAAGAAAAAGGGACAAGAGTACATTCAATTGTTCTCACTGACAAGAGGATTAAATACCCAGACAGAACTAGCAAGGGCAAAAACTGCTGCTGATCTAAGGAATCATTTGCCAATGCATTGATTCCTGAGGCTACTGCAACACAGGAGGGAGAAAGCAAGTTTCTAACTGTGACCAGACGTATCACCTTGCACTTGTAGATTCACACCTTGGAAAGGACTTGGAAACGAGTCATCTGATGTGTACAGACAAGCAGTTTGTCCTTAGAAGAAAAGAAAATGCAACTATGTCTAGCATAAGGTACAGAACTAAGTCTGATGGTTTTTTTCTTGCTGAAGATAGCAATCTGTGTCTTCATTTTAAATCATTAAAATAGTTTGGTAAAATTCCTAGTGCCACTTACAGGATTAAAGGAATTCTAAAGATACTTATATCATTTTAAAGGATGCTTTGGTTATATACTCAAATAGGAAAATACAGCTCCTCTGTCCTTGCAACCAGATGCACAGATCACCTCCCTAGAAAAATTAACTGTATTGATGTGAGTATTCAGCTATCTCTATATCGTGGTCCAAATGCTCTGATATTTAAAATAGTGTAAAATTCCTCTGGCACTGCCATTGTCAGGTACTACAAAGCTAATTTCAGACAGCAAGAAAATTTGGAAGAGTGGTGGATATATCCATACTTGGAGATGGACAAACCTGGTTTCAGGTTTCATCTAAATTCAGAGATGATGAATGACTCAAGATACTGATAATTTATTGCACATACCTGCCCGCCTCACCCTCCCCCCCAACACATACACCCCTTTCTCTTCAATCAGATGAAATCACTGGCCTAGGAACTAAAGCAGGGGAAGCATCCCAAGAAAGAGACAGAAACCAAAATATATGTAGATAACAAGCATAACCANTGTGCTTCCTCTTTTCCTCTTTGCTCATCGTCAAGACATTGACTGCAACACTGTAAGATAAGGGTTGAATTTAGACAGTTTTGCAGGAACATAAACTTCTAGATTATAAAGAGGGTTTTTGTAAGGAAAGTAGCTTATTTAAGAAAAACATACAATGCTTTCCTGTTAGCATGAAATGTGGGCACCCTACTAAACCTAGTCATTTCTTACCCTCTGGTTGGTGGCTTTGTGATTCAGGTCTTCTATTCCGAGAACTTTTCAAGAGTGTCCACAAATATCATCCCCAGATTTTACAAGATACTATAAAATATGCAATTGAAAAGGGTGCCATATCTTTTCCTCTCATAAATGCTAACAAAAGGAGTCCTCAAACTCTCATTTTGACAGATATTACAGGAGATGATTTGTTCTTACCACACAAAGAATGAACAGCAACAGCTAGAGGATGATGGTTTGATGAGACTGACATTAAAGGCAGGAGGCCAAAACCTTTCTTTTTTTTTTTTTTTTTCAGGCTGAGGGAGGAAATCTTCACCTACTGGTAACGAACTAGATGACATGAAGACGTTTATTACTTTGGATGTGCTTTGTTTTGTAACTTCAGGCAGATCTTTCAACCCCTTAATACTCTGTTTCTCTCCTATTACTTAAATGTTTTGTTCACTGCAATTATGGGTTTTTAAGGCCATGGCTACCTCTCATTATTTGCATTTGATGCTAGTAAAGTATAAAGTTAATAGATTCCTAACCTGGATTGAGGTAGCTTGCTGTGGCCATGGTACACAATGATAACAAAGTTTCTATGAGGAGACAAGAATGTTTTCAGTGAATAAGAGAAATATACTTTTCTTTTTTTGCTAAGGAAGAATAAACTAAGTATTAGAAACATATAGGCAGCTTTATTTAATATTTAATATCTCTGCAGGCAAAAGTACCAACTCAAATACACATAATGCATTTAAGTTGCTGCTATGGGGTGATGTTGATAGTTTGTAACTATTATATCTTCAGATAGAGAAGAGTAGTTTCATATCAAGTTTAACACAGCTTTACCTAGTGACACTGAGCAAGTGCTGGATTGCTTGCTCTGCTGTGTCACTTGTAATGAGTGACTTTAATATCTATGCTAATAAAGCTTGCTGCATCTCCTGTATGAGCTTGACACAGGCCCCAGTGGCAAAGAAGGAACAGGTATCTAAATTAAACTGAATAGGTCTAGATTGAAAATGAAGAAAATTATATTAACCAGTCACCTGTGGGTACAAGTTACATGCTATCCTGTGCTGAGTTTGCTGGTGTGAGTGTCTGGCATATTAATACATGTCAGGCTTTGACAAAGCAGATAAGGAGCATCTCCATCACTGAGAGGAGACAGACTGGCACTCCATCTTAGCAGCTCACTAAAATATTTCTTTTGCTCCTAGCAATTTGTTTTGCTGCAGACCTTTTGTCTGATATGGGATGGGGCTCGTCCTATTGTTTTCTACAAGCAGCAGCAGCACTAAAGTTCATGATGGATGTAATCCTCAGAAAACATATAAAATTTGTTCCTACCAGAGGTAGAGTACAGTATTGAGTACAGACTCTACAGGCTTAGAGGTGGCTTGAGTTAGGTGAACCCAGGTTTTACTAAATCAGAAGTCTTTATTTACATGTAGAGAAGTAATTGGGTTATAATTCTGTAAGAATTACATATCAGTGTCTTATATCTTCGTAGTGCCAGAATTGGGTTTTTTTGAGAGTGCCCAGAAGCCTTCATTACAGAGTAGGATAAAAGCATTGTTTTAGTTGAAAAATACAGCATAATAAGGTCAACATATCCAGGCGGTCCAGGAGACAAGACACACACAAGGATGAATACTCTAATTTTCTTTTCCAGCCATCCTCTGCCTGTTTTTTTTCCTGCCATACTTTCTATATTTGTAGACAAGAACTAAATTTATTTTCCCATCGCAGTGATGCAAAACCATAAGATAAAGTAAGGATGAAATGGGTTGGGTCACATACTATTTCCTGAAAGTTTCACAAGTTGAAGCTGACCAGCAACATTTTGTGCTGACCATAGCTGCTCCTGGAATAGAGGCCACAACAGAGTGAAGTGGTTCAAATAGAAGTATCAGGCTGTGTAAACCTATTTTTTACTCTGTCTTCTTCAAGTTGTCTTCACTTAAGTGAGATTAATTGGGCTTTATGTGAGTATGGGAATTACATCCAAGAAAGTCATTGATTTGGAATGCTACTGCATTGTAGGGCAAACCAGTGTCAAGATGGGTGAGAGGGATAGAAAAGACAGACATTAGAATCTGGTTCAAATAGACAGCAAAATGTTCTCAGGCAAAGCAAATCTAGTACATTTTCAAACTCTTATCTGTAGTGTGAAGAAAATTAGTCTCTTCACTATGGCAAAGAAAGAAATATTAATTTCTAGCTCTTACTCTATGGTTATTCAGTCAGAAACTTTAAAGAGAATGAGAAAAATCTCGCTCAATTATATAGAAAAAGGAGTGATGCATTGCATTCTTGTGGAACTTCTTTAGTCCTGTGCTATATTTATCATATCTCTTCTGGTGTAACCTCCACACCCCACAGCATGTTAATTTTCTTTAGGAATATTGCTGTATTTCAAAAAAAGTAATAGGAAAAGAGTAAGGGAATATTTATTTTTATTAGTTACCCGTGGATTGTTCTTGAAACATTCAGAGATTTTTCTTGAAATCTTGTTCTTGAAACATTCAAAGTAGTACATTTTAGTGTTTATTATAATATAATATGCAGTTCAATTTTTCTAAATTGAAATCTATAAACTATAATAATTGGCAAAAACAATTATAATGGAATTATTCCAAAAAAACTTGTCTAGATTTGAATTCAGATTCTAATGTTCGTACAACCTCATAGAAAATCTTACCAGGAAGGAGAAAGTCATAGGAAATGGATTAAGTTGAAAGTATAGAACAAAAAGAACACAAACATTTCTGGAATGATCAGGGTGATGTAATATGTCCTGATAAGGAACCAACATCCAATGCAAATTGTAAATGTACACTTAATAGATGATTTATCATAGGTACATGCTTTATTAACTCCAGCTTGAGTTTGGTTATTTCTTACAAATTAATGTTGAAACATGCTTCTGAACAGGTGAATGTCATCTTTTAAATACTTTGAAATGTTCTGAGTTCACATAAAACCATTTCCAGTGTAAAATGAGAAAGATATGTTTCAGCACCAAAACAGATTTTTAAATGAGAATCAAGTTTAGAAATTATCTTTGTCCTGTGTTTACCTCTGTGCATTTTTGTCAGAACAAAAACTTTCAACTTTTTCCTGTGTGTTGTAAAAGGTGATTGCAATTCTTGAAAAATAATTTTCATATTTATTCAATTTCCTTTTTTTCTAGGCTTCCTGGACTTTGTATTGCCCTTCTCATTAACACAGAATCCCAGAATCACTGAGGTTGAAAAAGACCTCCAAAGTCATCAAGTCCAACGTGTGACCAATCCCCACCTTGTTAACCAGACTAGAGCACATCCAGTCCTTCCTTGGACACCTCTGGGGATGGGGACTCCTCCACCTTCCTGTGCAGCCCTTTCCAGTTCCTGACTACCCTTTCCATGAAGAAATTCCTCCTGATGTCCAACCTAACACAAAGCGGAGAGGCATCCCCAGCCAGCTTCCAATACAATTTTTCTGAAGAAACCTTCTAAAAAGTTTGCTTTTCCGTAGATACTAGTTCTGCAATCAAATGCAGGCCCATGCATTTTTGTTAGAAAAAGTGTTAATTTGAATTAGGATGTCTGCCAGGATATTGCATAGGCTTAAACTGGAAACTAATGCAAGGCAAGTTCAGGTAGAGATTTAAAGAGCCTGAGCTCTGGCAAGAGTCTGATTCTTGCTGCGTTTACTCATTTCTCACTGACTGAAACTCCTTATTATTTCACTTAGAACAAGGCTGTATCCATGGGTTATCTTACCTCATAATTTAGTCTGTATGGTTCTCATCAGTCTTATCCAACATATATAAACAAGATATATATATACAAGAATCTCCAGACGCAGTTCAGCCCACAAAATATGTGATATTGAGGCCACATAAATGATCAGATAAAAACCTGATATTCTTCATCAAAATCTGATTAATTTTTATTCATATTTTCCCTAACATTAGGAACAAAACATTTTCCAAAGCAGTCTGAACTTATCTTCATATATTGTTATAGTCTAACACACTAGCTCGTAAACAGGTTTATAAACATATTCTGTAATTCATTAAATTATATTAGTCTAGGAAACCCTGGGGTCAGAATAAGGAAAATGAGTAGAGAGGACTGCCTAGATGAAAAGCAGTGAAAGCAGACATACTTGTATAATGCCTCTTTCTGTAATAAAATTTTCTTCTAAAATCTGCTGCTTATGTGGTGAAAATCTTGGTTTAGGGCATGGGGGAAATGAATAGAGTTAGTACAAACACAGGGGGATATTCTCTTTAATAAAGTACATAGTAGAACATCACTATTTCTTGTACCTTTTCTCCTTTCCTTTGAGTACTTAGAGGTATTTACAACCATCCAGCCCATCATATTTACAATAGTACACTTTGCTGCAGTGATTGAATTTTTTCAATTTTCCTGTCTTTGCAATCTATTTCAGGATGCATTTGTGTCTGTTTCACACTACATTTATTTCATTTAGCATCACAATGGAAAACAAGGGAACAGATTAAATTCTGGGAAGATACCAAACACAGGTCAGGAATACTGACAAAATAGGAAAGCCAGATTTAATATTCTCTAGTGATTTACAAGTGTTTACAGAACCTACCCAGTTTCCTGGCCCCATGTAGTCAGCTGTTCTCATGATCAAAAGGACTCATTGGAACACAGTGGAACACGCTGGATGAATATTTGTTTTTCAGCCCAAAAGAGGGACACCTGTTTGGAAGGGACTCTGATGACAGGATGCAGGGTTTGGTTCCAACAAGACAGCTTAGCTGTACTTGACCTCTGTAGTAAAGAAAGATGGTCAATCATATCTGAAAATCTCTTGACATTAAGGTCATTCTTAGATGAGATTTTGATTCTATTCTTGTTTCTGTTGATAATTCGACACTGTGAGATAGTAATTTCAGAAATAATTGTCTGAGTGATGTATCTTACGAAACCTTTTTTCCCCCCCTCTTTTCTTGATGGAAAATTGAGCTGTCATATATTTAGTCCCGTTTTCTATGAAAACATTACCACATAAGAATAAAATTTGTTAAAAATATAAAACATATAAACCAAATAGTAACTTCAGAATGTGGGAATTAAGCAATATAGTGTAAACTAAAGTGGATTGAGTAACAGGTGTTTCAAAGACCTATGGTGCTGCCAGCAGTCTCAGTAGAGTATGTCAACAGAGAAATTGACAGCAATGTTATATTATAGGTATTTTTAATATCTCTTTTTAAAGGAACAGCATTTTTGCCACTTCACTGCCAAGAGATGCAAAATATCCCTCCTGTAAATACAGGTTGTTTGGAGTAGTTATTAGCTACATTCCTGCTGAGCAAGTGCCTTAGGATGTTTGTGTGCTTGCTTGTTTACAAGCAAGTTGTTACACACCTCGAATTTTACTTTTTGTAGTTGCAGCCATAGTATTATCTCATGATTGTACCTGTGTTGGCTTTAATTGTGTTGGGATCTGGAGCCAGTCTTGTGAGATGTATCATGAACAAGGTGAATTCAGTTTTTTTCCTGAGCTTTGCAATAACTCATCCATTCCTTATTCCATGCTTACATAAAAACATAGGATTTGTACCCATCTGTGTTAAACTGAATGACAGCAAATGCAGTCTTGAGAATCATAACACATCTTTTAGAGCTGATTACCCTGCACATGCAACTCTTTTAAGCTGCTAATTTCTGGTAGTCTAGGGACCAACCTTTTTCAAGGGCTTTCTGTGGTTTATTAACACTGTTTAGAGAATGCTTTTCTACTACCTAAGTGCTTGGAAAATGTTTTAATATCATAGGCATCTGTTCATCCAATTTTTTTTTTTCAATATTTTGTCCTTCACATTTGTGAAATGGTGCAAGGGAAATTGCTATAGGAGCTTCACTTCTGGGATTCTATATTACTTTCACATCAGACCTTTGTCATTCTGTGGCCTTGCACTGCAGTCTTCTCAATATGGAGGGCTTCAGGTTGTCAGGAATGTTCTCTAAGGCGCAATGATCTGCTCCAGTGTGTACTTGGTGTCCAAGAAAGATGGACAGTGTATACTCATGAGACTTGTGTAACGGTGGCAAATACTACTTTCTTTTTTCTCTCAGTTTAACTTCATTTCACTACTATCATTGATATTGAGATCAGCTGGCCTCTGTCCTGCAACAATTTTTGTGTTGCTTTATTGTCATCTGTTTTTTAAGTGACAGTTCCTGTTGAAGGGGGAAAAAATTGATGCTACACTTTTTCTTTCTTCTTCTTTTTCAACTCTTCAGCAGCATCACATTGTTTAATCTCAGTACTGATCTTGGTTAAATCACAATTGTCATGCATGTTAATACTTTTTTGAGAAAAAGTTTTAAATTGTTTGGATGTTTCACTTCATTCAGGTCAGATCTGATGCCTCCTGGTTTTAGTGGGTGACCAGTGAGACTTGCTCAACACAAACTTCCAGCCTGTTGTGAATCAGTCTCTGTCTCTGCTGCTAGTGGATAGTACAATCAGATTTCTTTCATCCATGCTGTTTCATGCAAGGAAGACCCTAGTGACAGTTTCAATACTTGTTAGTTAATATTATAGTATTTTCCTCTTATTTTTTTTAATTATCTCTTGTGCATAACCTATGCAGTGGATGCTCAAGAGAGCAATCATTTTTCTATGGGAGAGTATGAGCTCCACTAATCACATGGAGCACCCAGGACACAAATACGTTGCCTGCCAAAATGTAAAGTGGATATTCTACATTAGTGCTTGCATCTCATGAGTTGACACAGGTGTGTTCCACATCAGTTGCCCCTTAACTTCTCAGTTATGCCACATGTGCTGCTTTGGACATTGCAAGTACAATCTTTGCAGTATACTCACTACTGTCTATGCATTTGCAAACACACCCATTTTGCAGTGTTTTGAAATCTTACATCTTCAAGGAAATCAGGAATTTCTAGATCTTCTCTTTTGGGAGACATATTTTTGTGGATCTGTGACAGTCTGTGCTTTAGTTCTATTTGGAACCAATTTTTTTTTTTAATGATTCTAAATCAATTTTAATTAAAATACATTTTTAGGATAAAAAAATTCTGTCTTTGTGGATATTGCATATACTGTATAGTAACAGTCTAGTCTTCCCACTAGGATTTATAACATTTTGCAAAGAATATAGAGATTATTTCCCACTTTACTACAATCACATAATAGAGGATTCGTACAAAAAACACTACTGGGAGAAGTGTTGGGAAACCTTCTAAAAGCATACTTTTTAGCAGTTTACTTTGTATAGAGCCCATTCCAACACTAACTAACCATCAAAAACAAAAAGGAAGAAAAAAAGACTGGTGGGGATGGTTTTGTATTAATTTTTTTAATAGTTTCTTAAATAATATGGTGAAGTACAAACTGGCTCACTTCTATGCTTTCAGTGAAAAAAATAGAGATGGTATTTTAAAATACCCTCTGAGTAAAGGAGCTATTTCTGTTAAACATTCCTCTCTAAAGTAATTTTTCTGTGGACTAAGAGCTAGATTGCCTTTAGCAGAAAGTTTTATTTGTTAGCACAGCAACATCTCTTGCTCTATATAGTTTCAACAGAGCTTCTCTTCTATGTTTTTTATAGAACATAATACTCTATGGCAGAGAAAGCACCCTTCTTGGAGGCTATGATCAGAAATTTCTATTTAAATGTAATTTTTTTTCAATGGACTTCTACCCAAAATTCTGCTTTATATATATGGTCATATATTTAAATATGTAGGAAGAAACAAGAATTGTGTGTGTTTATTTTTCTACCTATACATGAAAAAATGAGGTTGAATCTTCACATAAAAACTTTTTGTGCCACTGGTAGTGACAGTAATGTGTTCCCTAATAAAACACGGATATTTTCAAGCATTTGTTTTGAACTTTCAAATGCTGAGTATGTTATCTTAGCATACATAGCAGACAATTTTTTTTTTTCTGTGAACCAAAGCATTCAACAAAATGCTTAACTCACTTTCATGCATTCAAGTGACTGCAAAAAAGAAACAAAATAAAAATAATCTATTCTCTCAGACAAGAAAATGATAACAAAACTAATAAGTATGAGATTACAGAGAAAAACAGAACATAATTCACAGGAGAAATAATTTAGATTTTCTCATGTAATATTATGAAAATAAAAAAGTAAGAGATCAAGTGAGAAATAGCTGTGCAAGGCAATTGAAAACATAATGGTCATTCTCTCTGTCTTGTAGAGACGGAAATAAGAGAAAGAATAACAATTTAAAGCTGCAGCTACGATTACTGAATGTATTGGTGTTAATTCTGGAGACAGGTTTCCCGATATGTTTGCGGTTTTTTACCCCCTTGGATTTCACATTTCCTTAAGGAATTTCCTTGCATTGTTTCCACAGCACAGCTCTTGATCAGTTTAAGATGACCTAGAGAAAGCAGAAACTGCCCTTTGTTGTTTCTCTTATACCAGGAGTTGAGTAGCTGGCAAGTGGCAATAATGTTATACTTGCTTGTGAATTTTCCTGCAGTGTCTGTATGGTTTTAATTTTGCTCTGTTTCCTTCATTATATCACATTGCATTCATGCATTTAAACTACCTCCTGCAGAAGACTTTTTTTTCAGGTGATTAGAAGCTGTTGGCTTTCCTCAGAGGCAGCGTAATTGACATATTCTGTATTAGACCATTCAATCACAGAAAAAAGATAATATTTTCTTCATCTATAAAGACCTTATTTGGCAAAGACTACTTTAGGCATGTTGAGTTTAAATGTATACAGCTGGCAACAGCAATAAGTAGGGAAATAATCAATGAAAAAGTACTTTATGTTGTGTTGTACTTCTGCTGCAGCAATCTTAACTGGTATTCATATGTACAAAGCATATTTTTCTACTGAATCAGGCGCTTAAACAGGAAAATTATACCTATTATCTTCCTGTGTGCAACATTTTTTTGCTTCAGTATGTTAGGTGCAGGCATTCCCATTTTTAATGCAAGGCATATATCTCAGATAAATTTTACAGCCTAATACAGTCTAAAACATGTTAGGGTCACACCAATGCATTCATCAATTATTCCTTCTTGAACTTTTTTTCTTCCAAAGAAAACAAATAATTTCATTTCTTTGTATCATTAATAGTTTCAAAGTGACCACTCATGCACACAGCATAGTTTTACCATACTAGAAATTTCAAATTATTAAAATTAACAGAAATTTAACAGAAAAAAATTAATTTTCTCATTTCTTAAAGCTATTCTTGAGCATAAAATTGAGATTAACATGATAATAATCTCAACATTTCTTGACATTTTCTCTCTTTCTGGTAAATATCAGAAGTGAAGTCCATGCCCCAGCAGCCTGTGTCTTCTTTCTTTTCAATCACCATTCAAATGGTAACCCAAATGAAGTATTTATCTGTCAAAACAGTTTCTGCTTTATAGTTGCAGTCAGTTTTCTAAAAAAAAGTACTAGCAAAATGTGTAATGGGTAAACATGGAAATTTTTTTTTTCCCGTTTTGAGAAGCATTTAATTTTATTTGATATGTGACTGCATTGAATAGTTTCTTTACATAATAATGGTGAAGAGCAAAGATGAGGATTTTTTTCCCCTTTTGTCAGTGCAAGTCTTAGAGACAATAATCAGAGACACTATGAAATTTTTCATTGAAATTATCTTCTTCACTGCTCCTTATTCAAAGTCTATTGCTAGTCATATGCAGCAGCCCCCAGGAATTATGAACCAAATCCTTAAAATTATTCCTGTACTGAATGGCTCTAAAAAAGGTATTCTATTTTCCTGCTAGAATGTCAATTCTCTGGAAAGTAGCCAGAAACTTTACTAGATTCAAGAGTTAATTACAGTTGGTTTAATGGCTTGGTTTTAAAAAAGTAAAGTATCACAGACATATTTTTCATAAATTATGTGGTGGTTTTAACACCAGCTTTAAAAGAAGCCACTTCTCTTCTCCTACTTCTTCTCATAAGGGAAAAGGGACAAAAGCCTAGACCATGGGTTGAAATAATTATTTACTGAAAGCATGAAATAATGGCGGCAAAAATGCACAGTAACAATATTAAACACCAAAGTGTACAAAAAATGAAGGTGTTTTACCCACAGAAAGATGTTCACCACCTCACCTTGAATAATTAGAGAATTAGGAAATTTCTCATGTCTTTCACCTAGTAAGAAGCTTCTCTTAATTTTGATAATTCATTGCAACTTGCATTTGTATTGCAGATTTTAGTTTTTATCCACTCATCTCTCTAGTAAGGAACAGTTTCATTTTGGAAAATGTTGACAAGAGCACACTGGCTGTTTTTACATTGTACAGTTTTGCTTTCAGTTTTTATTTTTAAGGTGTGCGCCTCCTGGATATAGTTTCAAACAGCATAGCAAATCACATCAATAATGAGCTAATTCATGTGCAGCATACAGTCCACTTGGTTCCCACAAGTGTTTTCTGCGCAGTCACACAAAGTCATTTCACAAAGATTTGTAGCTTGCATACTCAGCTTCCTACTCAGTATAGGTTTCAGGGGTTTTTTGAGGGGTTTCCATAAGCTCTGTTTTAAGTCTCTTATAAACCGATTTGCCTGAGCACTTTACTGCCTCACTGTCCATGATTATATTTATTTTGTGATCAAGATAAAAATGGGCCATAAACCTTCCACTGCTCGTGTTAACTTAGAGCATCTGCTCTAGTAATAAGCACCTGGTTGGATAACTTTGACATCTGTGAATCTCTCAGTTGATAGACTTGCCCTTACTGAGTATGTCAGCAGAGGTGACAAAAACATTATTAGATCTATTTCACAGACTTTTTTTTTGTAGTCTTATATACCTTTGCCAAAGTTGAAGTCTGGTTGTGTGGCACTTTTTTTCTTATTTTTACAGTGCTAACTTTTATTTGTAGCACCTACCAAAATCCGATGTATACCTCCAATGCTTTCATGAAAAGCTGTAAAGAATCTATTTGCTAGTGATATGTAGGTTTCAGGGAACTGGAATATAAGGAGAGTTTGACAGGCAGCTGAACAGAAGCTCTCTTTAATTATGTATTATGCTCCTGGTAAACGTGAGTGCCAAAAAGGTTTGTAGCACCATACTGACAAGTATCACTTGAAGGACTACATGCCTTTAATGAAAAAAACAGAGTGGAAGCTCACAAATTTCAATCAAAACTATGTCACAGGATTTAGGGACAGTTTCAGATAATTATGATTTTTGTCCAGAAAATATACAGTAAAGAAAGAAACAGTACAAGTAATAATGCTTTATCCCCTGTCAGAACTCTTTGTTTGCTTTGATAATATCATCTCTCATTTCTCAACAAACATTTGCAAACCAGTCTGAAAAGATGAAAAGCAGACAAGCTATATTACAGCTGTCACTTCTGGGAATTTTTATTTTTCCCTGAGACAAAGATCTTCATCTAATTTTGAATCAATGAAGTGAATAGATATGTAATCTTTAATTACAGCTATAATTGAAAATATGTGTACAGGTGTTTTTAAGTGAGTGCGTGAGGGGGTTATATATGCTTCCACCTATATCTTTCTTCATACATTAATGTAGAAACAGTGTCAACTTCCACATTGAACTAAATCAATAAACAGTATTTTGGTTAGTGATTTTCAGGTAAAATACCTATTCTCTGCAACTATTTTTTAATAATATTTTTCATCCTCTGGTTAGTTTCTCTTTGGATTTTTTGCCTTAAGGCAAAGGATTCAGCTCTCAGACTGATATGCTCTGAGCATAATGCCAATGTAATCTTTTTTAATTCTGTAAAAATTAAAGTTCTTGTTCTACAATTAAATCAAGTTTTGCTTGATCTTGCTGCTTGTCTTACAAATTAAAGTCCGAGCATTTGCAAATAGGATACCAATGAAATGTAAAATGCAATATGTTTTTCGTGTTTTTTACTCAGTTTCATCAAGCTGACTATTGTGATGACAGAGAGCAGGTATCAAAACTTAGTAGATTTTGACTAGTTTAGATATCCAGCTTAGTTTGATTCTTCCATTAGATGGCTTATCTTGGGGAAGATTAAACCACCAGCTATTTTTTTAAAGGATATGGTGTGAATTTAATGCATGGAAATTTTGTGATGGAATACCTCTTGGAGTAAAGCCAACATTTCTGACTTTGGAGTTGTATATATCAACATGTCCTAAAGGGAATTTAAAAGCAGCTAGGTTGTGGAGGCAGTGCCATGCTTTTTCTTTTATCATTCCTGAAGCTCTCTATCTGAGGCTTTCATATCTCAGGTTCTAAATACAAAATTGTTACAGGAAAGGTCCTCTGACATGCTTTTAAGAAATTACTCTCCCAAATTTGTGGGTAGAGTTCAATTGATTAAGTATGCTCAAGGGAGATATTGAAGGATAGATTGCACATTTTAATGGACTTGCTTTTCAAGATGAATATCAAAATAGGCATTCACTGTGTCTGTTATTCAAAAGCTGCCTAAAAGTTAAATTTTGGAGATGTCTCATTATCTGACAAACTGCTGCTGAAAACTCCTGAAGTCAGTACAGAAAAACAGACCTTCCAGAGTTGTACTCCCTCTCAGTCACAAGGAATTCTACAAGCAAAAGCAGAGTTGCCCAATGGAAATTGGTTTTTTTTCTCCATTAACTCAAGACAACAGAAGCAGACTAGACAACATTGAATTTTTAGAGCAGAGGGTAGTTTCATCCATCCAGTAGTCACATACATCACGTAAGGATTTGGTTCTGAATTTTTAATCACAGCAAGATTTTTAATGTTCTCACTCTGACTTTTCCTGAGAAACAGGCATTTACACTTTTAAACTGATAAGTATTTGCCATCATCTGTAACATGAAAATATTCTATGTCCAAATCCAAGCAAACAAACCCACCTCATCTGAATGATTATCATAATTTCCAATAATTTAATGACAGTAAATAAAAAAATCAAATTCATTTAAAGTGAGAAATGAAGATTGCCTGGAATCAAACAGTCAGAAGAAAAAAAAAAAAGAAGAAACAAGAAAATAGATTAATGATTTTATGCACAAACAGTGTCCCACAAACTCACATATTGTTTTACTGAAAGGAAGTAAATGCCAATATACTAACTTTAATTATTCTTGATCAAAGGTTTTGGTTTGTTTTGTCTTGCAAACTAGCCTAATGTATTTCATGTACTGTACAAAATCATACACAATGTAGCAGTTAGAATGAAAGTGTTATTATGCAAAAAATATATATTTTGCAAGCCATTTAAGAAAAGTAAATTTTTAGGAGATACAATTCCTTATCATATAGTCAACTGATAGAGTACACACTCATGTATTATCCCTTTAATTAAGGGTATTTATTCACCCATACAGCAGCTTTCACATTCTTTTACCATCAGGACTTCCAAAGCAATATTATCAATATAATTTTAAACCCTGTTAAAATGTTTCAGTATGTCCCATTTAGCCTTTTCATTTATTAATAAATATGCCGATATTATACTTATGCATAATATACAATATATGGTGTAATTGATTGGCTCAATTGCATATTTTCCTACACTTTGATCTATGCTGAACAAAGCTCATCCTAATCACACAAAAATCTAATATGACATATAGTGAGCTTCATTCTAAAATAGAGATTGATAGTTTGGGAAAAAAAAAATATTTCCTGGAGTTATAGCAGCCTAGTAGCAGGTGTATTTTAAGCATTAACATTGTAATTCTATTTTCATATTTATTTGTACTATTATCTACAGAAAACAAAAACCAATCAATTAAAGGAAATGTAACTAAATCTAAAGAACTAAGAAGAGAGAAATCACTGCAATCTAAGCATCAAATTATCTTACAAGATGTGATCGGTGATGATTCTGCGGTACAGAATCAAAATTCTCTTGAACTGCGAAGTGAGAACTTATACATATCACACTAAAGTATGTTTGGGAGTTCTCCTTTATGGTATATAGCTGATTTTTCCCATTTAAGAGACTCGTAGTTCTAAACAATCTCATTTTCACAAGTGTCAGGAGAAAGTTAACTGTAGATTGAAGTACAGTAGGAAGAATGCATTATGTATTACTTTTTTCAGCATAGAAAATTTCAGCATAGAAAAATGTGTTAGAAATATAGCTGTAAGCTAGAACCTACAGCTAAGGCTGCCTTATCAATGCCTTTATATTGCAGAAATGTATGCTGAAACTCTTAAATAAATGAAGAGTTCTGTGCAACAAAATTCAAATAGAAACATCAATGCATGAGTTATTAAATAATTTTAAAACAACAGTACTCTTTTTTAGGCTCCCCTATACTGACAAGTTGAATGAAATTTGAAAGTAATGAAGCACATTGATCTGATGAATCTGATGAATATGAGGATTTAAAAGCGTGAGACAAAAGGTAAAACCTTTCTTTTTCAATACGTATTCTTATATTTATACAGACACTGATGGACAAAGAAATCTCCATAGACTTCATCCATGTCCTGCTTTAATGACTGATTCATGCATTTTAAGAAAATTCCATGTTTTTTCATGTGGAAGGAAATGATTTAAGAAATCTCAATAAGACAAGCAAAAGGAAAACACAAACATACAGCATCACAAAAAATATAAATGCTCTGCCATTAAATTAGAAAAATTAAGCTATTTTTCAACAGGTACATTCAGTGCCTTTTGCAAATAACTGTTTGAGAATAATTTGAGCATGAAAATTACATTAATATGTCTTGATAATAGTTTAGATTCTGTCTTTACTGTCTTTAGATTCTGCTTTTACTTTGTCCCTACACACAACACTTTGCGCTGAAATACCCCCTAAAATACTTCAAGTGTCATGAAGTAGCAATCTACTTAATCAGGACCTATGTGGAACAGGAATAGAAGTTACTTTTCAAGATGGTCTTCTCACATTTCTTCCTTGAAGTTGTTTATATTTGCATTTTTTAATATATTCTTGTTTACACTTTTTTCCAATTTTCATTGTGGGACAGACCAAAAAAAAAAAGTCAGTATCTGCCAGATGTGAACTGAGCAGACACCATGGGTAGTGTGAATGTGCTGTGTTAGAGAGCATTTGGTTATTATTCAAACAAAGCCAAGCAGGAGGATACAAGTCAATTCTTGCTACATTTCATAGCCTGTATCTTGGCATAATGGCCTCTGCTCTAATCAATATTTCCAATTGTACTGGGCTCCTACAGATGACATTAAAGTGAATGAGAATTATTTTGGGATATAACCATATTGACCAAACAATTATCTTGTGGAAACAGTGGATCATTACAGCCACTTTCCTTCTTAAATAACTAGTTCAGCATTTGAAACATGGCCTTACTTCAGTGTCCTACCACAAATGGCCTCCAAAGTCTCTACAAATCTTTTTAATAGAACCACTTTTGCTTTTACATATGGAAGAAAAATACGAAATGTGTAAATTATATTGTCAATTTCCTA
The DNA here is from genome assembly GCA_013400175.1 of Phainopepla nitens. Taxonomy (NCBI): domain Eukaryota; kingdom Metazoa; phylum Chordata; class Aves; order Passeriformes; family Bombycillidae; genus Phainopepla; species Phainopepla nitens. The sequence continues at coordinate 335,055 of VXBQ01005608.1, forward strand.
CTGTTTTGTTACATTTTGAATTAATTTACTTTTTTCAATTGCTTACTAATTTTATACCAAAATTACCTTTTCAGTTACATCTCTTAAATTTGGTTTTATTCTGGGGTCAGATTACTGAATCATAGAATCATTAAGGCTGGAAATGACCTCTAAGATCACGAAGTCCAACTGTTGACCAGGAACAAAGCTATGGGAGAAATTCTACAAATTTATTTACAATTTTTAATCTCATTAAGATGAGGCTTATCTGAATTACTTACTCAGGTTTCACAATGAATCTTTTCAAAGCTGCATATCTAAAGAGTTTGCTCCTTTCATTGCTGAGCTGAAAAAGAAGTGCATTTTCTACCTACTGAAATCAATGAGAAGTTAAAATGTTTGATTCATCTGAAATGCAGACTTTTGAAATGCTGAAATTCAGTTTTAGAGTCCTAAAGTAACCTCTGACAACTTTTACTGTGTAGATTGAGACTCTACAAGAAGATGTTCAATTTGAAAGTACGAATTAATTTATTTTCTTTTTGGCTCATATATGCAGAAAGCAACCAGAGCTGATCAACTACCAGGTGAAACCATTCTCAGCTCTCCCAGACTCAAAAATTCTCTGTTGGTCAGACAGCCCTTAGGGATCAGAAATGTGATTTTTGTTGTGCCTTGTAGTTGGCTCATCCTCAGTGCTGCTGAGTTGCAGCCTTCTGATTCTGGTTTTCTCCTGTCAGTATTCTTCCTCTAGAATCCTTAGCTGCTCCCTATGACAATCTCAACAATTACACTTATCTGTTATGAGTTTTGACATCCTAACAAAGTTGAACCATCGCCTTGATCACAGAAACTGACCAGGCTGTTAATGTGACCTGGCTGAAGGTCACATTAACACCCAGTTGGAAGATAAACTGAGTATCCATCCTAGCTATAGGCTTAAATTAAATGGGGATGTGGTTGTGGGAGGGTCGTGGAGGAAGAGTGAATTGGGTCATCTAGTTGCCCTTCGAGGCTCCTGGTTTCTATGCGCATTTCCAGAAGCCTGCAGGGCTCCTAGGAGAATATGTTTGCCATTTCTGATGGGGATATCCCAGCTTCCCATTTGCACTGCACGTCTCTCCTTAACCATGTTAATCCATTCCAGTATAAATACAGATGTATGAACGTAGGTTGAGACTTTTGTAGGTTTTATTTTAAACATTTTATTTCTGTTTTTATATGGATGCAATTCAAATTTTATATTTATTTTCATAAATTGATATTATGACAAAATGAAATTATTATTTTTGAAATTTGGAAAAAACAATTCTGTTAATAAAATTCAAATAAATTCAAATTCAAATAAATTCAAATAAAATTCAAAACTATTTCTGGAGAAGAAATACCTTTCCCTACCATAGTCTGAACTTACTTTATGCACTGATTTTAGCCAAGATTTATTAGTGAAGGGATCTGTGCTAGGTCTTGGAACCAAAAGTGGGTTAGGGTAAAGTCTTAATGCAAGGAGTTGTTCAGTGGTTCAAGTAGAAAGTGGTTCAGCCTGAAAAGTGAGACTTGCTTCTTCGTATCTTATGTTGTCTTGAGAAACTCCTTGGCAGACTTTCTTTTAGAAAATTTGTCACTTAGAGAGGACCTTTGAAATGCTCTAGTTTGTTATGAATTTAAACTGCGTTCTCCAACATGCTCTGGTGATAATAGGTCTATATTCATATGCTGACAGATATGTTTTCTTACAATCTCTTCACAATAATTCTAAGCGTTATCAGCATGACAATGACACTGATTTAATGAGAGAAGTGGAAAAGAAGAGCAGGCATGAAATACACAAATTAAGGAAGATTAAATCCTAAATACTGATGCCATTAAAACTTTAGCATTTTCATTCTTTCTCATAGAAATATGGGGTTTAAGATTTCCATGGAAAATCTAGCTTTCTGATTCAATGTTACAAGTAATGAGAAAGCAAACCAGCTCACACTAAGAAACATTTAAATCAAATATCCTACTTTTTTTGATTACTAGAAAAATATTACAAAATTACTATATTTGTGCTTGCGTGCCAATATTAATATATATACACATATCTATTAAATGGTTTTTTAAATCAGGTTCAAAGTGTTTTCTCATTAGTAGCTGACAATAAGATCATTGATCATAGTTTTAAGGAGACTATTTTAATTACACATACACTTTGTTTGATCGCTATTTTTAAACTGTTATTTCTTTTTCTTCATAACAGATAATGAATTTAGTTCTATTATTATATATTCCTGCAGAATTTCCAAACACTGAAAAACTCAAATAGATATTATAAATATGACTGTGACTTTGAAATATCATTTAAATAGATGATAGTTTTAATAATCAAATAATTATTTTCTTACATATATTGATATAGATATATTAAAAATATATGTATATTTATATACATATATATAGGCACATAAATTGAACACATATCTATGTAAGTATTTTTTTATTCCTTTTTGTAAATCCCCTTTTGTCTCAAAGAAGTTTTGAAGATAATGGAAAAGTTACTTTCTTATTTCTTCTTTTACACCTTTTTAATCTATTTCTTGACAATGCTCACCCTTCATCAATTATTTTTCATCCATTTTCTAGCAGTTACACCTGGTGCTATTGCTGGGAAATGATGCAATCAATGTTTCTTGTCAATGTAAAATAGAAATGCTTGACATGCACTTGCAATTGCTGGTACCTATAAATGGCCTCACGTCTTCCAGTAGTTTAAAAACTAGGGAGGGCAGCTTGGCACCATGGGACTCTGCAGATTCAATTGCTAGGAAATAATTGAATGTCATTAAATCCAGCATCATTGATGTCTGCATTTATTTCTGGTCACCAACATGCCAATACTTTGTCTGCCACCATAAATATTGTGGGGATCCTGGACTGTAGCAGTGGGTAGGGCAATATGGTAATAATCCTTTGTTAATTTTTCATAGTGCCTGATAAATCCATGTAATATATCCAACTCTTCTATTCTGTAATCTTTTACAAATTCATGAGTTTCCATGTACATTTATATGCTTTGATGCTACACAGCAGGGAGACAGGCAGCTTAGCTAATCAATCAGTTGGTCTTGGGGAAAAAACGATATCTATGTTCAAAAAGCATAAGAACTAGTCCCCTAATGAGTGCTAGATTTCAGTGAGATACAAATACAAAAAGAAGAAGCTGAGGCTGTATCTCTTTGCTCATATGCAATGGACTCTGTAACATGATGCTGCATAAATCTGAAATGAGGAAGCAATGCTTGAATTGCAAACACTTATTAACAACTGAAAGAGAAAAAAATAAAAATCCAACAGTCAGACAAGACTTGGTAGTACTTTATAAAAAGTACCATTAACTAATGAGTTGTAGTCCTTTCTGTGAATTGAACTGCTATTTCTAAGATATACTGACCTTTCCTGAAATGGATGGAAATGATTTATAGTTGAATGACCTGGACATGTCATGCCTGAACTGGCTGCTGCTGCTGTCTCTGGCATGGCTGAAGCTGAGTCTGAGTAGTCTTGTGCAGTTTATCTAATTGTATAGCTGATATTTTTGCTTTGTCATCTTTGAGAAATATCTTTGTAGAAGTACATTATTGTTAGTCACTTTTCAAGGAGAATTTTGGACTAAGAAATGTGTTAATCTATATTTTTCTATGCAGTATCACAAAAATAAATCATGACAGAAAATAGTGTTTACTCTAGCAATTAATCATACTTTCAGGTCCTTCTGTAAGGACTTAAAGAGCAATTGTCTGTCTCAAATACAATCAAGACCACAAAAAGAATTTGCTGTAAGACAACAAGAAATTTGTGAAAGGGTGGTGCTAATTCCAAGTGTGATGGGGGTGAAATTTGATCAGCACATCCTGTTTAATGTATCCAGAAAAAAATTCCACTGTGGCAAACTATGACAAAGGAAGCAACTGCTCATACACATCATAAGTTACAGGAGGGGCACCCATGACTACCCTGCTGATACCTGGAACTTGGATTGTATAAAGGTGGTGCTCCCAGAAGAATGACTCAGGGACCGATTCATGATTGAGAAGTCCAGGGTGAAGAAGGACCAATAGGATGCCACTGGCTCCACAGGTGGTGACTGTCTTCTGCTTGATCTCTCTCTCTTTCTCTCCCCTCTCCAGGTCTTTTCTATCTCTTTCTTTCTCTCTCTACCTCACATTTACTGTTGAATAAAATCCATACTATTGACTTTGGCATATGGTCTTGTTTGCACTTTAATTCAGGCAGAGGCATCTCTTATAATCAGATCTTAACACCTTCTACTGGTAAAACTGCAACCTGTGGTGCTGAGAGGATTAATTCATTGGCAAATGAGGTTGATGCTGTCACTATAGAGTTTCTTCTAAAAAATTCTCATCTTGGTAAGCAGCTATTATTAAACTAGTGCAAATCAGCTGTAACAAGACTCCCTTTACTTGCTATCCAGCCACTACATGAGCAGAGAGCATTCAGGAGAAAAAAATCATTAACTAATGACCTTTTACATTCTGCAGCTACTCTCAAACAAAATAAAACAAAAGAGAATCCTTGTTCGCAGCCAAGTTCCAACGCCTACAGTCATTATGCATTGTTGTTTGGAATGAAATGTCTGTCTTCCTATTCAGCTTTCTCTTCCAATTGAGGCTAGCTATTCAAAGGATTCTTCATGTTTTTTCAGTGTGCTATGCAAAGGATGAGATTTGTTCATTTATGGTTCTATGGCACCAGGTAGTCACTGTGGTGGTAGTCCATCAAGAAAGTAGATGTAGTTTATGCAAGAAGTGAGCTCTGAATGTTGTCTCACTTTTTGTTGTTGAAAAGAATCACGTATAACTGAAGATATTGGAGGGGCAAGCAACCTTAATGAGTTATTAGACATACTGTCACACTAATGTGGTCATAGGATACTAATTATCAATGGTTATTTCTATAGCTATTTCCTCCAGAACTTTTAATGCATCATCTAAGTTACTCCTCACCTTTTACAAAAGCTCTTCAGAGATGAAAAGGGATTCAGTCTTTGGAGTTCAGTTTTCACAAAGGTGTCTGGTCCTAAGCAGCAGGTTTGAAAATATTGGCAAAGAACTGCTCTTCTGTTGCGGCCCAGGCTCCGGAGGGCCGTGTCACTCTTCAGTGTATATTCACGTTAAATAAATGCTCTTATTGGAAATAAATGTCCCACTTTCAATTTAATTTGTCTGTCCCTTATCTTCAGTCTCAGAAATTATGAGAGAGTATATGGTGTGAGAAACTCAGAATACTTTTATATCTTATTTAAAAAAGCATGCTTTCCGCTTGTTTTCCTTTAATTTTCTCTCAGAAAGTAATAATATATTGTACAACAAATTAGTAGTGTGAGTTATTTGAATCAATGAAAAAGACTGCTCTGTCTATTGTTCAGGATTATTCTTTAGCCACTGACCCCCACCTACAACTCTTCTCTCCTTGCAGGCATGCATATTTTCTTCCCATATCCTCAGTAGTTTTAGTTTTAGCAAGCAGACTAGTTATGTCTAACTGCACTGGGCACATACTGCGATCCCACAGAGAAAGCAGTCCTGATCAGTGAGTGTTGAGGTCCAGCAGTTCATTAGCCTGTGTCCCATTTCTCAAGGTATGAAGTCAGAAGGATGGAGCAGCTGATTTGATCAGTAGCCACAGACATGCAAATCTGTGGGAAACCCAGACTGGAGTGTCTACTTGCTGCATTTCCAAATGTGGTGCTATGAGCAATCGGAAAAGAGAAATGCAGAGCAGTCCCTCTCTGAGGCCAAAGCCAAAACTCCCACTGACTTTTCAGAACATGATCTTTTTGAGAGAGTCACAGATTAACCTGCAGAAAAAAAATCTTTCTCTTTCAGATTATAAGAAAAAAGAAGCTTTGGAGGTTTCACATAAAATGAAAGAATACCACACAAAGAAGTTTCTGAGTCACAAGGGTCAGTGAATCTATATTCTGCAGCTCTTTAATTCTGTACTGTGAAAAGCTCTTCAGGTCATGCAAAACTGATCACACATAGTTCCATGTTACACATAGAATGAGGAAAGGAGTATTTTCAGATGGCTACAAACATCACTGTCATCTCTCAGTAGATGTTCTCTCTTAACTGGAAAATGTAGTCTGCGCTAGAGGATAAGCCAATGTTTAAAAGTTCTTTAAATGATTGTTGTAAATCACTGAAGCCAAACTTCTTTATAGGAAAGCACTCTTCCATGAACAATTTGTGATTCAGTGCTGAGGAAGCTCATATGCAAAACTACATCAGCCAATACTACCACAAAGTCAGTGAGGGGAAAAGAAAACAGAAAAATATTTTAAAATCAGTGACAATGTTAAAAAAAAAAAAAAAAATTGGGGGCAAAAGAACACTGTTGTTCAACCGTTTTTTGAACTTGTTTATCCTTTGAGCAGTGCTGACAATTAAAACAAATGCATCATGAATATTAAAGAAAATGAGGATCTAAATTGGGATAGTTCTAATAAAGTTAATGTTCTGGGTTAGTTACAAGTATAAAAAGTTTACCTTTAAAATTTCAACCAATTCCATCATATTTTACAATTTTAATTATACAAAATAATCTTTGTTTGTCAAACTGACTATATAATGGTTCAGATCCCAAGTATTATACTTTTCCCCCTGTGCTCTAATGTGTTTTATTGATTTAGAATAATAGAATCATTCTGTATAAAAAAGACCTTTAAAATGAAGTCCAACCAGATAACCCTTAACCAAGTTAACTCTTGCATATCTTCCTGTTGAATTAAATTATTTATCATCAAATTCTGTTTAAAAATTTCAAAAATTTCATTTGGGGAGGCACTTCATTTCACTGATTCAGTTTAGCAGGACTGTGTAAATATATAGTCACGAACTCACAGATATTAATTCTAGGAGAAACTGTATTATTATCTTATCTGATACAATTTTGTCATCATCAAGACAAACTATTTCATTAAAGAGCACTTTTCAAGAGGCATCTTAGCTAATGCAGGGCATTTTCCACTGATGATGTTGTATAAACAATATAATTAAGTTGATTTTTTTAGCTCCACTTAAGGCAAAGTACATTTAGGCTTAAAGATTTCTCTTCGTCAGACATTTTGTCCGACCCCTAGTTCACATCTGGGCCTTTTCTCTCTAGTGTCTCCATATCTTCAGTTCTTTGTTTAGAAGAGAGAGAGCAAAACTGAAATGAGTTTTGTGACCAAGTTTTTGCCAGTGTTGTATTCAGAGATAACTTTAACTTCACTTGTTTTGTATTTACTGCAATGAGCTTCATTTTGAGTTGATTTTTAGTACATATATTCACGGATAACCTCTGAAGTGACTGCCCAGGGACCAATCTTTCAGACTCTATGGCAAACCCATGTGCCTCACCAAAGCTTAAGTAGAGTGATCTGACTTCCATTTTCCCAAAACCAAGAAGGTCTTTGCTTTTGTGAATTGCAAGGACTCCAGCTTCTATTTAAATCGCAAATGAGCAGTAGAATCTTGCTTTTTTTAAAAAAAAAAAAAGTGATTCCCAAACACTGTATCTCACTTGGCAAAATATTAGACAAACTTGCTCACAGCGAGCAGGGTTGAGATTGTCACAAAACCAATGTAATATTGTACGCAGCTAGGAGAAATGGATTTTCATAAAAGTAGTACCCTTTCCCCATAAGATCTACCTGTTCCTGTTAGCAAAGTTTGATAAAGACAGGGTTTCCACTTTCCCATTCAGGCTGTAGGTAGGTAGGAATCAGATCTGGGAGCCTCTGTGCTGTGTAATCTGCGTGTACAGACAGAGTTTATTAAATTTAATCCTCTTCAAAATATTCCCTGGTGTTGTCTCCTGTTCTTTCAAAGGCCTGCTCTCTGTTTTTTTTTACAATTGCCTTTATTATTCATTTTCATATGAACTGAATATGCTCAAAAAATTGTTCATATTTTATTCTATTATTGTCTTGTCCTCATTATTACTATCTTTCTGCTAAATTATATATAATTCACACACTTCATCAGGAGATACATATTTTAAAAACAGATTCCTCCGTATAATTTCCTAAATTTCCATCATGTTTCCAATCAATTTTGCTGATTTTTGAGATGTTCTAGATAGAAATGTCTACCTAACACACACGTGTACACAATATATATATATATATGCAGACATGCATGCTTAATTTCATATTTGCATATATGTATATGTTATTTAAGTTGTTGAGTTAGACGGTAAAAATTATATTTAGGCGTATTAAATATTTAGCGAGAAATAAAAATTATTAATTATAGCAATATTGTACATAATTCTAACCATAATCAGCTTATTGTGAAAAAGAACATATCAGCTTTGATGAAAATTCTATGCAAGAAATAATCCTTCAGATTAGTGTTTGCATTTGACAAACAGCACGTGAGTTAAAAACAGAGCCCCAAATTACAGTAGAATTAAAAATATTGTTAAATTTTTGCAATCTTCCTAAAGATAAATTGCTCAAGATAGTCAGAAGAATTTCTTCATGGTATCAGCTGCTCAGCAAATAGAAAAGCAGATAAACTAAAGGATCAATTAATTAAAATTTTCACTTTATTTCTAGAAAACTTATTGTGGTATTGTCAACAGTATCAACAGGATCTGACTTCCAAAGAGAAGACACATAACACTGGTGCCATATGGATTTCTGAGTTCAATTAGAATTTGGATATTATTTTTCAAACAACCCCAGAGGTAATAGCCCCTGAACATAAGATGCTAAAGCCTCTTATTAACTAAATTAATAAGAGGAATGGTAAAACTTCATTCTGGAAATGCAACAGAAACAATCCCATGTCTAAGGTGCAATTAATTGTTCTAAAAGACGGACTGCAGACACCTTATCAGAATAACAGCAGAGAGAGTAAGAACTCCCATAGGTATAAAGGGCCAAGTAATGAGGCAGGGCTAGGGCCAGCCAAGTATAAAGATAAAAACTAGGAATCTCCAGAAAGCACTCATCCAGCGGTTGGAAAAATGAACAGATTCACAGGTAGGGTGCCAGCAGCTATAACAGCAGCAGAAACACCACTCTCAGCAACGTGAATCTGATTGATTTTTTTCCTGTAGTAGTAATTTTGTGGCCCTCTTGCATCCTCTTTCTGTTTGCCAGCACCACACCCAGATTATAAAGCAGGAAAAGAAAAGTTTAGCTGGTTTCATCTGTGGAAGCAGTCAGAACCCTGTTAGGGTTAAACTCAACAACAGCAGTATTTAGCCAAATTTTTTATCCCGTGTTGAAGCCAAGCTTGGTGTAATGTCTGCTTTGAAGCTCTGCACGCATGTTACAAGACAGAGGTCAGATCCAAGTTCTGATCAATGAATCAGGTTAGGTAATCCCTACCCTATTTCTCAATATGTTTCAAACATTTTAAAATAAATGCTAGAGGAAATTGAGTTAACATTAATATTTCAAGCATCCAACAGCAAGCACAAGTTTATGTACCAATTCATGTGTTTCATAAAAGATCAGCTTCTGGTAAGCATGATATCAAGGAAGGAGGATGTATGAATAATTTCCATTTTATTTATTACCTCGATCTTGTTTATCTGTACCCAGTTCTATCTAGACAGCAGGATCTATCTCTGACTGCAGAGATAAGAGACTAAGATGCAAGCCCTTGTGTAGGTTTAATATGAAAGAGATATATTCTCAATGTGTCCTGTAAATTATATGGGCCACATGTTCTTTTTGTGCCTTAGCAGCATAAACACATTTGACTCCAGTGGAGCTCTCCTTTGCTTGTCAATTTGCTTATGATAATACATTTATGAAGATACACTATGGCATGGAAGTAAAATTCTGTGAAAAGAAGTATTGAATATCTTTTTCTTCAGGTGGTCCATTACAAAGGTGTATATTTCACATCACAATGATATTGGAAAGGACTTATCCTCTTATCTCTTCTAAATATGGTGTAAAATAAAAGTTAACTTGAAAAAAACCTCTAATAAATTCTGTCTGAAAGCATTGCTCAATTTCAAAAAATGATTTTAACATTTTTTTAAAAAAAATATAAAAATTGAAAGATGTAAGTACAAATAAAGGAAAGTGTAAATGAAACAGCTCTGTTTGTTACGTAAAAAGGACTAATTTTACGTCCTTGCTTTTTCTGGATCTATTTGAATAAAGGATCGGTGATGACTTTTAAATTTTTTTTTTCTAACCAAAACTCTCTACAAAGTTATGTGGATAAACTGAAAATCAGAAAAGCTTATTACAGCTTCAAGTAAATGAGATTATCCAGAATACAATTCTAGTAGATAAATGAAGGAGTTGCTAAGCTCAGCTTCCCATACATTTTTCCTATTTCTCTTCAAATGGATGTTACTAAGTTCCTCAGTTTTGTTTGTGTGTGTCTATGTGTTCAACCATATAATTTTGTTGTTTTGAAGGAGGGAAACAGGGCTTTTTAGATTCGGGAGCAGTTAGATAAATATTACTTTTTTTCAGTGCAACATCTGAATTCATCTGTCTGCAACCTCCTCAAAAACTGGCCACATACTGACTTAACTGAACAGTGATATTTGTACTACATGCTTCATACTGTGCCAAGTAAGTCACCAAGGCACTCAGTACAAGTTTTGCTGTCCACACATCTGTTGTTTGCCATAGCAAGTTCGACATTAACACATCCCAGAGTCCTCAGTGGAGCTGTGTAGCAGATTGTGCCATACTGAGAACACAAAGTAATGACAGGTGATTGGCAAGTCTTTAACACCTTTTTCAAAATACAGACTGTGTTGGGGGTGTATGTAAAAGTTCCCTAAGGATTTCCAGTTTAGAAATCGATTCTAATCATAATTACAGAAATTTCACATGGATATGGCTCCATTTGTTTGAAGGAATGAGTCATCACTGTGAGTGCTGTAAAGAGCAGAGCTTTAAGAGAGTCAAGTGATTATGGTGGAACAGTTCTGAAGGGATGAATTTGAAGAAGTTGTGCACGTTAAGCCAGATAAGAAACAAATGCCAAAGAAAAACCTAGAAAAGCTGGAACAAACTTCTGTCATTTGGACTGATAGAGGTTTATTTAACAGTACCTGCTGAGAACACAGAAGACGTATCAGTATCCAGATTGTGGCTTAATTTCAGCAGATGACACTGAGAAGATTATAGAAACATATAACAAAAAGACAGTGGTTAAATTCTCTTAGAAATATAAAACACATATGCAGAGGACTGATGTATGGTAAAATTAACAAAGGGTTATACTATTATAACTGATAAATCTCTTTTTAAAATAAGATTAAGATAGATATCAATTTTAAATCAACTACTTTTTAAAAAATCTTTTCCAAACATTTTACAAATCTGGGTAAGAAAAATTTAGAGGAAACATCCTTGTTGGTTTTCATCTGACCAAACTGCTCTTTTCACATACCTTGGCACTAAGTGTACATTAATCTAGACAGAATACGATACTTCTCGAAAATTGTGGATAAAAATATTTTAGTCATGATTTCTGATTTTGATAACATGATTTTCTGCTTGGAAACCATTTTTCTTTGTAATCTGCAGTTACCTTAAAAGAGAGATTTGCATCCTCTGAATTCTTCTGCCCTGTCAGCAGAGACATACTTTCATAAATTTCTGTAATGGTCACAGAGACTAGAGGAATTTTGTAGGCAGATTACATAGTTTCAGGATAGCATTAATAAACATGAGTATTTGTGATGAAACAGAGCCTGAGGCCACTGGACCCCCAACACTCATTTTCAAGTTGGCTCAAGCCTTATGAATGCCCTAGTGTGGAAACCCTCAGCAGAAGTTCCCTGGTGTGTCCTTAAGACGTAATTTCACTCTTCACTTTGACTATGATCAAGATGTTTAGTTCAAAACTGGAATATTAGATAAAGAATTTCCTCTTAAAGAAGGGAGGATAGAGGTCTGTTGCCCTAAGGAAATACTTTTGAGTCATTCTACTTTTCATTTTGGTAAGATTGTCTTTCCTGCTACTAATAAATACAGAGTGCCTAGAATTTCCCTTAATATGAGAAGCCTTCTTGGTCTCTTGGGTTGTTGTTTTTTTTTTTTATTGATTTTTAATCTGGAAAATAGATTGATCCTCATTTAAAGTAGCATGACCCCATCCAGCTGAGAAAAAGGAGGGTTTAAAAATTATTAAATCACCAAAGCTACACGTCTGCTGGAATGTGAATCTATTCACATGTTCTGTGTGATTAATGACAAGCTATAAGTAGAGTTTTAGAAACCATTTGCAGAACAGTAAAAAGAAAATGGGGTAATTTATATTAGCATTCCAGATATGGTATACTGCAATGTGATATATAGGATTCTTAGGTAAGACTGAGAAATAGTGCTAAAGTGCTAAAACAACGACTCTGTGAGATTAATAGCCAGTTTTGAATGTTCATAGAGCTATCTCTACTTTTACTATTGATGAAAAAAATTCCCATGATTCTTTGCAATATAAAGGTAGCTATGCATCACAGAAGATATATCAGAAGTGCTCCATCTGCACCAAGAGGAGCCCAGGTACAGAGCAGGATGCTGGGATTCCTGTTGTGCCTCTAAACTCAGTATGCACAAAATTTGCTCTCCTGGTAGGAAGTGGAAGCTTTGCTTGCAAAGGTGTTATGAGGTCAGTTTGAATATAGATCCAAAAAAGAATGTTGTTGGAGTGCATCCTGTGTATACATGCACTGTTTATGGAAATTTTGGTACCTCTTCTGGGCAGATGTGTCCAGATGGGAGTACTTATTTCTGAGGTTTCGGTATCAGTCAGAGGAGCCTGCATGTAAAGATGTACTCAGGTCCCTCCAGCTCCAACCAGCTTTATTTTCCAAAAGTTAGAACCACAACGCCATATTTTGATCACAAGTACTATATAATGTTGCAGTTATTGGAGAGCATTATGGAGGCTTCAAATGGTGGCTGGGTAAGATATTAAAGTGCTAATTATTTTTTTTTTTTCACTTACTTGCTTGCCATTATAGAAACTTGTTTTCTTCCAAATTTATTTTATGAGGTCTGGATTTGGCTTGCCTAGGCCCCTATGAAATAATTTTACACAATTGATTCTTTCAATTTTTGATTATTGCTTATATTCCTGATACGCAGGCTCTAGATTATTTTCATGATAAAATATTCACACAATGTTTCTTGGACTCAAAATGCTAACAAGAAATGTCATAAAGCACCTGAGGGAAAAATTCCTAAAAATTCTTACCAATCAAAATTGCAATTAATCTATAAGTATCACCTCTACTAAGGTGCAGTTTCTAGTGTAAAAAGTCATAAATTCTTATTAATAAAGGTAATAAATATATCAAGACATAAACAGATTGACAGGAAAAAGAAAAAGACTGACATTTAAGAGTGATATTACTAAATGTCTTTTAATCTGTAACTCTATTAAGAATGATCAATAAGGGAAATAGTTTTTTAAGTACAATTTAGCTATTCTTTTCAAATATTGTAATGTGATAGTTTACATGTATGTGTGTATAGATAAATACATATGTTGGAATGTGCAAAAATATGTGTATCTTGTGGATGTACAAAAAGGTCACACACTGAACAGTGGGAATGTTAGTAATACCAAATCAACAGCAGTGTTTTAAAATGGATTAATTTCATTTATTCATACTTTAACCCATATATTTAATAAGCGTTTATAACTGTGTGTCTCGGTGGCCTGTTTGACTGTGGAGTGATTGCAAAGATTATCTTATATTAGAAAATTCCCACTCTGATCAGGATCACTAACCTGATCATTAGCTCATAATCAAGAGCTAATTGTATTCTACAGGGATTTAAATTCAAAGACAACAGAATATAAATAAAATTAGAATCTTAAGATACTCAGTAAAATTCTATTACATAATTTCTCTGTCACCAAGAGCCCAATTCAGAACCCAAAGGCATTGAATAAAGGTTTCAGACACTTTCAAACAATGCCCTTTAAAATGATTTATCAATCTAAAGTACCCATGTCCGCATGGACTTAATTAGACACCACTATCCAGCATGAGACTTTCACATAGTTTAACAATATGAAGGCCTATAAAAAAATATTTTTTTAATCATATAGAAGTGAAAATAAGACAGATGATGAAGTGGGTTATAACATCAACTCGCACTGCAGAAAAACTATGTTTCAGCTGTCTTCTGTCACATGTTTCCTTTAAGGACTAGAATCATGACAGAACTTAAATTGACATTTTTAACATTTACATGTCTGGTCCTCACACTGGAAGGCACTGTAGTTTCGAGTCATCCCTTTTATATTATTTTTAAAAGTTCAGGAATAGTCCTAAGGTTTTTTTTTGCAATGTAATAATAAAAGTAAAGAGAAAAAAATAGGATTCCTATTCATTCCCTCCTATACTGAAAAATAATACTGTTTTAAGAAAGGTAAAAAGTAGTCCTTCCCCTCATAATTTATAAGTCTTATTTATAAGGGAGAAATATCTCACATGAGAAGCTAATAGAGCTATTCCAGTGATTTTTTATTCCCATCACAAGGTGTTCAGCTAAAGATTAATCTCCCCCTTCTAAGTAGTCACATCTCACCCTCCTTAATTTTCAGTATAGCACTGGCCACAGGAAGAGGCTGTACATATGGCTAGGGAAAGGGTATTTTTGTTGAAGAGGCATACAGACTCCAGCTTATACAGAGCAAAGGTGAGAGAAGGATGCTGTGCTTCCTTGGCGATGCTGCTTCTAAGTGTGCGTTAGTGCCTAGGGATTTTGAGACAGAGTCATGTCTTGAGGGCGACTATAAAGCAGCTAGACAAATCTATGGAGTAGGGTAGATCTTCTAAAAAGATATGCCATTGATTTTGAACTTCCCTTTCAAGTACTCATTGCTTTCTGAGTCCATATGAAAGAAGGCACAACTAAGCAAGAGTGCTCAATTAAAAAAAAAAGAGAGGTTTTTTTATTTATATTCTTTATGCTTTGCTTTTGACAAGTGTACTAACAAAATTCAAAAAATATGCTAAATCCAGATTTCCATGTATGTGGAAAAACCACACTTCCTGACATGAGCTTTGCACTTGCATTCTCTTTCAAACAAGTGAGTATCTCTAAACTGGGATGACATTTATGAAAAAATCAATACACTATGAAAGAGAATTCTCAAGATTTCCCCACCCAGAATTTATGAAACAACACAGCTAGGTTTCTCTCTCAGCAAGGCCATCAGGTTTTCATTCCATAAGAACACTGAAATCATTGCTAATTCCCTTTATTACGTCTCGTTTATAAATTGGGAAGTGCTTCCAATTATGGTAGTCAATAACTATGAATGTTGCTTTTAAGGAGGTTACATATAAAATATTGGAGTTTTCTTCTGCTTTTTTTTTTTGGTTACATATAAAATATTGGAGTTTTCTTCTGCTTTTTTTTTTTTTGTTATGTTAATTTAATTAAAATTAAGTTGCTAAACAATATTGTTTAGAATTTAATATACTTTCATTATTCACATCCATATACTCAAGGGAAAGCTAAATGATAATTTAATGCGGTTTGAGTTTGTTTAATGGGAAATGTCCAAAATAATATCACTCCCAAAAAGGAGAGGGAGGAAAATGCAAAAAGTAAGGCTTAGAAGTCATCCTCTGCTCTTTCAGCCACCAGTTCATGGGAAATACATAGGAATGATGATTAAAGGAACAATGTACATGTTCCTTCCTTCTGAGTACATTCCCTTGGCCAATCAGTTTAGTCTGGACATTTTTACACGGTGGAACTTGTGTCTCCCCTTTGGTGTATATCATTAATAATCTTTTCATTCCTATAGACCTTCAGCAGAATTTTTTAAATATCTTTTCTCATGTGTAACTCATGGGAAAACAGAATCCTATAATGTGGGGTTAAGACATGCCACAAAAGTGATCAAACTCCTGTGAGGAAGCATAAAATGTAGTTCAAATGTAAAAGTTGAAATTCGGAAGGGAAATTGAATATGTTTTCCTTGACTAAATGTTTTGTATGGCTGCATTAATTCTGTAAAATGCTCAGATAAAACCTGTAACTGTGACCTGTTAATTAAAGATTGAGCTTAGAATGCTCAGATGATTCAGCATTTCGTTGAACTTTCTAACATAATAGGATCAAACTCTGAATCTCAGGATAAAACAAATATGGGATAGATAACACTGATTGTTTATTGATTGTCTTGCAGGTACAAGCAAGAACACAGTATTTATGGCTTCTAATATCTTTAATCCCTTTCAGTGTTTGTGAAACAGTTGGGTCAATAAGAAAAGGAGAATGAGTTTTTTTGGCTATTGCTTTGGACTAATCATATAACTTTTTACTTTAGTACACTTGGGTACCATGCTTATCAGCTGTCACTTACCTGTGACTGCTGTCTTCCAGTGACACTTCTGTAGTGACAGATGCTCCACTTCTGAAAGCCTTAGTCTTCCAGTTTACATGCTTGTCTTCAATGGGTAAGGATGGAAGAATAAGATCCTTGGAAACAATTAAATTTCACTACTAGCATCTTTGGGAAGATCAAATATCTACTAGATATATTTGTATTATCTCAAATACTTTTTTAATGATCTGGTAACCCTACACTGAAATGAAAATTGAGGGGTTTTTCCTTACCAAACAGGAACTGAGGATCTGTGGAAAAACAAAGAAACGCAAAAACAAAAAACAAACAAACAAACAGAAACCCAAAGCATGCAACTTAGTAAGACTACGTTTTGCCAGAAAGTGGGTAGCGTATAATGACAGCAGTTGAGGGCCATACACTGCCACTGTCTCTGTATGAACTGTTTTTCCATAGTGAAATGTCTCACATCCATCTTATTCCTCTACTTGTTCAGTGCCGAATTGTGTTTTAATTCATTCACTTTGGAAGTGACATAACTGCCCTCTGGAATACTTCATTCTGCTCTGAGTCTCAGGCAGATTATTCCACTACAGGCAATCCCTCCCTGACTGTTCTGCATTGAGGTGCTTTGCATTTCATTCAGCCTATCTGGGTACCTGCCTCTGCAGCTTTGTAGTCAACTTGATTACATGACACTTTAAAAGCTCTAACAGGCAGGATCCCTTTGTGACTCCTTTTGAAGAGAATCACATACCTTTGAAAAAATAGCCATATTTAGTTCCATTTGTAGGCTGTAAAATTCCTTTCCCTCTCAGTATTTTTAACTCAGCTGTTCTAATTGTGACATTTTATCCTTTCCTCTTTCCCTCTTAACCCTTCCTTTTAACCTTTGTGAAAGCTGTAATGTATTCTTACGTCTACAGGAGCTGAATCTTTAAATTAAATATCAAGTATCACAAGACTCATGATATAATCACAAGGGTGAAAAGGACCATGGAATTCAAGACAGTATGTACTGCAGTCATCAGAGCAAACTAAAGACATACTCACTTTGAGGTACTGAAGTAGATCGGCAATATGATGCCTGGCCTAAAGAAATCCTAACAATAAGGATTAGTCAATCATTTGCAGGAAGATGTTGAATTTTACCATATTTTTGTACTTATACTTTTACATTCTTTTATATTTAGCATAAATGACAAATTTTCTGAAATGAATGAAAGATGTTTATTCAATTAAAGCACAGTCAGGATGATTCTCTCTTCTCTCTGTCTCTTCTTTTCATTTTCAGGTTATATGTACGAAGATACACTTTTTTCCCATGACATTTAACTTTCGTATTCTGAAGACACCAATGAAAAGAGGTGAGCTTTTTTAGAACTCCAGATGGACTTCAATGCAACCATCTAATTGGATGTCAAAAAAGCACATTTTTTATTTAAATTTTGCCAAATTCTAAGAAATAAATGTGTATTAGCTCTGTTTTTCTATTATTCTTGGCTTGTTCTGACCCCAAAAATTAAAAAGTATGACTTTTTTTTTTTAAGTATATGTAGAAAAAAAACCGCCTAGATATGCCAGAGAATGCAAATTTCTTATAAGATCCCATACATTTGATGTGATTATATTTTTTAAATGTTAGAGATTGTCAGTCATATTGCTTCAGTTGTCATTGTTCTGAAGGATGACTTGCTGAACTATGCTCTTTAATTGAAAGACAGGGCATGGAGACAGAGGTATAATTAAAATCACAGATCACCAAAATTCTAGGGCAAAGACCTGTTTTATGATTAGGGAAGCTATAAGTTACTCAGCATCCTGTGGAGTCCTGCAGTATCAGTGGTTATTATCATTTGATATGTTACGTTTGTTCTTCCATAAAAAATTAATCATAGTGAAAAAATGAAAACATAAGATCACTTTGCTAGTAAGAATTTTAAGAAGTTCTTATGGCAGTGTTTAAAGAGACTAAAGAGTTGTCTAAACAGGCTTTGAAAGCCAATCACACTAAGAAACTAAGCTGCCTTTTCTTTTGAAAGAAAGAAATCCATGTCTCTTTTTATACAATTAACCGGAATAAAAAAATCAAAAGGCCAGGAGTGTATAGTTGTAAGTCTATATCTTGCAATTATGCATGCTTTGAATTTTACTATGTCTATTGAGATTGTTTTAAAATTTGCATGAAGGATCAAAAATAATGAATCAACTGTCCAAAATAAGAGTCTTTTAATTATAAGTATTTTTAATTTTATGTATGTTATTATTTTCATTTGATTACTTTCTTTTAGAAATGTCAAAGTCCTTTTAAAACTTCTCTTTATGGTCAGGACGTCCAAAAGGTGATGTTAAACAGAAAGGAAAATGCATTTGTTTTATCAGGAACCCAGAAATTAAGGTATTAAGATGATACAAAGAAGTGAAAAGAAATATAAATTATAGTAATTTATATATCTTATTACTTCAAATGGAGATGTACAGAAGGTTTTGATTGTAAGTCTATCTTTTTTATAATCAAGTATTGATATTTATATTTAACCCTCAACAAAATGTGCTAATGCTATGTTTTTTGCAAATATTTATCTACAGAAGGGATACTACATATCGAAACTTATCTTAAAATTATATGTAATATTCAAAACATTCCTCATGCACAAGAAAAAATATTACTAAGTAATGATTTTTTTCTCTAGTGTCTCAAAAGTAATTAAAGTATTACTTCTAATTTTGTACTTTTGGGATATTTGAGTTATTTTTGTGGTGTTTTTACTTCTGCACCTTTTTTTTTTTTGCTATTTTATATCATTCTTCTTTGCACCCCTTTCTTCTGCCTCTACATTTTATTATTTTTTTCTTGGTTTATCTGTTTTGCCTTCATTTCCCTTCATGCTCTCAACCCAAATTACTTCCTTCTCAATAGAGTACTATTTAGTAGTTTCTAGTCCAAGTTTTTTTCCCCACCTCCCCATGAGAGGATGATTTACTGAGGATCACCTTTGTTCCATTAGTTCCTTTGTTCCAGGAGTTCCATTACTGTCCACAGGTGCTTTCCCCTGTTCTTATTTCTTTCCTACACACAAGCACATGTTCTGCCTACAGTCACCTGTATTTTACGGCCAAACCACTACAGTTATCAAATCCTTTCTTTCCCTCCCAGTATAAAGAAACAAAAGACCATCCAATAAGTTTTTGATAGGTTTATTTTTCTTTTTTTCCCTTTGTCCCCAAGATGTTAACTGTTCTAAGGATTTAGGAATTGCTGTCTAGAGGTTTGCATCCCTGTTCTGCTGAGTACTGAACAAGCTGTCATCAAACAAATCTGTCACCTAAGAAATGCAACTTCTGTTCATCAGCTTTGAATGACTTAAATCTGAACTCTCTCTCTCCCATCCAAATTGTGATTTGGTGGCATTTATCATTAGTTGGTTCTTTGCAGAAAATTGACAAGAAGTTTTCATTTGTGTTCATTATGCTATTTCATGTTTTTTGATTTTGGGAAGATCACTATTTTATTTTTATTGATAAGGTAATGAAGGTTGAAATAGAATGAGAGAAATCTGTCTGGTCACTCTTTCATTCTACCTTCTCACATTGAAGTTACTTATTAAATGCTAGAACTTAATGAGATTGTAGCAGTTTCATTAGGAGGATGGGAATGGAAAAAGTTTGCAAGCTGAGCACAAGAAATATTAATTGATATTGGGTTGTCCAGGGATTTTTCATTCTGTACATTCAAAAAGGGGTAAAAATATCTCCAAAAAAGTTTAATCACTGAGAAAAAATATTTGTCGAGTCATGAGAAGCTGCATGCCCTTCCATTCTGACTTTGGATTACTTCATAAGCACGAAAAATTATTTCTACAAAAATAAATGTAGCTTCTTTTGTTCAATGCACAAGATCCATGCACTAGCTACTCTACAGAACAATTCTCATTGGTTAAACATATTTATCACAGGGAAAAAAGAAAATGCGTTCAGATTTTTCTAAAGAAATGCTGCATTTCATTCTCATTGCATTTTTATCAGCGTCATTTTACTGATTATTTTGTCAAGGCCTGTTTTCTCATTTCTATAATTTTCATTATTCGTTTTGTTTAAGACATACCTGAAATAATTGTTACCTCCTATGCTTATTGGGCATGGAGCTCACGATATAAGTAATAAAATGTCTTCTGTGAGAAGGCATTTTGCTTTGGCTTCGTAAAATCTTAGTTCAAATTGCTTCCAATCTGCAGTGAAGGTAAATAGGACAGAAAAGGGAAGAAAGTCTGAATCCTGGCTTTAGACAGTGGATGCTTATAGTTCAGATTCTCACCTTTTATTTAATTCAATTTTTATTCATCATGTGACCTCAATAAGGCTAATAATTAACAAAACTGATAACTGAATGTTTATTATACATCCTGAGTGATCTTGCTGTGACTATATGCATATAATTCTTTTACCAATAACTTTTACTTTGGTTATATTGTAGGCATGTCTAAACAAACTTCTTCACTTAAAATGGATTGAACTGCAAATGAGCCAATTAATTTCTGAGAAATAAGCTAGTAGATGTCATTTAAAATAAAATGGAAATCAAACTCAAGCCTTAGAATGCAGAGCGTTGAACTTTGTTGATTTGTGTTCTGCTTATAAATCAGACCCTTAATTTTTTATAGTGTAAAAAAAGACAACTCCCAAAACCTGTCACTTAAAATTCTGGACAGATATATCTATGATGTAAACCCCCACCCCAAGCCAAAACAGGAGTGAATAAATAAAATATAATTGAAAATGCCTTTATGATGCCATCATGCAAGAATTGAAATGTGTACTTGTTAAAACCCAGACTCTGGAAAGATCACTTTTATATGCAACTTTCAGAGGGTAGTAATTAAAAATCTTATTTCACCACCACTGAAAAGATAGTACGATCCATGCTCCTGTGTATAGCTCTGCACATTCTATAATGTTCTGACATCTCTCACACTACTTTTTGTGTCTAAGAAAAATAACGTACCTTAGCTGATACTAATCTCATGCGACAATACAAATCAGTGAGGAGCATAGGTGTCTGAAGTGCAGTAGTAAATGAAAATGCTGCATGTTAAGGATTCTAAAAAAGCTGCTTTCATTCAGTTCTATTCCTAGTCCCTTTCAGAATCATGATATCCTCAAATCTTTACACACAGAAATATGACCTCAACAATAGCCTTTTGTGGCTGTACTTACATGAAGCATTTTCATGTATTGAATGATGTCTTTGAAATGTAGAATGGAATAATAAACCATTCATCTTTGCTTTGTTTTCCACTCTAACTTCTTAAAGTGATCTCAGCATACTAGGTCCTTTCTTAGTCTTAAATGGAAGTTGTTTTACACACAGCATAATACAGATTACAGATGTCAAATTTTTGTGAACATAAACAGTTAATATTTAGAAATATACAAATATATTCTCAACTGTTTAGCCCACAAATACTATAAACAACAACAAACTTTTGGTACTTAAAGTCTTTATGGGCATAGAAATCCTATTTCGAACTCAATTATGTTCAAGTTGAAAAGGAACAAACAATTCCACATATCACTGAAATTTCTCCAGAATTAAAGAGCTGCTATTGAAAAATGAGTTTAGCCTGCTGCATCTTTCTACCTTAAAGTCAGGATGTTCAACTACTGATGTTTCTGTATGAATCATCTTCTTATTTAATCATGTAAGTTTATGATATAGAATAATTAACAATATGACACACAGTTTTCTCCAGTGAAAGACATATCTTTCTAGCAAGACTGTACCTGACTCTTTTTCATCACTTTCCAATCTCTGCATTAAAGCTGCTCTCTTGCATTTAACAGAAGAAAGTGAATTTGTTTCTGATCCTCAAACATTTACTTCTTCATACTAGTGTCTTCTAAATGATTCTCTTGAAAATAGGATCAGGTACAGAGCAGCAATCAACTTGAAAAGAATGTACAATTGCTTGAAGTGTCTGAACCCAGACCTAAAATGAAGGGCTCAGACTCATTTCTTCACAAAATGTGCCATTTTTATTCTTGGAGTTGTAAAATATATAAAACATATTTATATGAACATTTAACAGTGCAAACAACATTATGTATCAAAACCATTGTCTGTTTTACCTACATGGAAAAGCTTTGTTTTCCCCTTCACAAAGACAGGGAAAATTTTTGACAGGAAACTGAAAAGGCTTGGGCACAGTAGTAAGAGTGATGAAGCACACCTACGTTACCGAGGCGCCACTCTTACAGACTCATGCCCAACCCATCAGTAATCAGGAGTTTAACTAGAGAAGTCTCTAGAAACTGGATCTGTGTCTTGGACAGAACAAAAGTTTCATGAAGCTGCTCCTTTTTCAAAGACTTTTGTCCAGAACTATATATCTGAATTATAAAAATTACTTCATCAGAACAAATTAAATCAATATTAAAAGAACATTTCAATGACGCTAATTCGTATACCTACACTGTTACGTGATAATTTTTGCATCAGTGAGACTGCTCACCATAACTTGCATACCATAACTTTTCATATCATGAATCCCTATGATGTATTGTTATAATAACATAGGCAAAATATCAGAATGTATGCCCAGATGCCTGTGAGGAGCACGAAGGTATGTGTATTCCAGCTCTCACATATTCCAGTTCTTATTCCTCACAGAAGCCTTTCTGCATATTTTTAGTGAGATGGGATTCTTCTGAATTAAGTGGTCAAGAAAACAAGATGTGAAGGTCTATAAGTCTATTTTCTATTCTAGGTAGAATAGAAAATGATGAAGATCTACAGGACAATACCTTGCACAGACAACTGACCCTTCTTTGCTGTGCTGAAGACCAACAGGAGTTTAGACCAGTCAGTGCTGCCAGAGTTGAAAAGCATCAAGCTATATCTTGTTCAAGTTCAATAATTCTAGAGGTCACCCAACTCATATCTTTAGTTGTTAAGGAGCATGCTACTTTTTTCCCTTGAGAGGGGCCGTGCGCGGCTGCTGACCCCCCTGCATGTTCTTCCCATGCTGCCCACATGAGGCACAAGGTGCAACACATCTCTTACTCACATTCTACAGGCTTTTGCATGGTTGGCTGTTGCTGCAGATGAGCCAGTGTCCCTGTCACTCCACTGCAGCCTTGGCATCACTTATGATTCCGTGTTTGCTGTAGGTGGTTGAGTGGACACGTTGTTACTTGTCTTGCTTGTTTTATTAATAAAGCTTTGTTTTTTAATGTGTTGTCAAGCTGCATTACACTTCGGTGTAATTACATGTGCATTACACATTTGCTCAATAAGCCTGGTAAAAGCACACCAGCATATACCATAAGGACCTCCAGTATCTTTGCATCCTTCTGTACGGTTGCTGCTGCAGTCACAAATGTATTTGACAAATGATGTTTACCAGGTTAAAAAAGACAAATGGAGAAAGAGTTTTTTTTGTCAGCTAAGCAAAAAATTGCTGCAACAGTTGAATTGAATTCATCAAAGCTGCTTCATGGAACTTCAGAGTGGATTTTGCTAGAAGCTAAGGTATCAGGAGCATAAGTTTCATAGGTTAATGGAAAATCATTCTTGTATAGTGAAATCTCACCACAAGAAAGCTAAGAAAAGTGAACAGATTCTTTCAGATATCACAGAATTTCTTGGGTTTCTTTCAGACCAAATCTCTTGCTATCCAAATTGCTGCCTAATCTATTTCCAGACATACACTGAGAAATCGGTGTTTCTTTTACTTTTGTTAAGTAGATGGCATGTATTAAAAAGAGTTAGTGTTTGGAAATTTCTTAGTTAATACAAAGAAATTTGCCATTAAAATGTCATAAAACAAAAAATAGCCACAGTTTGTTTTGTTGTTTGTTTCTTTTTGTTTGTTTGTTTAGGTTTTATTTGGGTGTTTTGTCTGTTTGTTTTTGGGGGGGGTATTTTGGGTTTTTTGGTTTTGTTTTGTTGTTTTGTTTTGTTTTGTTCTGTTTTTTTGTTTTTTTTTTTTTTTTTGCTTGCTGCTGTGGTTCAGAAATATCTACAGTAGATTGTCATACAGAAATTCAACTTTGAGGAATGGAAGGGACTTCAGGGCGTTTTTTTATTCTGGATGTAATTACATTTTTATGAATTCATCTTTTTGACAGAAAGATTCAGATGTACTTGATTTTTGATTGTGCTGTAGACTGTAGTATAAATTCATGGGATGTTAAGAAGGCAGCTGAGAGACGAACCTCACAAAAAAGATTAGTCAAAGTTAACTGAGATGAAAAAAGAGAAGGGTGAGAAAAAGTCATGCAAGAAATCTGATGATTGGGAATGCAAACTCATTTTCTTGTTAACTCTGAATGATCCTATACAACTGTACTTTGGGAAAGTAAGGAATTAATTCAATTTTATATTGAATTTTTTTTCTCTGAAATATGGTGTACCTCAGAGATACATGATTCATGAGTTTTTCAGCTTTGGGCTAGCTGAACAAACCACAAGAGACCGAAAAGAAATCAGTTTTGCTTAGTGATACAGAATGTCTGTCAATAACTAAAATACTAGATTCATGGAGCAAGTAGTGAAAAAAAATTGAAACAAAGTATTTGTTTTGGTTCACTGGTGAAGCTACACATTAAAATTACCTTGGCTGCAATTCTTTTGGGACAAACAGAAACAACACTTCAGCTTTCCCACAGGAAATAAAAACAGAAAGAAATCTTCTCTAGACCATATAAAAGTAAACTAAACTAAAAGATTTTAGTTCTTTTTTGAGGAATCTTTTACTTTCAGATAGAAAAATTAAATCAGTTATGTTTTCAATCTAAATTTAGTCAATTAAATAAAAAACTAAGTAAGTATTAAATATTTTGCAAATAATAAGGCTAAATAATAACAACCGATTTATGTTGGTTTTGCAAATATGATGTAACTTACTTTCATTTTTTACCCAGGATTATCTTGATTGAAATAATCTTACTAATTGAACTCAATTTTTTTAACAGTCCTTATTGCCCAAAAATGCATTTTATAGCCAAAAAAATGGTAAAAACCTGGTAATTGCTATTCATTCTCTTCAAAAAAGTGCCTTTAAAATCTACTTATCCAGCAATGCATTAAATTAATTGCAAGATCAAGCATGGCAACTTGTAATTGATCCTCCTGATGCTCTAAATTTGAATCTATCCAAGTCTCTTAATCAGCTAATCTGTTCTTTGCAGCCTGTATTTGCTTCCCACATTTTTTTTGCCTTTGGATGATACACTAACTGAGAATTTTTGTTCAATGCCTAACACAACCTGGCCTTTCCTAGCAGGAGAATCTACCCCAAATTCTGCTTCTGACTGTTTAGAGGGTAAATAATGGAACAATAGCAGTGGCAATGTACTATGGAGCAAAGGATTCTTTGTGTTTTAAAGTAATTTCTTTTAATTTACAGAAAAGAGGAGCTTGCTACAGTCATGTAATTGCTTTATGTAAAAAGGGAATTTGGAACTTTCCTTGCATTCATGAATGTTGCTTTTTTGGTTGGATTGGAAACCAGTGTCCTCTGCCTGTCTAAACATCTTCAATTACTTTACTGTCAATTATGGTCACAGTAGAAGTAAACACCTTCAGCAAGAAGTTGCTGCAGACTGACAGCATCTTAAATGTCCTGTTTGAAGGACAGAAACATAATAAAAACCTGAATTGATTGAAAATCTTAACACTGCAGATGAAAACCTAGAAGATCCAAATAACTAGCTTGGATTTATATGTTTTACTGTTTAATATGAGAAGAATTTTTGCCCTTGCCAGAGAATGAGTTTACAGAGAGAATACTGACTGTTAAAGCAATTCCAGTAGAAAACAAACATTTGATTGGATCCTAAATGTTATTCGAAATGTTTGTTTTTATTACTATAATAATGTTGATCTGCACATAGGGTTTAGAATCCCTAATGCTGAAGATCTTATACACTGGACAAAGGTGAAAGAGAAGGAGAAAGGACCTTAATTTGACATCATATAATTTTTGAACACTAATAGTTTTTGTGATGATTGCCAAGTTGGGATTCACTTGAAACTCATCAGCATTTTTATAATGCCTTACTAACCTTGTTTGCTGAGATTGTGTGGCTGGCCAAATTAGATATGGTGGTAAAAATTTCTTTGGGGACTGTACATGCGCTGGAATATGTACATTTACTGCAGTTTAATGAAATAATGAATATTCTCTTCTTATAAGAAACATCTTCAGATGAGAGCTCCTAGAGAATGTCAGGAAAATGAGCCCTTTCAAACAATTTCTGTATTTTATGCCTCCCAGTACAAATATAAATCTCCTTGAGAATGAGACATATAACATTCCAGATTTCTGACTCTCAGAAACTCTGAAGATTTTTGGTTTTGTTGTTAATGATCAGTTCAGTTTTGCCCCTCATTAGAGATACCATTCAAATCTTTATTTCGTGTGAATGCATATCATTAAAATTTTGTTATATATAAATTGTAGAACTCCTGTGTATCTTTGGATCTCACAGAAATTAAGCAAAGATAAAATTATCACAGTTTGTACATGAAAAGTAGCATCTCATCCAGGAGGAGCATCCACAGAAAAAATACATGTTAGAATGAAAGTATAGCCCTCACCTTTGATGGGTGTATCTTGTGACAACACTTAAAGGGCGTGATTCACTGTGCTATTATCACAGTAGCTGCTTCTTTTTTTTCCACTCCAGATAATTAGAAATATCTGCCTTTTTTCTTTCTTTTTTTTTTTCTTTTTTTTTTCTAGAAAAGGACTTAAGTCTTCCTGCCATCTATTCATCATGTGATTTTGTTGTTGCATCATAATGTGTGTTTAAATGGGGAGAGGGAAAGAAGTCTTTGAAAAAAGATGTTGTTACCAAATGCATTTTTGAAAAAAGCTACCATGTAAAATAGACGCACAGGTATTTTAGCCAAAATATTATAGTTTTCATTTTTAACACATTGGATAGCTTATCATTGCCTGAAATTGGTGCTAAAAATCTGACACTGACCACTGAAATTCACAGAAAGTACCTGGAGACAATCTCTCTAAGGAAGATTATTGATATAAGTGACTAATTAGAATCACTAAAGAGATATGGAATTCTAACACAGAATTGTATAAATATGCCTACACATAATTTTTCATCAAGAACTGCTTTGCAGAGTTTTCCATCTCTTCAAATTTTCCATGTGAAATTGCATTGGCACTGAGTCTCCAGCCACAGCCAGCGAGCATTCACTAGAGTTGATTTAAGAGGACTGTAAAGGTGACTTTTAGACCCTGCTGCATCATTCCTGCAGTTCTGCCCTGTCCCGCAGCTCTTACCCATGCTTCTTGCCAGTGTGACAAAAATCTTCTTAAAAATTAGGGATCACAGCTCATCAAGAGAGTCTATGTCCTGCCCTATTCTGGGGATCTGGACAACGCAGAAACAAGTATTTCTAAAACACGCTTATGACAAAAAGTTTTCTTAGACACTCAGGAAATTTAGGGGTTGACTTTTCTGTCACCCCACACCTGCAAAGCATATTTGCTTGCACAGGACGAGTTAAGTTGTGTGTTAATTCTAGCTATGAGCTAATATCACTTAATTTTCTTTCATTTCTGGAAATGGATTAATATTACAGCTTAGGCTTCCCTTTTTGTCTATACAGTGTTGCACCTAGATTTCATAGCTGGTCCTCAAAGGAAGAAAACTGCACCAGCCCAATATAACAGCACCACTACAATACAGCTTTTTAGTATCATCTACTTAAGTATTACTGGAGTATAAAATATAAATGGCCAATTCCGCCTACCTGCTTAGGAAGGAGAGAGACACTTCTGCAGATCAGTGAGGTTTGTTACAGTCTTACATACTCAATCTAGAGGCAGCCCCACCAGTGCTGCCAGATATTGTCAACTTTGATGATTCCACAAAGAAAAATTTAGTGATCTCTGAGCAAGTTTAACTGCTTTTCCCACAATTTTATCTTTTTTTAATACTATTATTTAAAAATACAGCAATTCAGTGGACTATGTGTGAATGTATACCTTTTCTAACTGCCCATTCCCTGAAATTCATATTTTCAGGTCTTGACATAATGTGTTTCCATATCCAATTTTTGAACCAATTTCTTTTTTTTTTCCACATGAAAATTTATATAATTAGAAAACATAGTGAGGTACTTAAACTGACTTGTTTTTTTATCAGCCTACAGAAGAGTAGTAAATTATTTATCATGAAAACTTAAAAAAAAATTCTATGAAATCAGTGTGTTCAAATTCTTCTCCCTCAAGTAAAAGATAGGGTAGATACAGCTGAAAACACTCTCCTCTCTCAAGATATTGACAGTACATGCAATTCATTAACAGCCAGTGGGCCAAACAACAGGCATGAAGAATTACAAATTTTATGTTACACAGTGGGAATGTGTGGACAATGTCTAGATCATATGTGGTACCTATATGTGGTAATATAACTGTACTGCTGGACCTCAGTGTCTCTTGTGGCTTCATCTCTTTTTCTCTTGGTATGAGTCCGCAGTATGCACAAATATTTGTGCAAACCCAAAAGAAAATATAAGTGGACGGAAGGCAGGACTGTGTCTATTTATCTGTGTTACCATAGTCTCTATAGCATCATAGTGTTCTTACTACTGAACAGACATACAGTATGAGAAGAGACCTTGTCACAAAGAGAAGGCAAGTGGAGGCATCATTGTCACACAAGGAAAATGTAAAAACTCATGTTAAAGAATAAACGTATGCTCTAAACATGCAAAGCAAAAACAAAATAAGCAAACAAACAAGCAAAAAAAGCAACGGAAAAAAATTTTTCTAATTACTGTAGAGT
This sequence comes from Phainopepla nitens, assembly GCA_013400175.1. Classification (NCBI taxonomy): domain Eukaryota; kingdom Metazoa; phylum Chordata; class Aves; order Passeriformes; family Bombycillidae; genus Phainopepla; species Phainopepla nitens. Next base: position 364,211 of record VXBQ01005608.1, read on the forward strand.
CCGCTCACTCCATTCATTACATTATATGGTGCTAAAAAAGCAGTTTTGCATTTGAGAAATAGATTTAAGTGCCCTCTTCTATGATTCCAGACGGTAGTACTGAACTCTTTTATCTTTGAAATAAAGTATCAATTCACTTCAATGAACATTTCACCTTAGAAAATGCAGCAATCAGTTTGAGGTCCTCTGATATTTCTGAACTAGACACATAGACTTTGTTTCTCATTAATAATCTCATTGATGTGTTTCCATTTTATTTATTTCATCCCATTATTTTGCCTACTACTCGCAATAAAACTAGAAATAAAACCTCACTAAGTTTCTGTATTTGCATGCATTTAAAAAGTAGTACTTAACTCATAACATCAACACCTCTCAGGATCAGTTCAGAGAAATCACAGTGTTTCACTTGAGAATTGTAAAGTAGAAAATTATTTTTGTGTACAAGGAGGCAGCTTTGAAATATTTGAAAAATAGTTTGGAATAAGATATACTCCACTGTTGGTTTGTGTATATGTGGTGTAAATCTGGATATTCATTGCAATGTTCTACTGAGAAGAGGATATTTTCTCCCTTGGGAATGTTTTTTAAACTTTCTATATCTTCTTTTCTGGTGAAATATCTCTCTGCTGACAACATCCATAATCCATAATAAATAGTCCATAATAAATGGACCAGGTTTTTCTTGTCCCATTATTACATGACACCCAGGAATAACAAGTGGTCAATTATCTTTTACTGAGCACCATCAGAAAGGAAATTCAATTTGCCTGCATCTTCTCTCATCGCACTACAAAGAACATTTCCTAACCTCAATGACACTTTAATTAGCATGATGGTGGTAAGAGGTAGTTTCCATCATTAGATAGTTTAGCGGTTTTAGTGTGTAAATCATAGTTTTCCATTACAGTTTGAATGGGTTAGATAATCTTCCCATGATGCAATGAAGCAGACAATTTCTATCTCTCACAAGTTTGAATACCCTAGCTGAAATGTGCACTAGAAAAGACATATTTGTCCACGTTATTCCAAGTCAATTCTATTTAAAACTGTTTAATTAAGTGGTATTTAGAGTCTCAGAATGCAGATATTCAATAGAAACTGTCTCACTTTTCAAATGTGGAAAAAGTAGTGACGGGGAGTCTGTTCAAAACACTGGTTTTTACTGGATTTACTTTGTGGCATCCTATTATGCATCTTTCTTTTTAATTTTCAAAAGTGTTTACACCCTGTGATCATTCTTTTGCGATGTATATCTCATTCAAAATGTAGAAAAGAGGAAAATACACAGTTTTGACTAGTTGAGCTTCATAGTGCAGCAAAAGCAGACTCCTAGACCTATTTGCAGACAAGACATGGAAGAAGAGAGTCCAAGACAGAAAATGAAAGCTGAGAAAACCAACTCAAAAGGTTAATCAGTACACAAACAGTGCTGGTAGAGTTGATATTTCTTATGAAGCTTTATTACTTTCAATTTCAGGAACATTTCAAGCCAGATATTTTTAGGAAATTAGAGGTAATTCTGACAAGCATGCTTAAAAGGCAAATAGATCATGCCTGTTTTGAACCTCAAAACCACTTTACTGTATTGATATTCAGTAAGAATACAACATTGACAGTTGCTACCAATCATTATCACTATGTACCCAAAACAATCTTGTCCTTAACAAATCCATCCTAAATTAGCAGTTAGTACACAGTCACAGCACTCCCTTCCAGTTAGCATTGATGTGTATGATCTGTGATGGTCCTTAGCTGATGAGACCAAGGATATTAGGCTTGCAAGCTCATGAAATAGAGAAACTAGGGCCTAAGTGGGCTGCAACCTTTCTTCCCTTTCTGTCCTCACCTATTGTTGATGTTTTGTGCTGCTCTGAACAAAGTGCTAATAGTAACATTTCAGTCTTAAAAAGGGTTATGTGATATTTGATAATGCAAAATTAGGCTCAGATAAACATCTGAGTATATTTTATTTCATGGAGGGACAGGCATTCTTATAATAAGTCATGCTAAACTTTTCGTGAAGGACATAAATGATTCCAAAAGGTTTCAGTCTAAGAGGCTTTCCATCCCTCTTGCCTCAGGTAATGATTAATAGTGTCTGAAAGCACGTGGAAGCCCTTTTCACTTGCCTGCTAAAAATACCCGTATGAAAGATGTGTTCTGCAAAACTCTGTTACAGCTCGGAATTAGCTACTAGGTCGGGCAATTCATGAATCCCCCTGTTCTTTCTCTCTGAATTTTTTTTCAGTGGTTCAGAGTTTTGTATATAAATACAGTGATCATAATAAGTAGACACATGAGTCAGCTATATGTCTTCATGTCCACTTCACGTCAGCATCAGGAGGGTGTATTGGCATTGGTTGGCTCTGGCAACACTGAAAAATCCATGTTAAAGTCAATTTAAATATGATTTTGTTTAAAAATAGACTACTTCTAAACATGTTTCCCCTTTCTAAGCCACCTTTTTAGACACTTGTGAAACTGTGTACTGCTGCGCTATCTTGTAAGAACGGAGCACAGAAAGGGAAGAAAGGACAGGAGAAAAAAATCAGCCTTGGAAGATCTCAGGTCCCTGTATAGTTCTGATCAATCAACGTGGACATGTGTGCAGAGTCTCCAAATACAGGCTGTGGAAGCTACCAGAAACACAATCAGTCTGCATCAGACAACTAGAAAAAAACAGGCAAAAGTATTGCATTTTTTTCTTGTGTCTTCTCTTGATGGCATGCAGAAGCATTTTTTCTTTTTAGAAAATGGGAAACTGAGGTGGGAGAGAAGTTCAGCGATTTGCACATGAGCACATTCAAAGGTTATCCTTAAACAGGGAAATGAGTCTGGTGCTCTAAATTTCTGGCTTAGAGCTTTTAAGACCTTACAGTGGACCCACTTGCTTGTTTGGTCATTACTCCTACTGTAATTATATTTTTCAGTTGCATATTAAGAACCCTTCAAGAATGGCCACGCTGTTCAGATCATGATTAACCATAATGGACACACAGAGAATCATGAGAAAAGTACAAGTATATTTCTTCCCTAGTTCTTGCTCAACCATCAACCACTTTCTGATCAAGACATTTTGATTCAGGTCTGGCCTGTCTGCTAGCAATCTGTAGCAGGTGTTTCTTCTACCTACTTGCCCAGCCTTCTCTTGAACAAGATGAGTTTCTAATGTTCATTTGGCTCCCTGGAAATGAAACTATTAGCCATTATGAGGAGAAATACCTCCTGCAGTTTTTATTCTTAGGCGAAAGAAACAAGGCATCATCTAAGCAATGACTTTGCTGATAGTCAAAGAAGAATTAGACAAGCTAATCTGAAATTTGGTTTTGTCTCCTCTAGCATCACCTCCATTTTTTTTTTAAAATTCAGTGAATATTTTTCATTGATTTAACTGTTTTCTCAAGGTCCAAGGTACTTGAGACACAAAATTTAGTCTGAGTTGGTTTTCCCTCTAATTTCTAATGGTCTTTTATTTCCCACTTTTTGAACATCGTCAGACAGAAAAATATCAGTAAAGGATGGAAATAAAACTGGTAAACACAAAATGGCCTTCAACACTTATTTCAAACTACGAATGTGGAGATTAATCTCTATCTGGTATAAGCTGATGAAGGTCCTTAGAAAGAAATGAAACAGACAATTTAACAATAACTGAGGTTCTCACTCTATGCCTATAGACAATAGATAAATTCTCTTGTCCTGTGTTTTATTCAGCATCATCTCAGTTGTCTGATTGAACAAGAAATTTAACTCTGTTAAGATAAATATATACATTTTTTCCTCTGTCTAGGTGAAAACTGTTTCATAAGAACTATGGGAGCTCTGACTGGTTCTTAGAGCTCTTTAATATTCTCATTTTGCTAGCTGAATTTAAATCATGCCTTTTAAAATAATTTTATGACTTACATTTAGTAGGAATTATAAGGATAGATCACATGATGATTTTTAACTTTGAAATGGCAATTTTTACTGATCTTGTTTGTAAAAACAAACTGGCTTATATTTCAGTTCAGTTCTTCTGTGAATTGAGATACAGCCTTCACTTAACACTTTAGATGAGTAGTGGCTTCTACTAGCAATAATGAAAAGTTGTGATCTATTTCATCAGGCAGTTTATCATCAAAAATCGAGCTGTAGCTCAATAAAAAACTATGGAGTCTGCAGAAACCAATATAATATTTGAATTTACTAGCAACATCCCAGAAAGGTCTGAAAATTAATTTTTTTAATGGAACAGAATTCAAAGCTGATATCTCACCATCCTTCATACCAATTAAGAAGAACAGAGAGACCCAGCTGAAATAGGATTCGTCTCACATGATTACCCTCAAACTGTTAACAACCAAGTGTTCATCCACAGTCAGTGGATATTACAGGTGATTCCAAGAAATCATGCCAGAAAACTTTAACCTTCAGACAGATGTCTAAAATTAAAGAACAAGCTGGTATCTGGAGGTTTGATCTCTCCAAGATAAAAAAAGGAGGCTAAAGAGTAGTCTTTGTGTCTAGTGTAGATTAATTGCAAATTTTTTATATTGTTCATGGGGTAAATCTGTCACACAATTTTTTTTAGTTATTGTGGACTAGCATGGGAAAAGTGACAGAGCTGGCATGCTACACAAAGACCTTCACTTCCACAGATTAATGAAACCTCACTTGAAGAAGAGAAAATGATGCAATGATATCTTGTAAGTAGTAAATATTAAGGCAGTGGCTGAAGAATTGCAGAAGAACCCTACAAGACTATCACTGTGGTGCAGAAATGGTAAGTGAAACTCACAGTGGGTGAATGTCAAGAAATGAAACTAAGGAATGAATTGTGCAGGAAGTGGTGAATCTTAAAGTGGCATTTGCCATTCTGGAACTATATCTTGGCAGTAGCAAAGTCTGCCACCTGAAAATATCTGCAATAAGACTTAGCAGGGTTGAAAAACAAGCACTTCAGATGATAAGAAGAATTCAAAAATGAACAGAAAACAAAACAGAATAATTATTCTACTGCATAAATCCATAGCAAATCAACAAACCTACTCCTTTGATACACTTCATTTGTAGTCCTCTGATCTAATAGAAAGTACATACAAGGAATTTAAAAGATTCAAGGGAAAAGAAAGATCATGAAGCTTAAAGTTGCTTCAATGTGATAAACAATTGAATACGAAAGGACCATTTCACCTGGGGGAAAAAAAAAAAACAAAACTGAAACAAAACATCACACCAGTGTCATGTTCCATATACAGGAAATTATGAGGCCTTGATGCACATTGACCAGCTGTTAAAACCTAGAAGTGAAACTAAGGATTAGCCGAAGAGTGTCATTATCAATATATAACATTAGACTTCATTTTTTTTCTCAAGCAAAATTCAAATAAGGTAAAAGCTTTCTTTCTAAAATAGGAAATAGCTATTCATACTAATATTTCATTGGGTGAAATAGTGATAGAAAAGCTCAGAATATATGAATAGAAACAGTATTATTTCTTCTTTCCCTTCTGAGGAGTTAAAATTGATTGTCAATGAAAATTCAGGCAGACACAAGGTGAGCTTATGATGTAAGTGTCCATAATGTTACATATTTAATTAAAATGACATGGTGTTATAATTGCATAGGCTTAAACAACCTAGCAAATGCTTTAATACTGTCATAAAGAGGTCCAATCTCTTGCATAGGTTTTGGCTTGTGCAAAATCATGAAAGCAGAATTTACTGGTCTCTATTTAAACCAAAAACATCAAAATTGAAACAGATATAAAATGGTCCCAAAAACAATAGTCTCTGTATTTTTCAAACAACATTTCAATCGGAAATAATAAATAAATCAGACAATTGCTGTTTTCATTAGTGTGGTAATAAACATGGAAACCAAACCCAGGGGTATTTTCATTCACAAACCATTTTTGTGTCAAAGCTAGGAATTCTCTGAACAAATTGATGGGCTTGATCCTGAAAAGTTCAGCTGCTGTTCACTTTATGCTTGTTCCAGGTGCAGTGACCAGGGCACCTGCCAGTGCTGCATAGCTGTCAAACAGCCATTGAGGGAGAAAGAAGAGGAAGGAAAGGGAACTCCAGGTTATCCACAGGCACTCTGGGTATGGTGGAGCTTCCCAGACCTGGGTTCAGTGCCAGGCAAGATCCTGCCCCTGCTGAGGACAGATACAGCTTGCAGCTCACACCAGTCTTGTGGGAGCTGCTGTCTGCCCACATCAAAAACATGCTCTAAGTCCAGGGGTAGCAGAAGCAGGTGTCCATGGTCACCACTATCAAAGACAGATAGCCTGATGTCAGGCTATCACTTGGTGTAAACAAAGCCATACTTTCCCAAACAACATGGATTTCTCGATTACAGTCCCTTGTGCAGCTGGAAGCAAATGACTCCATTACTTCCAGAAGGTTGCAGCAAGGTGGGAGTCAGCCTCTTCTCCCAGGAAACTGTTGCTCTTGTCCTGACACTGGGACAAGAGAAAATGCCTCAAGTTGTGTCAGGGGAAGTTCTGGTTGAACATCAGGAAGAATTTTTTCACAGAAAGTGTGGTTAAGCATGGGAATGGGTTGTCCAAGGAGTTGGTGGAGTCATCATCCCTGGAATTATTCTAGGAACATGAACATGACATTTGTTGCTATGGTTTAGTTGTCAAGGTGATGTTCATTTAATAGTTGGACTCAATGATCTTGGACATCTTTTTTAACTTTAATGATTTTATGATGCTACAAATAAAACAGCCTCAGAACTGTTTAGAAAACGACAGCCCTTTCTAAAAGTTGCTTGGCACAGAGTATGACCTAAACTACTCTGAAATGCTGAAATATAGAGCTATTTATAATGACTTATTCACAATGTAGGAAAAATATTATTGCAATTAAACCCTGTATCAGAAACCAAGAAATCAGAGCAAATATTTTTGTTTGGAATTTATTTTATTTTTTATTTCTTTGGGAAGAAAGTTCTAAGTTAATGATTTTGAGTTTGATGCTCATAAAAATAGAGTAATGGTTCTTCTCATTATGCTTTTAAACAAAATAAGTGTTATGGTTTATCAGGAACATATGTAGGTTGAGTACATTTGTGGAGTTTTTGGTTCTTTTGCAATGCACATCCTAAACAATGTTTCAAATATTTAACATTTAAAATAGCATGTTGAATGCCAATTTTTTTTGTTCCATTAGCTGAAACTAAATGTTCATGTGTCTCCATACATAGGCATGCTGTGCCAAAATACATTGCAGGAGAATAAAACTGATGTAAATCCTAGTCCAGTGGACTGAAAATGCCATCATTTTTGCTCATCCCCTTTCCTGTTCCTAAGACTAGAATTGGCTGGGGTATCAGTAGGATAATGAGATATTACAAAGTTATTCAATTTCATATGAGTAATGCTGATTATAAGAATTACCACGAAATCGAAAAATCACTAAAAGTATGAGTTATCTAAACTGATATTCCATGCCACATAAACATGCAATTTATTCCCTGTTGCATCCTGACGTTTTTCCCTTTTTACTATGGTTGTGTATGCATCAAAATGCATCTCTCTCATCACAAATTCTTGAGAATACCCATCCATTTTATGCCTATGCCTAAAGTTGAGTCTTAGACAGAAAATATATGGAAAACTGTGGATTTGGCTAAAAACTGTGATCATGGAATTCTTTGATTAGAATTGCTTGAGTTGGCCTTGAATTTAATTAGGATTATGCAGTGCCAACTAATTTTAGCATTGTAGAAATTCCTAATTAATTAACTGAAAGTCTTCTCTTATGAAACATAAAGCCCCTCCAACTCTGTTTTAGATTGTGAATAAAACACTTTCCATCAATTTTTTTGATCTCTTGAAAGATGAAAAATTGTTCATTAGATGATAAAATATATTGATGAGTTTTGTCCGATAATCTACAACGCACATCACTATTGATTGAGGCATTAAATGATACTTTCATTACATTCCTATGAGATTATATTCAGAACTGCAGTCTTGTACCCATCAATTTATTACATTCTCTTTGACTATTTGAAAAATATTTCTTTCAATCAGCTGCTGAATGTCACGACTCATTAATTACTAGTTTTGATGACTAAATATATTCTAACAAGGAATTCTATGCATATAATATTAGAGGGGACAAAAATAAATATAGTTTATTTATAAGTTTATAAATTATTTCCCAAAAATTTAGACTACTTAATAGAAAAGGTAGTAAGTTATAGTATAACATGCTTTGAAACATTGTGAAATTATACTTTACTCTCAGGAATAAAGAAGACTTTTTTTTCTCTATCTATAATTCGATAATTTTTGGTTTTTTTTTCAGATCTATTTTATTGATAGCAATGCACACATTTTATTAGCATTTCTTAGTAATTAATCTATTTTGTTATATTAAATGCAACAAAAATAATTTCTTTAAACTGAAAATCCCATAAACTCACACACTGAATATTTCTGATGAAACATTTAGAGGAAGAGTGTAGTAGAAAGGAACAATTTGGCTGTCACAATGTTTTGTAGTATTAATGGAAGGAAAAGGGAACTAAATATGTTGTAATCCTAAAAAAAACTAGAAAAATTAGAAATGAAAATTTAAAGTAGTCAAAAACCGAAGCATATACCTGAACAACTTTAATGGAAAACAGGACTACCTCTCCAGGGTAGTCTGTGACTATGGCTTGAAAAAGTGATAAATCTGTATTTAGGACACATGGTAGCATATGGATCTAACAGTCCAACAGTCACATGGCATTACATGAAGTCCATCAGATCTCTTTCTTACAACTTTGAATTAAGTCAAAATTTTTCGAGATGTTAAAAATTTCTCTTGTCACTTCTATGTGTCTGTCTGACCCAGTAAGTGATCAGATACTACAAGACACCGTGAGGGCCCTAAACACCCTGAATTCTATGTGTTTTAGCTAAACTAACATATTTGTAATGCTGACTTATATCACATCCAGATTTCGGGTAGGCCTCTGTGGGGTCCTGTACCCCACAGATCTGACAAGAAAAAATATGGAACCAGAGAGAACCAATTATAGAGTATGATAACCTACTTCAATGACCCTAGCTAAGCTAGTCAAGCTCCAGTAAAGACAGCTACCTGCCACATATCATGGAATACACATTGGATGATATGATAGTGGAGTAAGTGAACTAAAATACACAGATTGATAAAACTCAGGTGACTTATATCCAGTGTGATGCTAGAATAAAACTGTAATTGTATAAATTGATGGGATACTTCAAGACTTAAATGCCACTTAAGTTATTTACATGAATTTTTGTTTTGTTGGATGCATCTGAGTTTGAGAGAAAACAGCTAAATTTTGAATGAAATACAACGTTCTATTTAAATATATGTAAATTCTACACCTTTAGCATGCCACATTGAAATGCAGAATTGCAGACAATTTCTGTTTATGAAATACATCCTGTTGTCTCTCTTGAGCTCATAGGCAAAATGCCAACACACTTCAGCAGAACCAAGATTTTGTTCACACTGTCCTATAATTTACCCCTTAGCTTTGCACATTGCTGAAATCTTTAAGGGCAAATTCCTAACTAAGGAAATATAATGACAAAACTCACATAAACCTAAATAAATCTAAGATTTAATCCTAAAAGTTCAAGCAGAAAATGCTGGGTAATGCATCAGTGAATGTCAGACCAAATACAGGCTTGGGCAAATATGTGGCTTGTTACTCTTGGTGACTATTGGCAAGTAGAGGTGATAAGAAAAAAAACAAAACAAAACCAAATGCAAATTTAATTAACTTAACATATACTTTCACAGCAGATTAGTGGCACAAGTATTTGAATGTTCTTTTTTTCCCCTAGAACAGCACTCTCAGAGTAGTATACTTTCAAATCTCCTGTGACTAGTCGTTCTGTGGGAGGAAACATGTACCCAGAATGGCGTACACAGTGCATTTCATTTGATAACTGTAACGTTGCAAATTAATGTCTATCTGCTTTTCGTGCAAGGTTGATATTTGAAAGAGAGCTGCCAAGCAGGTTTCTCATCATCAGACATCTATAGCAGTCCAGACTTCTGTAAGAAGTGGCTGATGTGTTTACCAAAGTCACATGTAAAAAAAAAAAAAAAGAAAAAAAAATTAACAAAGGAAAGCTGAGAAACAGGTGGGAAAAAAAAAAAAAGTAGTGCATACTGGGAACTGAAATAAGTAGATTAAACATTGAATGAAACCTGTGATATGGGAGGGGTAGCTCAGATAAGATTGGTGTAAGCCCTGGTCCTGCAAAAATATCGGAGTCCTCATTATTTTTTTTAAATGTGAAGGTTTCACATCAGATTTTATCAACCAAGCAGGGCTAGAATATAGTTCTGCCTTTCAAAATAACCCAAGGGAATCAGATACAAATAGAACCTGGACCTTGCACCCAATCTTCTAAATTAACATGAGCTGTGAAGAAAGGGTCAGTGTTCTGGTCATGAGCATATATTTGCTGTTAGGAAGAAAATGTTTTTGGGTTTGAACAACCTTTAAAAAGAGCTAAGCAAATATGTGTATTTTCAGAAACTTCTTGTTTGCTCGACTTTTCATTGCATCTGCAGTGAACTAGGGCTGCCCTGCAATGTCAGTCCAGAATATACTGCACTGTGCAATGTCTTTGGTGTTCTCTTTGACTTAGAATCTGGCTTTGTAATATAGTGTATACTCTAGGTGCTAAGCTAAAAGATAACCTTTTCAGGTGCTACACACTTAGATTTGAAGTTGGTATTATTCAAGTTTATTGCTTTCAATTAATGCTGTGCATTCCAGCAGATTTACTAGGATTGTTTTTGAATTCTGTTTTCATTTCTCTGTTTCTCCTTTCCCCATTTATTTTTTGTCGACTTGCACTACTGACAAAGGAATAAATGACTCAAATTTAAATCCCAGCATTTTTAACATTAAAATAATTTTTTTTCTCTTGCATTACGCTTTCTTGTCTTAGACTTTACTGGGGAAATCTAACTTTTCTTAGTTCCCAGGCAGATATTCAAGGAAATCCTGTTATTTATAAAGTTTAAAGTGCAGATAGATGAGTGGACCTCCATATGGTTTAAGCTGTTTAAAACAAACAAACAAACAAACAAACAAACAAACAAACAAACAAACAAACAAACAAACAAACAAACAAACAAACAAACAAACAAACAAACAAACAAACAAACAAACAAACAAACAAACAAACAAACAAACAAACAAACAAACAAACAAACAAACAAACAAACAAACAAACAAACAAACAAACAAACAAACAAACAAACAAACAAACAAACAAACAAACAAACAAACAAACAAACAAACAAACAAACAAACAAACAAACAAACAAACAAACAAACAAACAAACAAACAAACAAACAAACAAACAAACAAACAAACAAACAAACAAACAAACAAACAAACAAACAAACAAACAAACAAACAAACAAACAAACAAACAAACAAACAAACAAACAAACAAACAAACAAACAAACAAACAAACAAACAAACAAACAAACAAACAAACAAACAAACAAACAAACAAACAAACAAACAAACAAACAAACAAACAAACAAACAAACAAACAAACAAACAAACAAACAAACAAACAAACAAACAAACAAACAAACAAACAAACAAACAAACAAACAAACAAACAAACAAACAAACAAACAAACAAACAAACAAACAAACAAACTCCATAAATCCAAAAAAACCTAAATCTTTTATGCCAGTTCTGAAAAAATACAGGGTTGAATGTGTCAGTTGTTATCAAATATGGTACGATATCCCCTAGTGATATTAAACTTTGTAACCTTACAACCTGCATTACCTATAAAACAGATGTTTAAACTTCTTAATGCACACAAGAGTGTGTAGAGTCACACCATTTTAAATCTAATTAGTGTTTAATAAGCCATTGGAAATATTGTCATTCAGCTCTTACAAATTAATCCTGATTTCTTAACACATGCTTATATTTTGAACCAGTAATTATTCTGAAACAAAAAAGAGGCCTGGGTTACTCTGAATTAACATAAACAGCTCCCATGATTATTTTATGTGCTTCCAGCAGAGAGATGTTAATAGTCTCCTCAGGGTTTGACAGGGAAAATGCTTTGAAAGTGGGACTGAAAACTGTTCTGCATGATGGTCAGCACAACAAATATAGATCAGACCAGAAGAAAGAACTACAGAGCTTTCAGAATGACCATCCAAGCTTCGGTGATGTACCTTCTTTGCTAGTAAATTATATGCAAACTCTACCTGGAATCTACTAAAAAACTTGGGTTCTTTCCAGCCCACATATTGGCAATTAAGATTCCATGCTGGAAAAAATTGACAATTCTGTCAGTAAAGCTAGTGTGAGAAGGGAATTCAGTCAGGTTTCTGGAGCTGGACTTCGTATGTACTACTAAGAAGAGTAATAAATATTCACACGCAGAGATGTATATGCATAGATACACACTAAAAAAATTTCTATATACTTATGCATGTACATATATATATATATATATGTATGTGTGTGTATATTTATATAAAACCTCATGTAGCAGCAATCTAGAAAGAAGCTGGAATACAGTTGATATGTAGCTATGTGTCTAGTTTCTGGAAAAATTAGCTGCAAACCAAACATAAAACTTGCTCTTGTACAACAGCCCTGTTCTCACCACAGGCTTGGAAAGTGCAAGGACTTCCCAGTTGTGCTTTCTCAGTCCTGATTTCCTTTAAATCAGTGAGAGGAATAGCTAGAATGAGGACAATAAATTAAACTCAATACTCACCATCAAAGAGTAAATACAATAACTTTCAATATTACTTCACTGACATGAGCAACCTCAATGGATGTTAGCATTTTCTCTTTTTTTAAAATGTCGTATAAATGTATAAATCAAAATTTTCAAGATTGAAATTTCTAATTCATTGAGCTGATTAAAATATAAAACCAGGAACTTGTAGTATAAAAATTTATATGCGTTTTTAATTATAATCTTTCTTTAAATTCTTTGCACAGTTCTGGAAAAAGGTGAGGAAATGGTAGTATTGGTATTTGATGTCTAATTTTGAATAATAAATGAATGTTTCTTCAAACTCATTGTTGAAGAGCATAAAAAGCAAAATTCATCTACTCATGGTAGATGGCTTTAGCAGCTCACAATAGAGAAAAATTGCGAGGCTCAAAGGATTGGGAAACTCAGAAAAATCTGTGACCCACAAAGCTTTGAGTCAAATGTATACTTTGAGTTAAATTTTCTTTTTTTCAATAAAACTTGATTGCTATCTAATAACTGTATAGTAGTTTATCCTCTTTCATTGCCTTCCCAATCAGGTGGAACACAGGATAAAATGAGCTGGAGCAACAAAACTAAACTTTCATGCCAGCAGGTCGGAAACAGACGGCAAGAGACTTTGTGTGTGCAGATTCAGAGGAGGCCTAGGTATACAGAACATATGAACACTAGAAAACGAGCAGTTGATCCAAACTGCATTGAATGCTGAGTCATAAGTGACAGACAGATTCGACCAGGACATGACTATAGTGCCAATACTGCTTGGTTTTCTCATCACTTTTAAATGATCTTACAAACCAATCTATCTTATAATAAGATTTTGGAAGTTAAGTAATTCTAGAATGCACAGCAGTTGTACTCTATGGACTAGTGGAGAAAATGTGTCAGAACCTGTTTTTAATTTTTCCCAATGTAGTTTCCATCAGTATCACCTTAATGGAATTTTATCTACCAAGTAGCTCAGTTTCCAGCCATGGAAGTTTGCCAGAAGAAAGAATCACTTCAGATTTCTAAGTGATGATACAAAAGATGCTTACAGCAGAAAAAGGACTGAGACACTATTGAAACAAGAATTACTTAGCCTTTTGCTTAACACATGCCAGCACTGCATATCAAAAAGTATGAGCAGATGCTGTCACACTTGATTGGAATCAGAGCACATCCATGGAAATCCTGACCAGTAGAGAGCTCTAGTTCTGAATGAGCAATGCATTGGTTTCAATTCAGATGAGTAAAAGAAGCCAAGGATCTATATTAAAGGAGTCAAAAATGATCCTATAGTTCACCCAGGAGCATCTTTCTTCACTGTTTTCTTTACACTTTTTACATTTCTATGAAGATATAATACTAATTTCACTACTTCATTGAATTAAAGCTCATTTATCTGACCACTGTGTAAGCTCCAGTGGTAACAGAAAGAGTAAATACAGTTAATGAAAAAGGGCATGCACCATATAGCTCATATCCCTCTTTCTGTTAGAGGTCTTCGGTGGCCTCTTCTAAAAGATAAGTGTCTGAAATATGCAGCTTCTCTTCCTCTTGTATTCCTTCATTTCTTGAAAATGTCATTTCATCAAGAAACAGATGTGAAGAGTTACAAAAGAAAAATGTTTTTCAAGTATTTGGCAGTAGAGAAAGAAGCTAATAGTATGTGATCCTGATTTGAGGCACATAAGAGGAGCTCTAATATCTACATATTTACAGAGAATCAAAGTGATACTTGAACAGACCAAGCAGCTGAGAAATTAGGAGAAGACTTGTGGTGAATGATTCAAATCCACCTGTATCAGTCCTGAGCAGGAGTTGCTGAATCTCCCTGACATCTGTGAAATGAGTAATGGCTTAATTTCATTTGCCAGAAGACCAGAATAACAGTTTTCAGCCAATAAAGAAAAAAATAATCTGTGTGCAGAACGATCATAAACCCCATAGCAGTTGGTTTGGGTTTTCTTTTGTGTAGTTTAAGCACGCAGTGCAATGTCAAGTTTAAGCCACCGTTGGCCTGAGACAAAATGAGGTCAAAGAGAAAGTTATCATTCAATATGCATGAGGGCTACTCATGAGATTAATTAATAAAAGTCTTGTGGCTCTTGCCTGAGATCTCAGTATCCTTTAATTATCTTTAAATTAAGATTAATGACTACTATATATAGTCTTTTCTGATCAATTAAATTTATTTTAAATGCATGTAAATATCAGCATTTATTCTCATTACAATTGTCAGTGCATTCATTCATCCATGGCAGCACTGCTCATAAACATATTTGACAACATTCCATCCTATTTCAAGTGAGCACTCAGAGTACCACTGTACCAAACAGTGCTGCAGGGAATTCGGCTTTCTGATTGCATCTGTTGCTGAACAAAATAAGCTTCTGAGCATTTCATTTAGTAAATAATAGTAACTGGGAACTCCAGGTGGAAAAAGACTCTTTCTGACTATAGACTGTGAACTGGAAGTTTAGTAAGGAACTGGAAGAATCCTGCTGTAACATTCAGAGTTATCTGAGCTCTGCATTCAAGTTCAAAATTAGTGTAGAGGAGAGTACCTTAGTAAGAAGTGTATAATTGGTGCTGAATAAACCTTTAGCAAAAAAACCACAAACAAAAACAACCCAGTGTATTACTCAGAAAAATGTGATTTTGCATGTCTTTATAGTGAAGTATGGCATCAGAGTGTAGTTTAGTCCTGGCATTCCTTAAGTATCAGTCCTGAAAATAGTCTGACTTAATATTTTCTTCAAAGAGAGATATACAAAAAGATAAGAACACTGGTGACATTTTTAATACTGATTTGAGAAGATTTGAAAAGCATCATTCATAGCATGAAAAATCAAGTTATTTATACAGATTAACCAGATAACTGCCATGGTTGTAATAACAGAAGCAGAAAAACTTTGTCAGGTCAAAGATCAATAACATGAGGTTGAAGGCTAATAAAAGTAATTTCTCATGAAATTTGGGGATATGTAGCTAGGAGTAGCAGCAAAGAAAAGTGTGTATGCACTAGCTGATCAGAGGATGAAACCAATTCCCATGTAGTCTAGCAACAGGAAGATAAATGGGAGAAAAAAATAACACATTTTATTTGTTACTGGTATTTTTATATTTTAAATTTTCCACACAATTCTTATAATTCCTATAGCAAGAATTCAAAACTAAATAAAGTCATCATTGCTTACAGAAAAGATTGTCAGTAGGTTATGCCTGTACCCCGCTTACTGGCTTTAACCACACTAGTAAAAAAAAAAGCATAACTTTTCTTATTTAGCAGTTTAACAGGATTAAAGAGTCAAAATGGACAAATATGTTTCATTTGGAAAGAAGATAATGGAAAGAACATATCCTCTAAATCTTGTGCACACAGTGGGTAGTGTCTGTTGAAGCATATAAATCTGCTTATGTGATAGTGAAGGCCAGAGTCAGGTTTTAGTTAAAAAACTCTGATAACAATATCAAGCATTAACCTCTTAACAATCTTTTTTTTTTTTTTTTGAGGTGTAGCCCTTACCTGAAGGATATATATACCTTCATCTATTATATTCACCTGCTCACTTTGCTTTCTGCAGATAAGAAGAACTGTGAGTAAGATTAAAAAATATTTTAAGCTTCTTGAACACGTAATTGCATCCCTTTGGAAATCTTGCCTAAAATTCTGGTGCTGACAATTTGAAAGGTGTACAGTGTGCTGAGATTTGATAAGTATTTCAAAACTGAACAATGATCCAATATTTTAAGCAGTTTTCCCATTTATTTCGAATGACCTACATTTACCTATGTGTGCAAGGGCTTTACTGTTAATTGATTTAGGGAGGAAAAATGATTCCTTAAATGAAACTAAAAAGAGATGATAAGAATAGTGATTAGGTACTACATGGATTCCCAGTCTACTGCTAATTGAAAAAGAAAAAATCTAATAGAAAGACTTTTCCTTGATATTTTATTGGCTTTTGGATTCTTACAGTGCTCAATACATGGAATAATTAACAGCATCTCTTAGTTGATGAGAGAAGGAGAAAACGCTTCTTCAGTTCAATCCCAGGACACTTAACTCACAAGCAGGATTCCCTAGTTGTCGCCTCACATATAATTCTGTTCTGTAATTAACCTACTGCTTAATTAACAGAGCTTAGCAAATAGCTGTTGATGAATAATTTAGCCTTTATTTTTTTTCCTTTTCACAAATTGAATCAGAAAAGAATGAAAATTTTCCAAGATGTATTTTATTAGTTGATGTTTACAGACAACTTTGGTAAATAATCCTTGGTTTGTGGTTAATATTACTTAAGTAAACACCTGTATTTCTAATAACTTAGGTATCTGCTTTAACAAGTTAAATAGTTTTTAATATATAAGTTACCATGAACCATGACGTATATAGCTAAAACCAACAGACTGATAGTTTGGGGGTTTTACCTAAGTTGCAATATTCATACATGATAATATAAATTCTCTTGTGATTAGCTCACCAATTAAGTGTGAAGCAGCAAAATGTTAAATACCAATCATGGTAACTAGGCAAAAATTCTGAGTAATTAACAGTCAATTAATTTGAAATATATGATGTAACACACACTATCGATACATGCACTTGTTTACTCTTTGAAAGCATATGTGAGACCATCAATATGACAGAAAAGAAACATTTAAAACTCTTTTAATTGGTCTATGATCTGAAGATTTTTACCCTTGAGCTCAGTAATGCATATTATCACTGCATCCAAAGCCTGCTGAAGTGTTGGGAGAAACCTCCACTGACTTCACTATTGTTTGGCTTACACTATTTAATTGGAAGTATCATCTTCCTGATTTAGAGGCAGTGTAAAGACATATTTTCATAATATGGAACTCAATAATAGTGAATAGATACATGACTTCAACTGGACTGCACTTTGATCCTGTATTAATGACTCAATTCCTACTTCCTTTCTAAATTATAGATGAAAACTTGCTCTCTCTCCAAGTGGTGAGTCAGTTCCCAGTGTTGAGGACTACATGGGAGAGACTGTTTATGTCTGAAGATATAATTGAGGTGTGCCCACATGTTCAGCAGGAGAAGTAAAGATTGTCAAGCCTCTGAACAATTACAGGAGAAACCCCAAATTTGTCCTACAGCAAGGTAGGTGAGAAACGAAGGAAGGAAGGAAGGAAGGANGATTCTCATACCTAACAAGAATGTGAATAAAAAAAAACAAACTTTGGGGTACTGGAGAACTCATCAGATAGGTACTTCAGTAGCCATGGAGAGAAGATATGCTAAGATCGAAATATGTCTGTGGTCTGATTTTTAAGGAAAAATCTTGATTTAGTCTGAGTTCTTGAATCATAATTAGCTTTTCCGGAGTTGGCTTATGACTCACCCATCTTAGTTGGAGATGGATATGTGAAGTATGAGTCACAGAAGTTTCCATTCTAAGTTTCTGTCAGATCTTTCAGCTGCAATGGATTTCCTCTGGAAAAACAATAAAATCTTTTAAATCCATAGCTGATATGATTATTAATTATACAGCTCTGTGATAGAGCTGCATCTATTTGGGTTTGCTTCAGAGATTTTTTCCTTGTAGAAGAAGAGGTACTTGATATTTTGTCTGCTCTAGGTACCTAGCCAATGTCCTGTGTTCCAGGGAAAGACCCTGTACATGTAAAATAACTTAAAAGCCTGTGTTGTGGGAGTCTGACTCTTCCATACAAATTACATAAGTCAAATGTATCAGAATTCATGATCAATGACAAAGTATTTGTTCTCATATCTATAGCTCGAATTTCAGCAATGTTTTATGTACAGGTTACCCAGAAATATTTTCTTCGTCAGTTGTTTATCAATTGATATATCTAAAATCAGAGGCATTAAAACTTTTGCTGATAGCTTTCCCTGTGCATCCTGCCATGCACTGGTCATGTCCTGTTAAGAGAACCCTTCTCTCACTTGGAAGAATTCTTTTTTTCATTGGTATCTGATCTAGGTGCTACAAAGCCTTGATTTAGACTGGAGCTAGTTTCTAGCAAAGAGATGAGGATACCTGCAAGTTCCTTACGCATTCCCTTAAATATAGCGGCATTTCCCTGCTACTGTCACAGCAGAGATCTGATGGATGCATTTATTCCCTATCCCTCTCTGCAGATAGATATCCTATTGCTTTAAGTTAAATGCTGGGAATCTTTTCCACTTACCTAAAGGTATGTTCCCCTTCATGCCCAGAAACAGTTGTTTTTTCACCTAAACTGTAATTCTTCCTCAAACATGACTGAGATTCACACAGTAAGATTACCTGCAGGTTCCAAACCTGTGTGCCTTCTCACTGCTGACTCTCTTGAGCCTGGCTTTGCCTGTGATAAATGATAGTGCTGTTTTATCCAACACTGTGGTTTGAGAACTCATTAGCAGGAAGGAATCCAATTCACTTCTTTCCACTTTAGCTATTTTTCTACCTTCCTGGGAAATATCCTCCCTGCCTGTCTGTGAACAACCCTAGGGAGGTCCCCTTGTACTGTCCCATGTTCCTGGATTATGTTATCACTTCTATAATTAAAAATTAATATTAAAATGTAACAGGTTCAAATGCCTTAAAGAAGAAGAAGACTAGACCTCAGATCTATTACTGACAGACGTGTACTGTTAACTTTGTGTTAACTATGAAACTGCTTAGGAAATTATCTAATTTCCCTGCTGTGTCTAAAGTGTATGGAGAGGGCATACATTGAGACCTAAGAGCTCAGAATCATGAAATCTCATCTGAGGTAAGTGCCTTTTTGCAACCTAAGGTAATGTTCTTATGCTTTTGAACACATTTTGCATATTTCTCAAACCAGTTTTTCTTCTAGGCATTTAACTGACTCCCTGTTTAGTTCCTTGATCCTGTTTGACACCTGCAAATATTCATCTCTGTTATGCAGAGAATCACATCACAGACCCAGAGGCTGGACTCACAGCTTGATGTTTTAAAGATGCAATATTCTGTATTGAACCCCTCAGCTTTTGACAGAACTAGCCCAGCGGCTCTGTTTTGTGTCTGTATCATTACTCCACAGCAGTTGTTCAGCACAGCATTTTCCCAGTGCTGGGATTTCATACTACATTAGAAATGCACTTTGCAGTAGGTGTCAAGTAGCAGAGAGCCCTAAATGCATATCCCCAGTCCAAACTCACTTCCTAAATTGTCCAAAAGTTCTCCCAGAACACTTAGACGCCCCCAGAGATGGGGTCATCCAGGACATTTAGATGCTGCATTCCTTTCTTCATCTCAGAACTCTAACATGTAATATTCTGCATATTGCCACACATGATGTCTGCCACAGTTAAAAAGAGAAGGAGTGAACTTCTCTTTTTAACTGTTGACTTCTCTTTTCTAACTGTGATATGGACTCATCACAGCTAGGGGCATGATTTTTCATCAGGAAAAGCCAGGGTGCCCAACCAGAAGTGCACCATTTTTTTTCTTGTCTTGCTTGCTCCAGTGGAAAGACCTGCGGATCATATCCCCTCCTCCCCACCAGATCCTGCTCCTGTTCCTCCAGGACCCTTCGCACATGCCCCAGTGCAGCAG
Source organism: Phainopepla nitens (assembly GCA_013400175.1). Lineage (NCBI taxonomy): Eukaryota > Metazoa > Chordata > Aves > Passeriformes > Bombycillidae > Phainopepla > Phainopepla nitens. The sequence continues at coordinate 384,532 of VXBQ01005608.1, forward strand.
ACAGGTAGTAACTGAACTCAGCAGAGAGCAAACCAGTCTCTCTTTTGTAAAATCTTTTTTTTTTTATTAGTATTGTTGTATTTATTGCAATTTCTTCAGTAAACTCTGATTCCAATCTATAATCTGTCTCTCAGTATTTTTTCCCTCCACTATCAAGTGGAGGAGGCTTGAGTCTTAATTTCCCCACTGATTATTAAAACCAGCATAATCTCTAAAAAGACTTGCAGTTATTTCCTATATCTGACATGTAGCCACAAGCCACAGGAGAAACTAAAATAAGAAACAGACAGAGATTGAGGAAAAGGGCACAGAAACAGAGAGAATTTGAAATCTGAAGTAAAGAAATCAGATGCATTTTATTATTTTTGCCAAGGAGTCCTCTGAATTTAACAGCAAAATCTTAGTAGACTTTTGAATTGCGAAGATCCTAATTAAGCTACATGTAAAGTCAAGTGTATTGAAATTAATTTAAAATGTGGATGCAAATGTAGGAGAAATTAATGTTGTCTTAATTAGTACTATTAACACTAATGTACTTTAGGCATCCCCTTCTTCAAGAGAAATAAATATATATAAACAAGTCTTTTCCTTTCAAAAGCACTTTAAAAAAAGACAAAAGTACTCGGTGAAAGATGATAATAGTGGTGGAACAGGACTTTTATTTGCTATGAAGTTCAAGGTTAACTGTTTCATGTAGAATCAGCCGGACCATAGGTCTTATCTTACTGGTGGCAATGTTATTTTTTCATTCTGAGATATTTTCTTAAAGATGTGACAAGCTCTCTGAAACAAAACAACGTTATAATATAGCTAAAAAAATAAGATTAAAAAATTGGTGATGCACTCTTATGCCTAAATACTGTCATTAGAATCACCTGCATCTCAGTTTACATTCTTCAGGAAAACTTGCAAAATGTGTTGACTAATTAACAGGAGAAATAGCACTAGAAAATTTTATGACTATGTTCAACAACCATATCTGACAAAGAAAAAAGAAGTTTGAAAACATGGAATTTATACCTCTAATACAGAAAATTCTAATCAACAAAATTCAGTAGACACCTTCTGGAGGATTCATAGTCTTTGGATTTAAAGCAGTGGGTTTTCAGAGAAATATTGACAGCTTGTGAAAGTGCTGAAAATTCAGCTTGGAGGGGTACACTGGGATCATGCACATAGTTGTTTATGGCTTTTTCCTTCAGCAATTTCACCCATAAACTTTACCTGCTGTTCAGTTATATAGGCACCAAGGGTTTTGAAAGACTATCTAAGTATAAATATTGGTGGGAGAATTGGACAGATATCTTAAAAGTAAGTTCTTGTTTCCAAAATGTGTAAAAGTTTAAGCAAAGTGTTCCATAAAATCCAGTGGGAAATTGATGAAACTGAATAAATCTTTTGGTGCTTTTTAAACAGAAAATAAATAGTTCTCTTAAGTATAATGGAAAGGACCTAAAGAATTGGAAAAAACTTGGTAGAAACCTCCTATTCACTAGAAATCTATTTCATATTATATTAGTTGGATTATGTCTATTTTGAGGGACAAAAACTGTTAAAAAAGGTCACAAAATACAGAAAAGCCTCTTAGACATTTCATTCTGGTAGGATTTAATTTTGAAAATCTGATAACCTTTCTTAGTTATTTATGCAACATAAAATCATATAAATGCTTCTTATCCTTGCCAAGTTTCTCAAAACCACTTCTGATTGAGTAAACCATATGGTATATCAGAAAACAAAGTTTTTTAATGTGGATTTTACTTGGCTTGTAGAATAAGGTTTTTAACTGAAAAAAATGAAGTTATAATGACACTGTGTTCTGGTGATAATAATGAAGATGGAGAATGGGATAGATGATAATTTCACTGTAGCTGCTGCTGAAAAAATTTCCTTAGTTTCATGTGGGTTGCCAAACCTCGTTAATCGAGTGTCAAAATAAGTAGTTGAATAAATGCATTTAAAAGAAATTCAAAGCCATTCAAGGTCCTAGGTCCAAAGAAAGTGGTCTGGATATGATGAATAGAACTGAGCTCCTCTGCTTATAGGAATGACTTTTAGATATTGTCCTCACAACTCTTCTGAGCTGTGCATTTGGATTTTGCTGCATGATTCACATTGAGATATAGGGGATATTTGCTGGACCCAGGTGCTTGCTGTCCCTATGAAGTCACACTGCCAGCATTTCACCTGCCTCTGCTATTTATCAACTCATTTCTCATGCTGAAAAACTGACATGAGACTCCATGAGCTTCATCTTCAGTACTCTGCCCTTCAGTATCTGTTCCCTAGCCTACCTCCAGGACTGGGTGGCCTGGGATACTGATGGTGTTGATCCTCCCTGGATCTAAAGCAATTTATATGTACAAAAACTGTCCCTTATGGCCTATTTTCTAGCCATTGCTGATCTTCCTGCTCTTTCTTTTAAAAGTGCAGGGAGGCAAATAAGAATATAGGCCTCTCTGTAGCTGCATGCAATAGCTAGGAAAGAGATAAGAACACATACATGAACTTTCTCTCCATAAATAGCAATAAAAATCCCATGTTTTCCCGAAAACAGCTAGCAAAGACATTCTTTCAGAGACCCATTTCAGTCTAAACAATTCCTGCCACAAAAATAAATCAAGAGCAATTCTACTCTGGTCATTCTGTCCAAACACTGCCCTCGGTTTGCTATGACTTGATGCTGCTACTCTCCATATACCCTGAAAGTGGGTAGAATACAACAGTCCTTTTTCTGTTTATGCTAACTTGCAGTAGCACCGCTTTTTGGGGTGTTAACCATCCCATTTACATTTTGTTTCTCAGCCCGTTATTCACAGCTATTTGCTGGGTCTCAGGAAAAATGCATGTTTTTCTAAGAACCACAATGAGAGCAGCAGTGTGAATGCCAAACAGATGTAATAGATCTTTGTTTAAAACTCCCGCCAGAAGTCTTAGAGATCTTAAATTATTTGGGTTATTAACTTACTTAATGGGTTTTCTATTCTAATCTTGGGTCAGCAAATATTTCTATCTTGCAGGAAATCTCAGAGAAGTATAATTGTTTTCAACCCCTGAATTTTAATTAATCTTAGCTTAGATGCAAAACAAATCTCTATTTTATTGCAGAAAAACATGTATTTTGAAAGTATTGTTGTTCCAATTGAGTCTATTGATGACTGAAAGAGAGTATTCTTCAAGGACTTATTCAATGCACCTACTTGTGTATTTAGGGCATTTTTTTATCTCTTTCACTGATACACCAACAATGATTTATGCACTATGTTTCAGAGTATTTATAAATAATGGCATGCGATGAGAGACTTGAAAGCAGCAGGTGCTCAAGCTCCTAAAGCTGTTAGAATGGATATACACATAGATCTTTCCTGGAAAATGGGATTCTGGGAGTTATAAAACTAGAGCTGTGTAAGCTTGGGACTACCTGCTCTTCTATCAGGTTCAGCAAACTGACAAGGAATCTGCCAAACTTGTCAAGTGTGCTGTGACTCAAAAACAGTTAGAAAACATTTTTTAATTGCCCACAAGGGTATTTAGGGGGTTGAATACTTTAGGAAAGTAAGTTTTCTTATTATACCATAAAATGACACAAAAAATACATGCTATCTCTTCTTATACCAGTGTTGCTTGCTTGCTTGCTCATTCTCCTGGATACACACACACACACACACACACACACACACAAGAGTATAAACATCATATTCAAACCATAGGAAAAGATGACATGGAAGGCAATATGCTTGAAAAGTATAAAAGCACATTGAAACAAACTTGGAAAACTGCAAAATTTAGGTTTTTTTACGTACAAATTATTTTGTGCTGGCAAGGCATGTCTAGTTAGATATTTGAGTCAAAGACTCAAATGGTTGCCACTCCTTGGCTTACACAGTAAGAAATGTGGCTGACAGCTTTGCTTTAGAAACCACTACCCTTGTGACAAAGCCTCAGGGCATCACCTACAAAAATGACATTACAATGACAAACTCTTGCATTTCTGTAGGTGGGGAAAAGAGACGGTTGACACTGAGTATTACAGTACCCAATGCTCCTACTCTGTAAATTTCACTTACTGGGAGACAGTGAATATTTTTCTCTCTTTATCAAAATAATACATTTTTGTTAAATTTTATGAATTATTAATAAACATTATTAATTCAGTGCTACATTGGTTTTAATACTTATAGTAGTTTGGAATTTATGCATATGCTGTAGTTATTTTACTGTATGGAGATACAGAAGGTTAATTTAGTAATTTAAATAAACAAGTGAACTTGTTTGAAAATAACATTAGCACAAAAAAAAAAATTTCCTAAAACTTCCCAGATTCAGCAGTTGCTAACAAAAATCAACTACCTTAGACATGGGTTTTGAAGTACTTTCATGAAAACTTGAACTTGAGAATCTAAATTAATCTTTCAAGGTATGACTTCATTTAGTGTTAAAGTTCAAGCAGTTTTTGTTGTTTTACTCCTAGTTTATTCAAAAATTGCATCAGAGTAAAAAAATATGAAAACACTAAACTCTTTTAGACATACCTCAGCAACAGCTATATACCACTGCAGTAGTAACATGTAAGGAAGGTGGTATAGTATTAGCATTTCTACATGGGTTACAAAAATACCTCTCAAAGAGTGATTGAATCTACTCTGGAAGAATCCTTTCACATTTAGTAAGAGGTTATTGACAATTGTTTCTATAAAAAAAGCATCATGGAATCATAAATTCTTTATCTTTTAAGTCCATTGAGACCTGGAGCTATTGTGGGCAAATAATGTAACTTTCTGGAAGTACAGCACCAAAAGAAAGTTAATTAGAGACTAAGAGCTTGGAGACTCTGAAAGGCAACTGTAATTTGTGTCTGGATGCATTGAGTTGATAAAAAGAATTCACTTGGCATTCGGTATACCCTTAATCTGCTTTGAGTCTGGAAGAAATCCTTATTTTGGCTGAAATATGGAAAAGCCAGAGTACTCTATGAAAGTCAATGCTAGTTTTGTCTCTTGTTCAGTGTACTGCCTTTCATCACAGACGATTTTGTCAGGTGTAGGTGGAAAAATCACTACAAATTTTTTTTGTGGATCTGTAGGCAATAAAATGAAACACAGTTGCCTACTACAAATGAATATTGTTGATGCAATACTCCACCTGAAAAGCCAGCTCTTGACAGATCTACCTTGAATAAAACTTTTCCCAGGTGTCATGCCAATGATTTCTCTGATCATAATTCACTGCATATCATAAATAGAAATATTGATTAGAATAGTGGCACACTGAACTAACACATAAATAACTGTAAACTTGCCCTTTCTGTAATTTCCCTTCCTCATTAGTGCAGAAATATTATTCATGTTGCTGTGATTGCCAAAAGCTATTTCTTATAATACACCATCTCTCATCAGAAACTACAGATGAAGAAATCTTGCATGCTGCTCCACTCCTTTGAAATTTGTATATTTTTCTCTAGAGAAAAAGACTTTGTAAAGTTGTAAGAAAACATCAATGATTCAACAATATAAGAGGAGAATTACATGAATCTCTCCTTTTATTTCATATGATTGGAAAAAAAGCTGAGTTTTGTGTAACAATATACTGGGATAAAACTCTTAAAGGTCATTGGAATTATAAAAGCAGAATTGATTTATTTATGACAGGATCACACTTAAAGAGCTTGTTTGTTTGTATCTGCATGTAAACATGTGGGGTTGTAAGCGCAGTTGTAAGAAATTTTTTTAAATTTTTCCTAAAACAACTTCATCTATTTATCTATTTGTGATATACTTTCACAAGGTTTTCTAATGTCATACCTTATAAATGATTTTATAATACATTATTCTGTATTGTATGAAAGTGGAAAAACAACTTTGTAATAGCAGGAGTTCCAGCAAGTATCACACCACAGATTTAATTCAACATTATACTTTCAAATAAGTCTCCAAAAAGTCAAAATTGGAGTATAGGTTGAGCTGCAAGATCAGGATCATGTAAAATTTTTTTCGGGAAATTACCTGGTGGGGTGTCTGGTATACTTTTCAAAAAGGCTGCTTTAGAAGGAAAAAGAACATTCTTTCTTCTTAAAACAAATTATGGAAACAGGGAAAACTCTCTTTCCTCACCAAAGCAAAGTATTGTTGAGGAATCAGAGACTTTGAATTCCTTGTATACCTGTGAAGTTACTCATCCTTAATCCCAGTGAAACTAATAAGAGTTTTTTTCTGGGCTAGTGTGATCTTGGAAGGCCAGGGTTTATTTCACTTAATATGCAGTATTTTTTTGAAGCAGCAGAATCTATAACTTTAGAGATTTTACTCTTATGCAAAAAAAGAAAGTGTTAGTGACAGTAAAAGCAAAGAAACAAAGAAACATTAAAAAGCAAGCAAGCCATTTAACTGTCATGCATTTTTGTAATAATTGGCATTAAAATCTATCAACGATGTCATTTGTTAATTTTATTTATAATTTCACTACTCTGATTTTCATTGTACAACCCTTCATAATTTTCAACAATGCATGTTCTCTTTTTGATATGGAAGGATATAGAAACACAACTTGCATTGTCAGTTACTCTTCTGAATTGGCCCACCTGAAATAATTTTGTAATATGTCACAGGTACATTTCTAAGGACTTTTTCCCTTTCTTTGAACCTAGTAAATCTTTGAACCAATGAAGCCTCATATCCTTGTGAGGGATGCTTTTTCTACTAATTGAAGTATAAAATGCCTAAATACAGAACACCTGATAAATCACAGCTTGAGCAAAAAATTATTCATCCTGCATAACTTTTTCCTAAGCAAATTATTTGCCTTTAAAAGGATGGGCCAGAAGAAGCAAGAATGAATGGCAGAAAACCCACAGAAAGTAAAGGGAAACAAATATAAACATGAATATACTATGAGAGAGAAAAGTGTTCTGCTGCAAAATATTCCTTTTACACTTTGGGGTCTTCTACCTTCCTTGATCCTTGCCAAAGAATAGTTAATATTAGTTCAACTACTTCCATATCAGCTATTGACACTTTTGTGTGTTGCTATAGAATATTGCAGCATGAATGCTGCTTTGTCTGTAGGGTAGTTTTGCCAGCAGTAATTTTCATTTCTAAAAATTCTGTATTTGCTGCTTCTTCAGTTGAATAGTAGTGGTTACACTGAATTTTTCAAGTACCAGTTTAGTCTCACAAGAACAATAAGTACCTGACCCTTAGGCATTATGAAAATATTCTCCCTAGAACCTATAGCGATTTCAAGGAAAAAAAAGTCTTAGGATCACAAGTTCCACTCATATTGTGTAGATCTATGTTTCTAGTTGCTTCTGCATTTTCAAAAATTGAATATTCAGCATTAAATATCTCAGCTATCTGACATGCAAAAAGAGTTTAATGAAAAGAACTATAAGCTTCAGGAAAAAGAATTGTGAATAAGCAAAGTGTTTTCTTGAACTTATTTTGTTTATATTTTATCATGTTTGAAACACATTCATTTCTCTGTATTTCTAACACATCTCTTTACAACAAAATATGTCTTTAAAAAGAAAGGATTGGTCAGAAAAAAGTGTATTCATTGACATCGCATTTCAGACTTTTTGTTACAAATGAAGTACCAAAGCTATACCAAGTAACTTTCATCAACATTTGAGTTTTCTACAAAGTGTATTCTTTTCATACATTAACTCTAGGGACATATGACCCTATTTTATATATCTGAGAAGGAAGATCATGTCCTTCCCAAAAATTTACTATATCTCCCACTACAAGAAAAGCATTTTTCTCTAAAATTTAAAGCAGCAGTTTACATTAGTTATGTATTTAGAAAGATCTCCTGAAATCAGTAAACTTTGTGTGAATTTATCCCTGCTAATTTATCTGTGTCTCTAAATAAACCATTTCTAAATTACAATATATTAAAATTGCAATGTTATAAATAGTTTGTTTTGACCAATAAGTATGATGAAAAAGGGAGTCAAAACCTGATAGGTTAAAAGGAAAGAACTGGGCCATCATCTGAATAAGGGTTTCTTGTTGCCTGCTGTGATGACAGATTTAAGTGAAAATTACTGTGTAGGTGGAAACTAAATTTTGAATATTGAAACAAAAGGATAATCTTTTACAAAGTTTTCTTGGCATTAATAAAAAAAAATTTTTTTTTTATTTTTTGTTTTTTACATCTCTGCCACAAAACCTTAACTTTCTTATATATTGCAAGCTGCCTCCACACCAAACAGGGATTTTTTTTGGCACAAAAATCTTGTTCTTTTTTGAAACAGAGAAACCAAAATTTTGTTGAAGAAAATAATGACTTGCAGAAGAGAGTAAATATTGATAGGGGTAGATGTTGTTTGATGAAAGTCTGAAGTTTGTTGATTAAAGATGAAGAAATGCTAGCCGTATGCTGATTCCATGTCTGTCACAGGATCAAGATGCTAACAAAATGCTGAAAGACTTGAGTAAAACTAATATTAAACACAGTTTCTTCTAAGGATGAATGGGGGAAAAGTTTTTTTTCTAAAGTTTCAGAGTAGTTATGTAAGAATCTTAGACTTATTACACTATTTGGTACAACATTTTGAAAGTGAGTTAAAAAAACTTCAGTTGATAACTCTTAGAGGGGTAGTAATCTAGAGCAAACACTTAATGGGTTGTTGTGCTGTTTTCACAAGAGCACAATTTTGACAGGATAGCTTTGATATGCCAAATGCCTTTTTGAATTTATTGTTTGTAATACACTTTTCAAGTCAAACAAAAGGCACTTTTGTTTTAGGCCTAATTTTTCTAAAAATAGTTCCATATTTGGATTAAAATAAGAGCACGTTTATACAAAAAACCCCACGTGCTCATGTTCATGATGGTGAAATAAAGCTCCTTTTCTCACTCTGGAAAAGTCATCTAGTTTTATTTTCCACAATAACATCAAATCTCTTTCATGTGTCCTTCTTAGCCTAGAACAAGGCCAGGAAGCTTTTATAAAATCAGCCCACTTTGCCCTGTTGTTGTTCATTCAGCACTAATGTGACTACAGCCATTAGCCCAAACTTTATGATTTATGTTCACAATATACTGTATGATAAAGTACTTTTGAGTACCTTACTAGTTCTGAAGCTTATGCAAATCCTGTGGGCTAACAGAGCTTTAAAAATCGTCTATGTGTATATGCCTAAGTGTGAGTATGTAAAAAATATTACTGAAAGTCACATATATTGTTCAAGAAGTATTTAAACTTTGTCTTCAGATGCCAGTAATAAAGCTCTTACCATTCTTAGTTATAAAAGTTTCTCATGTCCTGGGACTTTCAAGTTCTGGCATACAAGTGAGATTCAATCACTCAAGTGTTTTGACAGAGCTCTTACACATTTAACTTCTTTTCATTACAAACCAATAGTGAACAATTAAATCTGATATTTTCTACTATCTTCCATGTGGTATGATACAATCTGATAACTTTTAGACATCCATGGTGATACACCTTCCATATTGCTAAATATCCATTTCCTTGGCCCTGTGAACCTCTGTTTGCAATGCTTTAGTGTGTACTCTTGTAGGGCTTGCTTGGGGAAGAAATACCTTGGTTTCCATTTTGGCCCCGACATTACTCTAGTGTACCTCAATTTCTGAAGTGGGAGCAGCTTTCTGGATGAACTCTCTTTTCTTCTTCATTTCATTACACTGTTTCTATATGCCAGAAATTAGAACTTCTTCAGGTAATGTGCTCTTACATCTTGGGGCTTATCCATAGAAATAAATACTTGTATTACACTAAAGGGACTCTTTGTACTTGTCAAGATGGTGCCAAATGCTCATTAGCCAATAACTTTTTAAGAGAAGACCAGAGAGTAATTTTTAATATTGATGTCTTCTTTTCATTTTCTAATGCCTACAGAATTTCTATTTTTGAACATATTTGGAGATCTCCGAGTTCTTTTTCCTATGAAAGCTCTGGTAGAAATGAGCTATAAGATAGACTCCAATAAAATTTTGTCTGTCCAGTACCAGATTTTCCCCATTTGTAAAAATGCATAAGGTTTTGCACATTCCCTGATTCTCCACTGTATATCTCATTGGATTACCAGCCTCTTTAGTTTTATATACTGCACCTATATAACATCATTAGCCCTCATGACCTGTTGGGCAGTAAGTTGTGAAAGGTATATAACAAAGGGTAAATGTGAAAATGAGAGTTCAATATTTCAGAATTTTATCTGAATGTATGAAAAACATCATTCTTTGTACTGTAGAAAAAGCCTGTTTAAGTTTAAATTAATACTTAGTACATTGCATCTAATTTTTTAAAATTTAATTTCCCTTGGCCAGTAATCTTGCTATTTATTATCTCAAAGTTTAGAGTTAAGAGGCATTTATCTACAAAATTTTAGGTTAAATATCATCATTAAACAGGAACAAAAAGGATTAAAATGCTATTAAATAAGATCACTGATTTAACATGCATTTGTTTCAAGGCTTAAATATAGTATGTGTTTAAATGCCATCCCTCCACCTCTTCATTAGCTTTTAAATGGATTTTTCATAATGGGTGGTAAGATTAAGGAGGACATATTTACCTCAGCATGCAATGGTTCATTTTTAAGTGTTAGTTCAAACACATTATGGTATTATATCAGATGCCATACCAAACATCTAACACTGAAGTTACCTAAAACCAGAAAGGAGCCAAGAGTAGGTTATGAACTGCCCCTGAGAGTGAGGGTAACTCAGGTTCTTGTTAATAGATCCATTGGGACACATTAGAGTGAAATGAACCTGAATGATTGGTGTTTTGGTTATTATTATATATAGTAATATAGCAATATAAAGGCATGAAGAATAACACTGAATAAAAACGTATAAGGAGAAGAAAGAACAACAAAGGATAAGAGTAGAAAGATATCACTATCTGTGGATCTCACAACAAGACTTGCTTGTTGCAATTCAAATGTTCTTTGGTCAAAGAGGTGGTCATAGTCTTGATGTCTTGGGAGTGGGGAAACGCCCAGAAAACACAAAGTTCAATGGGTTAATATAAGCTTAGGTTTACATGGGAACAGCCAAATAACTCCCCTGGGGTGAAATTTAACACTCTCTGTTGGAACACTGTGCATCATGCTCAGTTCTCCTGTGGAAGGCCCCAAAAATCAATGTGGGGACCCTTCAGGGGTCTTCGATGGTTTATGACACATTTTAATGACAGCTGCCTCTCACATCAGCATAGTTAAACACGTTATGGCCCCTCAGAAAGGAATAACACCCTCAGGCCTGTGTGTGGATGTCTCAGTATCTGCCCAGAGGGAAGTTTTACAACTGAGCCAGCTGTGTAAGGGAGTATTGTTATGATAAAAATAACTGTCCTTTCACCTCTTTGGTTAAAAACCTGGCTTGTAATCTCTGGTGGTGGGCGTTCACTCCCTCTGCGTTATGCAGATCAGAGATTTTGCCATCACATACCCAAAACTTCTCCTTCTCCCCATTGGCCAGGAGGTTTAAGTTTGCCCCCAGCCAAGGTTGCTGCTGTCTCTGCAAATGGCCAATTGTTTTATGTCCTTCACCGCCCACAAGTCAGTCCCTCACAGAGTGTTAAAGCAATTTCCCTGTCTGATCGTCCAGGAACAACTCTGGCAGTGACACCCACACCACCTGAGCTGGGCCACTGAGTAAATTATATAAATCAGAGTAGAGAAATGTCAGTTTTTTCAAGAATTATAAAATGGATAAAAATTTGGCTATAGGCAATCAGCACTAATATTACTCATGATGCAGTATTTTTTAGTTAAGGTTTTCATTGATGGCCTTGTACAAAAATAGGAGTGTTCCTTTCTCTGATGTTTTAAGGTATCATCACTATAGAGAAAGAGACGTGTACACAGTAAGATTAGGGTGCTTTGAAAGCTATAAAATTTTCTCATATAACTTGATTTTTTTGTGGAAGGACATGTATTCACTGACTAATAGCAGTAATATTTCACTACAAATTTTAAGAATAGAAGTTAAAAATAATAGAAGAATTATAAATAATTTAAAAATAAATAAAATATTAAATATAATAATATATAGCATTAAATAAAAACCCTTTATTTTAAAAATACATCTGTGTATAGCAGATGATGTTAAATTAAGAGGACAAGTCTGCATTCCAAAATGGGAAAGAAGAAAAACAAAGGGTGACTGACACAAGGAAGGAAAAAAGGCTACAAACAAGTACACAACAAATCAGGAATAAGCTTCTAATCAACACAACAGTGAGGGTTTAGAACAGCTTTCCAGTAGTGTTTGTGCTAACAAGAGTTTATTAATACTTAGATGGTCCTGATGCTGTTTATGAGAAAAAAAATTATGACTGATTAACTGTAATTAAAATCTTCTAGCCTATACTTTTTATCCTGCCTTTTGGAACCTGGAATCTGCTGGCAAAAAAATACACTGTTAAAGAGGTAAAAGTTATACTTTCAAAAGTCACCTTCTCTAAAACAGTTTGTTTTATTTCCACAGGCTCTATAAAGTACTTATTTGGCAGGAAAGATCAGGGTAAATAGAAAGGGCTTTGCCAAATTAAAGTGCAATAGAGCTAACATTCAAAATAGTATGGCCTATATACATGTCCTGGGTTGCAGTTTCTGGGTAGGCAACTAGGACGCTGGTGTCCAGCTAAATTGAGAGGAAGACAGTTTCTGAATGATGGATTCAGAAATCCCAGGTGGTCTTAATTTGGATTATATTTTAGCTCCGTGGGCTTTCCAAGGTTCCATTATCCCAGACTTTCATTGTAAACTTCTAAAAGAAACAAATATTTTATGGCAAATCCCCTCATTACACCTTTGCTATCCTTTAAAGGTGTCAGATCTCAAATACCATTAAAAAGATCAGATGATTTATTACATTCAGGGTTGTCAGTCAGAGACAGAGACAACACAAACTCTCAGAGATCCTTGTGACAAACAGCCAAGAGTTTATTACGGCGGCCCTTTTTATAGGGTGTTTGCGTTTCCCGGGCATACATATGTGATTGGTTGAGGTCTTAATGCCCCCCAGCTCCCTGGCCAATGATACACCTGCATTTAGGGCTGAATGAGATTGGCTGAGGGTCCCTGTGTAGGTTTGTTCCACCCCCAGGCTGGTTGAGCCCGGGGGCCTGCCCACTTCTAGACCGGTTGAGTTTGGGGCACAGCTTCAGACTAGCTGCAATGTGACAATGATTTTCCTGAACCACCGTGATATCACAATTCATATACAAGTGACATTTCCAAATTTATTCATTTGCTCTGTCAAGTACATATTTGAAAGGGGCCAATTCCATTCTGGTTTGTATGGTTTTATGCATGTGAGTGACTTTGTTTAACCTGGGTTGCTATAGATTTATTTCAGTGGAGGAAATAAATGCCATATCTAATATACTAGTTTGCCTTCTGCGCTGAGAATTGGAGTGCAATTTAAGAAGTCAAAAAATAGAGTTTATGTATATTTTTTCCCTGGCTCCAAGATCCATCAAGGACCTGCAATTCTAGTATGAGCTCTACTTTCTCTTGGTCAAAAATTCTTTTCTCACGTGTAAATCAAATTTGGATTGTGTTTTTCTCTGAGTTACAATTAACTCCAATGTCAACAACATCTTCTGTTCACAATTACACTGGTATAAAATGAGTAAAAACTCACTTAAGCGAATGCAGTTCTGTGCTGCCTTGCTCAAAATAATGAGAAGTGACTATGTTTTGACTGTCTGTTGCAGTTCTGCTTTAGTTCAGACAAAATTATTAAACACAGTAAAAAAATTGATACTGAGGCTCCCAAGGCTGATAAAATTTGTATTAAGAATATAATTCACTTTAGGTTTTCAGTCACTCACATTTAACTAGTTAGTCCTATTTGTGATGATTAGGGTATTTCACCTGGAATCTAACCAGTGGTTAGGAATTCCAAAGATGTGATGTCATGTGTTGCAGTTCCTTGTCTTAAGTCTTCTTATTATCTTTTTATCCATTTGTTTGAATCAGTATGAGGCCATGTATTTGTATAAGGTGATATTCTACATCAGGAAAGAAAAAATGTCAAAGGAAAATCTGTTGTGGACTGAATACAATAGTGCAGCAAAAATAAGCTCAGAAAGCATTTAATATTTCTGCAGCTCAGAAAGCATTTAATATTTTTATTAAAAGCGTAGTCAGTGGAAAATAGCTACAAGAAGACTTGAAGAAGATTTAAAATGGTCACTTAAGATACATAGATGGAGATGGACTGCAGATAGTATCGGTAACAGCATTGTACAGAAGTTCTTTTTAATAATTTTCATTGCTAATATGTGGTTCATTCAAGCAATGGACTATCTTGAACTCGAGGCTGCTTTTCACTGCATGCAGTAACTAACTCTGTTTAAGTAATTTGGGATTCTAATAGCATAAAGCTGATGTAAAAATTTAACCAGGACTATTACATCCTCTGGCTGTAAACCAAATATGCATTTGGATTTTCTTGTGGAAATTCCAGTAAGACTATTATTAAAACAAACAAACAAAACCCCAGAACCACCTCCCCCAAAAAATCTCCTTCAAACCCACCCCACACATAATGAACTATGGAGATTAATCAAAACCCTGTAGCAACTTCTCATTCTCTCTCTATTCAGTCTGTTTTCAGATGTAAAAACTCAATAATAATTAATTTCTTTCTGTTTAGTCTGTTGAATGTATTCTTGCATTCCTGAATTAATATTCCAGTAGTCAAGCTGCTCAAAGACTTGAGATTTTAGATTGCTTACACACAAAAGAGAACATATAAGACAACCTGCAAAGATAAATGTAGAAATAAATGATCAGATTCAGTCTTAAATGTACTTAACAAAGAAAAGTCTGGGTAGATCACTGTTGTATGTTTAAAATCCACAGCTATTTTATGTCTCTTAAGATACTGCCAGGAATTTTCTTTTTCATTTCTGTTGGTCTTAGAACTTTCCAGAGCCAAACAGAACTTTATGTAAGTTTACAGTAGGATTTTATGCTATGTAAAAATGCATATGTCAGTCATTTATTGTATTGAAGCAGCCCTGCGTTATGCACTGCCAAAACACAGTGGGGTACAGACCTTACAGCTAAACACCTTTTGGGCTATTCAGGCATGAAAAAGGCAAAGTGTGAGAAGATAAACAGCATGGAAAAGGTAAATTATTTGCACTCAGCCAAGACTGTGTCAGAGGCTTTGAAAAAAATTCCAAATGTCCCTGAGGATCCCTGAGACAGTGGGATTAGTTCTGTCTCTCTCTTCTGCTCATTTCTCTTAGCAGATCAGCAGTGCAATTTTTAACAGATCCATGGGCACCTTCCAGCAGCCATGGGTTCTGACAATAGTTCTCAGCTCTTCCATGCTTCTTGGAACTCTTTTTTCCTGAAGGAATTGTTTCTTCTCCTAGGGTTTCCTTTTTGTTCAGTCATTTACATGCTGGGATAAACTTTGTAAATCTGTTAAGAACAAAATTAAGGACAAAGGATACCAAGTCTCCTGATCCTTAAGTGTCCTACTCAGTAGGCAGTGCTCTAATTTAACCGCAACACTTCCATTTTTTTTATAGGAAACAGCTATTTGCAAATCCTGATTTTTTTTTCCTGATTTGCAAATCAATGTTGTAAATTCTTAACCACATAGGAAGCCTGTCTTCCTTCTCCAGTGTTTGCCAGCTCAAGAGCATTGAGACAGATTCACTTCTCGAGCACAGAGGTTGGATCTCTTGCAGTATGCCATTGTCTTTGTGCTTTGCAATCTCAGGAGGATGTGCCATCTGACTCTTAGGGATTTTTTTGGAGCTGGACCTAATCTTGTTTAATTGAGTCTTTCAATTCTGCTTCTTTTCTTTCTCATTTTTAATGGATTTCCATGCCAATGTTTTTTTCTCCAGATCAGAAGTCTTTTAGAGCACAACTATCACTATCTCAACTATTTCATGTCCATCTTTGCTTTTACATTCGTCATCTTGCATGGCTTTCATCTACAGACATCCCTCTTGTATCTGAAGGGTGGGTGTCAGAGGGTGGATCCAGGTTCTTCTCAGTTGTGTCTAGCAACAGGACAAGAGTTAGCGGGCAGAAACTGCTGTACAGGTAGTTCCAGCTGAACATCAGGAAGAACTTCATTTAGGTGCAGATAACCGAGCACTGCAGCAGGTTGCCCAGAGAGGATATGGAGTCTCCCTCCCTGGAGATATTCAAGAACTGTCTGGGCACAATCCTGTGTGCTGGGATGACCAGAATCATTAGGCAGGGAGGCTGGACCAGATGACCCACTGGTGCCTTCCAATCTGAACTTCTAAACTTCCGTGGTCCTGTGAAACTCTTGCAAGTTAATAGTATGCTTCAGAAAAGCTAACTGAAGGTCAGATAGATGTGTCACATAAAACTGGGCTGTGTTTTACTCCCAAGTGCTGCACAGCAAATCTAAGGATACCATAACCTTTATTTTCAGTGACTGTAGGCGAGATTCATTCCATCTACCTTTAGCCAAATTAGTTCAAAGGTCAATTACATGGAGTGTGATGTCCCATCCTTAAGGAGAAGGAAGCATTTAAGATTCACAAGTGCTCATTGCTAAAAGGAAGGAAAAAAGTCAGAGGGTACAAAAACAATTAGAAACTTTGTTTAGTAAATTGAACACTTGGCATGGAAATTGCTATGTTTGTCCCTGCCACATATATAAACACAAAGCAGTGGGTTTTCGATAAAAGGGCAAGGTGAAAGGGAAGACAGAAGGGAAAAGATGAACTAAAGAGGGAGAGAAAAAAAAGATAAAGAAAGTGAGAAAAAGAGAGGGATAAAGAGACCACCAGTCCGGGTTCCAGTGTCGATCCAGCCGATTGGATGTCAATCCTGACTTCAGCATGGAGCCAGCTGCTAGCATGTAACTCTGAAGCTTCATATTAGTTGTTGGTAAGTTCTCTTCACAGCGCAGCTAGACAAAAACAGTAACTTCTCAGCTAGAAAAGCAAGGACAACTGTCACCCAAAAAGCATAAACAGCTGTGAAGAGAAGGGGGCAAGCCAGGGAGGTTGAGACTTCATAACCTGGAGCTGTAGTTGGATAATTGAACCCAATATGTAGATGAAACCAAAACTTATAAAAGTGTGGTAACTCATGACCGGAATCCATCTTGGATTCTAGCTGAGTGTAGCCCTGGCCGGGCTCTTGTGCTGCCCAAGGTGTATCCTTCTAAGGCCTTACAATAAATACCTACCTTATTCCTTTTGCTCTGTCTAGTTTCTGTTCCAGGCATCAGGATATGCAGGGTCCGGAGACCACCACCCAGGCTCGGCGGGGTACATTTTCATGAGAAGGTTTCTCTGCCTTGGAGATAGGTTATCTTGCTTTCTATGCAAACTAGATATCATGTGAAGTCTGTTCTTTCAGGCTGTTCTGGAAATGAGTAAGAGGGCTTTGGGATTCTTGGGTGGTCTTGACGTCTCCCTACAGTCCATTTGCAGTACTTGGGCTCATTCCTACACTTCTACTGTCTTTTTTTTTGTTGTCTCTCTGTGGACTAGAACAAGGATGTTTGTCCCGGAGTAGTGCTGCCCTATCTATGCATGATCCCCTTTCTCCAGTCATACCTTGTTCTTTCTCACATCATGTTAATATTAATAGCCTTTTCTTCTAACAATTTTTTTTGTCTGTTGTTAACAGTCTTTGGTTGACTCCCCAGTCATCTGGCTATGGGTGTTTGAGACATACAAATTAGCCTCATTTCTTCTGGGATTGTATAGAGTGAGAAAAGCATCCTCCTGAAAGTAATTAATCCTGCCAATAGGTGGTTTTCCAAGCAAGGTGGGATGAATTGCACCCAGAGCTTCTGTTATCACTTCATTGATTTCGAAAGGAGTATATGTTACTATTTTTGGCCAAAAATTTACCTACTTTGGGGTTAGGGGAAGGATGTTAGAGGTGATTATCACTCTAGGTGATCAAATAGATTTTGTTGTTGCTATGAAATAATGGAAATTAAGCAAACTTAAAACAGCTGCATTACTCTCGCTGATAATTTGAAAAGGAACAACTTGTAAAAGATCTTTTTTTTTATGGAATAAACCAAGAAACCTGCTTTCAATTTATTCTGAACACTTTTTTCCCCTTCTTTCTCTCATGCCTATATGTCTGCTTTTTTAAAAGGCTTTTCAAAAAAATGAAATCAAATATCTTACTCAATCTATGCTCATATGTTTAGGAAAGCACACACCAATAATTTATCTGAATATAAAAGTGGATAACAAAAAGAGGATGACAAGTGAAGAGTTAGATCAACAGATTGAAAAGTGTTTGGATGCCATCTCATTTACTCCAAAGATCTAATTGAAGCAAAAAAAAACCAAAAAAAAAAAACCTCTACAAAAGAACATTTATGAAGTTGATCAATAGAATTTATTTAAAATCAAGGATTCATTATTTGAACTGGATTAGAAAGACTCCTTTGAAAATAGATAACATTCACCTCTCAAAATTGGATTTTTTAGCAAGTGATGACTAATTAAAATAAAGAATGCCCTTTGCACTGCAGGCCAAAAAAAACCCCCCACATTCCTCTAATACATACTGAAAGCCAAACTACTCCTGACAACAACACGGAGTTAAACCACTATGTGATATTGCTGCAATATGCTCTGTCCTGTAGAGAGCTGAGTTCATGATCAAACGGGAATTTTGCTTTGTAGACTGATGGAGGCTGGGAGGCTGTTGAGATATAATGAAAAGATTTTCCTCTGGGAGGTTTCTGTTCGTGTGCAGATGTCTATCACCCATTGTGAGATAATTCAGAGTGACATGAAGCAGGAGCTTCACATCATAGAGACTTCTACTACTTGGTGAGCACTGGTGGAGGAGCACTGTAAAAGAGGTATCACCTCACTGTATGATGGGATGTAAAAAAGGCTTCTCTTAAGAAGAGGCATAATTGCATATAACTGTAATCTAAAGAAAAAATAATACATGAAAAGTAACTAGACATGGAATAAAAATCTCCATTTAGTAGGTACTCTAATACATATTTCTCATGCTTCTAATATGAGTAAGTCAACCATATTTTGCAACATGGCAATCTGTAAATAATGTTTCCCTAGAAAAAATGCTGAAACTTTACTAAAAGGAAACAAAAAGCTGAAAGTCTCGTTGTGTGGTATAGCAAGCTATTCTCAGTATCTATTCAATAATTCTCCTTAAGGATAATAACCAGGTTGGAACAATTAAATTTTGATCTAATCAAATTGCATCACATCCCAAAAATGCTGGCACTGTAAGCTACATCTGTGTTATGAGGATTTGCACTATAGGTAGGTAACAAAGAACTAATATGACTTTAAAGAGTTGGTCTAACATACTTTTCAATGCCTTTGAGCCAGGTGAAATTTGTTACTGTGAAATCCTATTGGCACTATTCAGTCAAAATGAGACAGATTGAGAGGTGTTTATCAACTTACATAACTAAAATTACATTCTTGACCAAAAAATTTACTTCTAACATGCTTCATGAAGGTTTTATGGGAGTTATAAATTTTACAGGCCTTGTAAGAGAAGAAAGCTGTATAGATAAGTGACTTCCCATTTTCCTATCTATCACTTTTCCTCTCCTTAAACATGGAGCTGCTCCTACCATCCCTGAATAGACAATGAGTGTAGAAAGGGCAGGGATGAGTTTCAGTGTCTCAAAACCTGGTTGACACACTAGAAAACAGATATGCAACCCAGCTTATTTCCTTGTTCTAGGATGCTTTATTTATCTGTTTTAATCAAGTCAAATGTTGATTGGGATATTTTAGCTCCCTTTTCCCATTGTATTCTCCCCTTCTTCCCCATTCTCTTTTCAACTATTCACTTCCAGTACAGCAGAATCAACTCCATCCTTTCCAAGGCAGATGTTCCAAAGACTATGTCCAAATGGGCTACAAAGACATAGCCCTTTGTTCTGACCTTGCCTACTGTTTTCAATTCATTCTCTAAAACAACTTAGCTTTAAAAAGAACATCTGGCCTACTCATCAAATGGTTGCTCTGCATGTTTTTTTCAGTTTGCACCTGAATTATATCTCAAGAAAGAGCCGTACCAGGAATTCCATGCTTTTGCACTTTCTGTACATAAGCCATTTTTTTTCAGCCATCTTACTCCCAGCCTTTTTTCTTTTCTTCCTGCAACTCAATTGCACATGTGTCATTCTCAAGCAGTCAGACCAGGTTGGAAATGGTGTCTAGGATGGGAAAGAAAGTCTCAAAGTAAATTATGTTTCAAAAAAAGAACTCTTTCATTCAGTGAACACTAGCCCAATTATGTATTTTTCAGATTTTTGAAATGCTATAAAATGTCTTCAGAGGTTTTGCCTTCACCAACCTCCCGTCTGTACGGCAAGTGGTATGATAAATTCTTTCTAAAACATTCATCTGAGAAATTAGTTAAGGTTTGAATAGAAATACTGCTAACCCAAGTTAGCTGGCCTGATTTGCTGGCTGACCAACCCACTATTACTAATGGTAACAGCTTCTGCTAAAAGGGCGAAAAATATTTGATCTTTGTAGATTTCTTTTCACCTATTTCCAGAGTTCACTCTGTAATGGGAAATTTAGGTCTCTCTTTGTAGAGCTTAAGTGTTTCTGTAGACCTTCCCCAACTTTTATATTATACACTCATTTTTAAAGCAGCTGAACTGGCAGGTGATACAGGAGGCTCCAATTTAGCTCTTTAAATAAAAATTAAATTTTATAACATTCTAGTTGCTTGAGATTACTGTGCATACAGCTAAGAAGGATCTTGAACTTTGGATGATTTTGCTTTAAAATGTCCCCATCAATTACAGTGTAAATTGTTTAGAAATTATGGAAAAAGCTTATTTTTGTGTCTCTTCTGTGTATTTCCCTATTTCACTTCCATAACACTCACAAAATACATCCCGAGATCCACATTATGTAGCAGGGAAATTTCATTTCTCCTGTGTTTCTTAGAATAACTGAACTCTCTCTCTCGCTTCAATTTCCTACTTATGGTTTATATGTTATATTTTCTATCACAAGTATTGTATGGGCATGAATCTGCAAAGGTCATTTAGAAACTTGGATTTTGGCAAGCATTCACTTAGCTTTCAGGAGACCAGGCTTCAGTTCCCAGTTCTATTGCTGGTTTTTTGGATACACATATTAATCTCTTTCTGTGCCCTAATACCACGTTTGTGAAATGAAGATAGTCACTCTGAACCACAACTGTAGTGGAGGCTGAGACAACAGAAGGTAAATATGTTTATTAATGTATCTTAATATTTCATTAGATATAGCTTTGGCCTGGATAAGAGACTACTTCAAGCTTAAGATATATTGCCTCATAAGAGGAGGGGGTTTGGCTTTTTCTGTGTTTTGTCTGTCATTCAAAGACCCACTGGGCACAAAGAATGGTTGGGTGTGCACTGACCAATAAAAACGAAACCCATGAAGCTTCTTTCACAAAGGAATGTTTTCCGCTGTTTAAGGAATCATCAAAGCTTTTGTCGGAAATCAGGTTTTGGTATGAAGTTAGTGCGAATTTGTGACTATAACGATGTTATCCTTCTCTACCAGCATGTTCTCAATTAATTCATCCCCTGGTCTGAATAGATACTGGGGATGGCCCTGACTCAAGTGCAGCAGCTTAGCCTAATGTCATCTGCAAACTTGCTAAGGATACTTTGAATTTTACTAAAAATGCCATTGATGAAGATTTTATATAGTGTTCGTTCCAATACGGACCCTTGAAGGATACCTCTTGTTACTAGTTTCCATTTGAACATTGAGAAATTTACTAACTCTTTGAATTTGGCCATTCCAGCCAATTCCTTATCCATCTAATCCTACTAATCTAATCCTACTCCATCTAATCCATCTAATCCATGTCTCTCCTACATAGAGGTAAAAGTATTGTGGGGATCCATAGCAAAGATCTTACAGAAGATCAGGCAGATGATAGCTGAACCTCTTCACTTATTCACTGAAGTAGTAACTCCATCTTGGAAGGCCACTGTTGGATTAGTCAGGCAGAATTTGGCCTTGGTGAAGCTATGCCAGTTTTCTCTACTCCCTTGTCCCTGTATTCTGTGCATTTCATCGTAACTTCCAGGATAATCTGTTCCATAATCTTGCCAGGAAGAGAGATGAAGCTAGTAGTTCCCAGGGTCTTTCTTATTACCTTTTTTGACAGTGGTTATAACATTCTCTTTTCTCCCAGTTACCAGGAACTTCACCTGATAGCCATGACTTTTCAAATGCGATGGAGTAGCTTAATGACTACATCTATCAATTTTCCTGAGACCCTGGGATTCATCTAGTCAAGTTCCATGGACTTGTGTGTGTTCAGATTTCTCAGGTTGTCTTTAAACTTCTCTTCTTCTATTACCAGAGATTTAGAGACATGGGAAGAGTGATTGCCAGTAAAATCTGAGGCAAAAAAAATTGAATACTCATGTTGCTGTATAACAGATACAGCAACAGATTTCACTGAATCCTGTGTCACATAAAGCAGTAGAAATCCGAAATTAGAAGCAAATTGACTTCTTAGTGCATGAAGTACACAACAATAATGAAAGAAAGCAAACTAGAGAGTTTATTGAGAAGCATATTTCAAAATATCTGAGCCAAACAGTATATCTCTGAAGTGCAGAAAAAAAATTTCCTTGCCCCCTGAATAAGTCCATTTATTGAAATTTTAAATATTTCATAAATCAGATTTTCAAAACAATCCTCTTGATTTCAACATTAGCAGAATAAAATTATGATTATCATATGTTAATAAAAGTCTCAGTTAAATCCAGCTCTTTCCAGTTTCTATAGAGTAAAGGTGCAGCCATCGCATGGTCAAGAGTTCTGGGTTCTCAGATAGTGACACTCAACTTTCTGAGAATAAATCGATTTCTCTTGTGTTCTAGTTTAACTCCAGGTGACAAGCAAGCCCCAAACAGTTGCTCACTCACTCCCACACTAGTGGAATGGGAGAGAGAATTAGAAGAGTAAAAGTGAGAAATCTTGGGGGTTGACATAAAGACCTCTTTTAATGGGCAAAGCAAAAGCTGCACATGCAAGCAAAGTAGAACAAGGAATTCATTCACCACTTCCCACAGGCAGGAAAGTTTTCTGCCATCCCTAGGAAGTCAGGGGTCCATTATGCACAGCAAAGTCACATGCCATCATCTAAACCTCTTCCTAACTCTTCCCCTACCTTTTATTTGCTGAAGACAATGTCATGTGGTATGGAACATTCCTTAGGTCAGTTGGAGCATTCTGTGTTCCCTCCCAACTCCTTGTGCACACGCAGCTTAGTCTCTGCTGTGGTGGTGTCAGAGGCAGAAAAGGCCTCGAGTCTCTGTAAGCGCTGCTCAGCTGTAACAAGAACACCTCTGTGTTACCAACTCTGTTTCCAGAACATGCCAAAAACATGACTCTATGTCACCTGCTATGAAGAAAAATTGTCTACCCTGGCCAAAATCAGCACATCTTGAGAATCTGTGTTTGCTGGATTTAAAATACAAATAGGACCCTGCAAATAAGAACCGAACTTCAGTTAAAATAACACTCTGTAAACCACAAAACAAAAACTAATAGCTTTGAGACATCCAAGCATCTTTACTTCTCTCAGAGAGGGCCGATTTGGGAAAATATGTATGTTTATTCAAGCTTGTCACTGGTCACCACAGCATTGCTTCTCATGACCAGAGACTGTGTTTATCCTCAGCTATTTATCATTCTCTTCTACACAAAAGACTGCAAACAGTCCTTACCTGAAATAAATAAAGAAATCTTTCTTCTTTGCCCTGGAATATTCAGCAGTGCTATTATATAGCACTTAAACCAAATACAGGAAATGTGAGCAGCCTATGTCCTTGGCACTATGTAAGTCAGGAGAAGAAAAAAAAAAAAAAATGTTGCGGCCCTTAGTTTTGTTCCTCCCCTTAAGTTGTGGTTTAATCCTAATTCCCCCTTGGCATTTCCCCAAATTGGTTCAGTCCTCCCCTCATTCCAGCCCCTTTCCCATCCATCAAGTTCGACTCTGCTCCCTGTTCTAGACCCTTCTGTGTCGCTCCCCACATGGGCTAATCAGTGGGGTGTCCAACCCTTTGGAATTCCCCTTAATTTTGACGCCCCATTGGCCCATGTGACCCCTTTTTCTCCTCCTGCTGTTCTCATTTGCCCCCAAGTTATGATGTAAGCCCCTTCCTTCTCCCTCTCTCCGCCCCTTCTGTAACCCTATTGAGTCGCTAAATGTTCCTTCCCCCTGATCCTCAGCTGTATATAATCCCCTGCACACCCTTGTTTGGTGCCTTGTTGTCTTGGTCCCCTTCGGCTTCATTAAAGAGTTGGATTGCCCCAAGACTACAAGGACTGCCTCCACCTCTTTGCTTTCCTTCAGATAGCGGCCTTTCCCTCAGTGAGCGACGCCTCACAGGTTGGAGTCTGGAACTGCAGCCGTCGAGACCCTTCCCCATTCTCAGTGCAGTGTCCCTCTGGGACATTGGCAAGTGGGTGACTTGCCTGTGGAGCTAGCCGTTTCCAGGGGGCCGCATCAAAAAAAGGCCAAACCAAAGCAATAATATTAAGCTTCCTCATTTGGATAGAAAAGACAAAAGGGAGATAATAATCTGTCCAAGGGAGAGGCTTGGATTGCTTTTTATTTTGAGCTAATAATTGCCCTGCAACCACACATGTAGCTTGGAACAGTTGAATGCCTCCTGTCTCTCTGAGAATTTCTGGCCCACTGAAGATAAGCAGACTTTCATTCAGGATACAAACCCCCATTTTGATGAGATCTTAAACATGCTTTCACTTTGGGATTTTCTCTCACCAGCTTTTTCTGAATTTCCTGGCAATTTAGCGTAAGAGAGTTCTGGACTCGGATAAGATACATCAGCATTATTTGGCAGAGGGTTAGCACCCTACCCTTACCCTTAACATAAAGTAGATGCTGTGACCAGCTAAGGAAGACGGGCATCTGGTCTACTGGTACCAGCTCTGCTGATGAATGTCTGAGGGACAATCTGCTAGGACCAGGTTCCATGTACACTCTCAATGCATTTTACCTGAAGTTTTCAGACTCAAGCCTTCAACCTTGTTATCTTCTGCATTATATAAGTGTTGGTACTGAAGTCAATGAAACTAGCAAAAAGCATCAAGAAAATAATGAAAGTTAGTATCATACGGTACTGGGGGAAAAGTGTTGTCTAGAAATTTCATTGAAAAAGAAATCTCATTATAACTGTACCTTTAGGTATCAGGACAGTGGTTAATCATGATCAGTTTAGTAGTGCAAATGCGTATAGGACACACATGATAAAAGAAATGGAATTGAAAGCGAGAAATAATGATTGCTAGCAACTACAAGTTCTACATGACCTTGAAAATGGAAGATCACAAAGAATTCAAATACATGATGCAACATAGAAAAGATTTAAAATACTCTTAAAAGAAACAGCTGTAGCAAGATGAGAAGAAAACAGATAATTGACACCAGATGTCCCTCTCAGACAGTGATGAAAGAGTAATTACAGAGGGAGAGATAGCATCCTGCAGAGAGCAGATGAGCTTTACCAGCAGCTCTACAAGAATGCATAGAGACAAACATGACAAGTTTCACCATCTCCTATGACATAAAGAGACATGAAGAAAAAAGTCTTATCTTATGCCCTCAAAAGGAAGATAGAAAAAGCTGTGAAAGCTTTGAGAGGAAAAATACCTGGAACAGATGGCATCACTAGTAATATCATAAAAGTTGGAGGGAAACCAGTAACCCAGCCAGAAAAGCTAATCAACTTGAACTATAGTGAATGAAGTGTCAAAGGACTGGAATTATATTATAATCATTCTTCTGCATGGTAAAAATGCCAAAGGTGCTAAGAGACATGCAACCTTCTTACAGACTTCTAGCCATTTTTTATATTGTTGAGCACATTAGCTGAGCAATTGACTTTTGTAACAGTTACAATTCAACTACCCTAAAATAGATAAAAATACTTAATAAAACATATTCCATATTCATCTACTAAACTACTAAATACACATCATTTCATGAGATAAAGACTCTCTGTCAGATTGTCTACATGCCTAAGTAATGATACAGCAATGTGTGAAAAATAAATTCCTCCAAATCAAACTCTTAACAAAATGACTCAGCGCTCTACACACACTCCCTAGGGAGAGGATGAGAGGGATCATGAACTATGTGTGACAGATGTTATCAGAGTGCTTAAAGCTCGACTGGAAAGCGATTGCATTATAGTGATGAGGGTGACTTGAGAATCTACAGAGAGGAGAAAATTATGAGCAAAAACTAACCTCTGAATATGTCTACATATCCCTTCTGCATAAATTTTAATACTGATAAGAATTTTTTCAATATATAACAGAAAAACATTTTGCAAAATTTAAACCGAATATTTTTTTAATAATATTTAAAGTTACTTTAGACAGTGTTTAGAACCAATCTGATGAGACTTGTTCAGTACCTGAGCTTATATAAAGATCCTTAATTGTTAGACACTTAACAACATGCATCTTTAATAAACTCACCTGTATTTCCTAGGTACTGAATAATACTGCTACCTTATTATGTGTCTGTATCTTGAATTACTTTTTGGATACTGAAGAAAACAGCTTTTAAATGACCTTTTACTTTATGATTTTTTTTTCCTAATTTGATTCTAATTTGCTAACGCTCTATTAGTCCAAAAACCCAAAAAATTGTTTTGTTTTTCTAAAAAACAGAATTAGTTTTGAATAGTATGTTCATGACAAATATGCTCTTCTATTTCCTTGGAAGGTTTCAGCTATTTTTTTTTCTAATCAACTAATGTAGATTGGAACACAGAAAGGTGAAAGCATGCTAAAGCTTTTTTGTTACACTGTCAAAATGCTTTCTGAGGAACTCTAATTAGATAGCTCAATGTTAACACTATATTTCTAAGATACTCTGGTAAGAATATTGACGGGACAGTGAGTCAAGAATTTAAATGTGACTTCAAGTTAACTTCCTGACAGATTAGAAATATGGGAAATTTTCCCTCATGGGAGAGTGGAAACATTATGAAATTACACAAAGGAATGATTCAGTCATCACTAAGAGTGAATTTATGCTTTAATATTAAAATGTTGTGTTCCGAAATAAATCTTAATTTGATGGAGAGTGCCTTATCAATACAGATAGTAACTTTGTTGATAGATCAAGGCCTAATCGTATCTATTCAATGAGCTTTGGATTAGAGCCATGGTGAATTACATTGGTTCTTATTATCTCTTTTTCAAAAAAGAACTGGTAAAATAATTTGGATGTCAGTCTAACAATTATGCTTTCTTGAACACTTGAATTGATATATGCAAAAAGGCACTTCTGCACTCAAGAAAAGCTTGATACTATTGGTGTATTTATGGTTTCCAGCAGTGGAAATTTCAGAGGGAAAATTAAAAACCTACAAAATACATTTGCAGTGAAGGCAGGAATGTTCCACATACGGAGCTTACGGTCTTGAATAACACCATTGAGTGTACTCCATCAAGACAACTGGCAGTCCAAACAAAGAACATTACCAAATACATGTGATAATGATAATTATGCAACTGTCATTAGTCAAATCAGCAGGTGGTAGAAAAAAATCTAAGTGACAGATGGAAACATTATTTTTCTTTTCCTTTCTCCTTTTCCATTTCCTTCCCTCACTCTGCCTGGATAAGACCTTTTTTATACTGGAATTTCCAGGGAAAATAGGGCATTAAAAATAAAAATGAATCACTTTCTCTTAATTGAGTTTAGCAATGCTTTGTGAATTTGTCCAAAATAGGTAAATAATGAAAAACATTGTCCTCTGATGGACTCTGTTTTCCTCTCTTGAGACTGAATATACATGAAATCATTCTGTGTCTGGTTTTGGGCAGAGAAAGACAAAAGTAATTGTAGAAATAGAGCTAAGCAGCAATTTCTGGAGAGATTTATGTGATTTTATGAAAGAGACTAATGTCTTTCTGAAGTAAAAAACTCTGCTGAGATGACTCCTTAGCTAGCTTACAATGGGTATTGCCTTTTAATAATGTAACTTATTTCTCTAGAAAACAATAAGGTTTTCAATGGAACTGTTTACATTTAAGCACAGGTTTAGGTGTTTTGCCAGATCAAGACTTCATAATATTATCAATTCTCTCTTAGTTACCACAATAGTTGGGAGAAATTATAGGCCTGACTGACTGAATAATCTCTAGAAAGTAATAAAAACATAAAGCAAACCTTCTCAAAGTTTGCTGTTCCCAAAAGGATTGAAATATCAAAGCAGTTTTTGAAATTCTGGTTTTGGTATATTCTTGATCCAACAGAATTGTAAACTATTAGTTGCCAAGAATCCAAAGGAAAAAGAAAGAAACTCAAAATGCCTGAGCGTTTTTTATAATACGTGGTCCATTTTCCAAACCCAGTAATCTTCATATAAGCTGCAACAGGTCTAGAAAATTTTTCTATACTAAAATTAAAACTCAAACTGTTAATTGCCACAACTGACTCCCAGTGTTTCAACTTGAGTTTCCTCCATTACAAAAATCAATATTAAAGTCTTCCAGTAGAAACTTTTCAGAATTCTCCCCTGCTCTATTACACACCCATAAACTGGGGCATAAACTTGAGAAATGTATTAATTTTATTTTCTAATGTTTTCAAGTTTTTAAAAATAAAATTAAAGAGAGGAAAAATTATGCTCAGCAGAAATAGTAAGTATGTAAGTAAATAATACGTAGACGAGAATTATACCACTGGAAATACATTCTTTTCATTCAGAGGATATATGGACCTCTGATATAGACCTCTTATATAGAATCATGGAGTCATAAAATGGTTTCATTTGGAAGGGACCTTTTGAAGGTCATCCAGTCCAACCCTCTGGCAATGAGCAGGGACATCTTCATATAGATCAGAGAGGTGGTGGATGTCCCAACCCTAGACACATTCAAGGTTAAGTTGAATAGGACTCTGAGTAACCTGTTCCAGTGTTTCACCATCCTCATCATAAAAAAGGTCTTTCTTGTATCTAATTTAATTAGATGTCCATTCAGATTCAAACCATTCCCCCTAGTCCTATCACAACAGGACCTGCTAAAAAGTTTGTCTCCATTTTCCTTAGGCCTCAGTCAAG